>CANJKZ010000169.1:2510000-2997500 GCA_947471745.1 Closterium sp. Naga37s-1 | reverse complement strand
CGTTGCTCCGTGCAGCGAAATTGTTACTCTGACGCTCGAACATGTTCAGCGTGACGCTGCATTTAAGTTGTTGCAAAGCACGTCCAAACCTATGTTTGCAGGCCCTCCACTTCTCAGGGTGTCACTTTTAGTTTATCTCAGGTGCTTTTCCTGATGATATACGTGACGGTTCTTTTCGTGCGAGATTGCTTTTATGACCGTCATTGTAACAATATAGCATTCACGTACCTACTGGGTACCAGGCTTTGTCCCAGTCGAATAACTCTTCCTCAACGGCGGTTGTCTCTTCCGTGGCCGTCGCAAAACCACCTTCTACAGTCACAGCCGCTGCTGCCACACCATCACGCGACGCATAACAGCATCGACCTCGAGATTTCTCAGGTTGAACGAGTGGAGATCCATGACTTCGCCGCGTGGACGCTAGTACGAACTGTCGACCTTCCGTGAATCGCGGCGCCTTTGGCCTCGAAATGAACGTGTTAATGTTTCTTGCATTGGTGCTCAGCGACAATGAGCAGTTTGAAACGCGTGAAACAACTTTGGTATGGTTGATGGTTCCAGAAATCGCGTTGCTCGCGTGATATGAAGCAGAGAAAGCCATGGGGAAGAGCTGGGAATGGGGGAAAATACGTGTGTCAACAGGAATGCAGAAATTTCACATATGCTGGGTGAAATGAGATCCCTCAGAGTTTTTTCGAGGGATTTCAGTCCCTGTGAATGCCGACTCGCAAAGAAATTGATGGAGTCCTGCCTAAAGCGTGTATGGAGGCCATAAGACACTCGCGAAGTTGCGACAGAGACACTATCTGTAGTGCAAGTTGGCTTTCCTGAGTTGGCGCTTCTTCACCTACAAACCGTACTAGACCCATATCCATGTCTTTTCCACCTAGCGAAGCCGCGTTGAACCCAGCTGTAACGAGTCCCCTGCTTGCGTGTGCTCGGCATGAGCTGGTTCTGGTGGGGGGGATGGGAGGGGAGGGAGTGACAGAGGAAGTCAACCCAATCCCAATAAATTGTTTCGCACAAATTGGACCGTTGCTTGCTGGAGCCCGTGAATCTGGAGACGTGATTGGACGTGCTCGTTTCCAGAATCTCCATCTCACGCATCGAACGGTGACTATCGGATAGAGCAACCATTTGACGATCCGATGTCGCACGGCAATATCGAAGCAGTCACTCTGTCACCGGTACACCCGCCTTAATTTTCTCCATAAACAATCAATCTTGAAGGATCACTGAAAACGAGAAAACTTGCGGCGCACAAGTGAACTCTTCCTCTGATACCGGGGATGGTGTTAGTGGTCAAGTGTGTGCTGAGATTTGTTATTTGTTTCTTGTGGATGAAGGGTGTGCCATGGTAGGGCTTTCCATGCACATGTGATGCATGTAGCCAAAGGTTTGCTTTGCTAGGTCAAAGAGTATATGCTCATCTATGGTCAGTCAAACTTTTGAGTAGAGGCCTAAGCAAACCGTGATGTTACAACTAAGAATCGTAGTGGATAGGATAAGAGTGCTAAGTATAGGAGAGAACTGTGAAGTCTCTGTGTTGACCTTGTTAATAAGTTGAAAGAGAACAAGATGATTATAAGATACAAGTACAAGAATATAAATAGCAATCCTAGCTAGCCATGTACTCTGAGGGGTACATTCCCTTCTTAACTGAATTGCATTGCTACAGTAACACGCGACTATTGCCGTTCTAGACAGTTACCACGTTGTATTTCGCAACTGCCTTGTGCGGTTACTGGGCAGTCAAGGGTCACGACCGTTGACTATCTTCGACTGTTGACCTTCGGGTGACCCTCGAACTTCCGCGTGCTCTATACGAGCTCATGCGGTACTGGTACAAGCACCTGCTTCGCTATGAAGAGGTGCGATAGTGGAGAGTCTTCGGGAATGCTTGTGATAACCTTTCAGTTATCCCAACACTCCCCTTCATTCCTGAAGGTGAGCCACGTGGGATTTCTTGGTGATCCCGCAGAGGTTGGCGCAGTGCTGGAACTGTTGACGTGGCAGTTTCTTTGTCAGAAAGTCGGTTGCCATGTCGCCAGTCGAGCAGTACGTGAGCTTGACCTTGCCCTTGTCGATTTCGTCCTTGACGAAGAAGTAGCGAAGGGCGATGTGTTTCGTGCGATTCACGAAGTCGGGTTTGTTTGCGATCTTGATCGCACTCTGGTTGTCGCAGAGTAACTTGAAGTGCCCGTTCATCGTTACTTTCGCTTCCTGCAGGAGCTCCATCAGGTACAGTCCTTCGCGAACAGCTGCGCTGGCGGCGATGAATTCTGCTTCGGCTGACGAAAGGGCGATGAGTTCTTGCTTCTGAGAGTTCCATGAGATGAGCCCAGCAGGTTGGAGTTGAAAAACAAATCCTGTGCGGGAACGTCTGTTGTCAACATCTCCCGCGTGATCAGCGTCTACGTAGCCGTGCAGCTGCAGGGTGGCCGTTAAGTTAGCTTCGTAGGTGAGGCCGACGTCGGGAGTAGAGACGAAGTATTGGAGTGCGCGGCGCAGATCCTGTAGATTCTCCCCTTCAGGTCGCTTCATGTACTGAGCGAGCTGGCTGGCGACGTAGGAGAGATCAGGCCGGCACGTGACGGCGGCAAAGAGAAGGCACCCGAGCTGCTGCTGATAGAGCCGATGATCTTCAAGAGAGAGAGGCGAGGTGTCGGCTTCGTGATTAGGAGGAGGAGTGCGAAACGGGGTGGTGAGGTTGATTGGTGCGATGCCGAATTTCTTCGCGAGTGTCTCGGCGTACTTGGCGGCGGAGAGGTGAATGGAGGAGGCAGACTGGGTGATGTTGAGTCCGAGGAATTGGGTGACGTCGTGGTTGATGGTGACTTCCAGCTGCTCCGTGATGTCTGCTTCGAACTGATCCAGTAGCTCCGTGTCGTCGCCGGTGTAGAGGAGGTCATCGACGTAGGCGACGAGGAGAATGAACTTGCCGCGCGACTCCTTCCTGTACATTCCGAGGTCGTGGGGTAGCTGTTGGAAGCCGAGGTTTGTGAGCACCGTGTGGAGGTACTGCTGCCACAGGCGAGGTGCTTGCTTGATCCCGTAAAGGGATTTTTGGAGTAGGCAGACGGCGCCGTCGTTCTCTTCAAAGGCATGTGGCTGCTCGACGAAGATGATTGCGTCGACTGGAGCGTACAAGAATGCGCTGCCGACGTCGATCTGACGGAGAGGGCGCTGCTTGACGACTGCGATGCAGATGAGAATTCGCACGGAGGTGTGCCGTCCGACTGGTGCGTAGTTGAGGTCAAAGTCCACCATGTGTGTTTGCTCGAAGCCGCGTACCACCCAACGCGCTTTGTATTTGTCAATGGAGCCATCCGCCAGTGTCTTGATGCGGAACACCCATTTTCCACTGAGAATTTTCCTCCCCTTCGCAGATGTCCGGGGAACCAGCTTCCAGGTGCCACGGTACTTGAGTGACGCGATTTCCTTGGCCATGGCTGCCTTCCATTTCTCACTGTCGGGGCCGGAGAGAGCCTGGCGAACAGTGGTGGGTTCCTTGGGAGAGGAGTGGCGAACAGCAACGGCGAGCCCGAGGATGCGGAGACCAGTTTCGTTGGTCTTTTCGTAGTGCAGACGGTCGTAGTCGTGGAAGCTGGTTACTTTGACCACGTCGTCGTCACTGTCGTTGCCGGGGCGGAGGGAATCCTGCGAGGTGTTTGGTGGTGGTAACTCGGCATCTGGTGATTGGCGGGCGTTGCTGTTGAAGTTGTGAGCTTCGCGAGTTGTATCATCAGGATCAGGTTGGTGTAGAGGGATGAAAGTGGGAGTTTGAAATGGGCTTGTAAGGGGGATGTTGGGTGCGCTGTCAAACTGGCTGACATTTGTTGCGTCCACATCTTCTGCCAGGTCAGCTTCATCGTGTGGAGTGGCGAAGTTGCGGTGTCCCTCGAAAACCCTTTCTGGAACCGTGTCAGCTTCGCGGTATTCGTTGAACAGTGGCAGAGTCAGCTTCTCGTAGAAGATGCAGTCACGTGATTTTGTCACTTCGTGTGTCGCGTAGTCCAGCACGATCCACGCCTTGAATTCCTTTTCGATTCCGAGGTGGATGCCCCAGCGAGCTCGGTCAGCAAACTTTCCGGTTCTTGCTGTGTGCGGTCTGTACTGTACCATGCAGCCAAACACCCGAAGCAGACGCGTGTCTGCTTTTCTGCCCGTCCACGCCTTGTAAGGAGAGTTGTTGTTCTCGAGGCTTCGGGATGACAGCAAGTTGTGCAGCCGGACTGCATGGTTCATGGCGAACGGCCAGTAACGAGGTGGGATGGCCGACTGCTTCATCAAGGCCCTCATCCTGGTGGCGAGGCTCCTGTTTGTCCGTTCTGCTACTCCTTGCTGCTCGTGAGCGTAGGGCAGGGACACCAGATGTTCAATCCCTTTCTTCCGGAAGAGCTCTTTGAACTCGTCCGAGAAGAACTCCAGAGCTCCGTCCGTTTGCCAGCTCTTCAGTTTAAGTCCCGATTGTCGTTCAGCTCGCTTTATCCACGCGATGAAACATTCGAAGGCGAGTGATCTGCAGTCGGTATTGACAGCCCAAACGTGGCGAGTACTGGCGTCAATGAAGGTCATCGTGTAGCGCTCGCCATCGAGTCCGTCCTCCGTCAGGCACATGAAGTCGCTGTAGACTTTTTCGAGCGGCTTGTAACGTTCGTAGCCCGGTGGTAGGTCGGGGAAGGGCTTGTGGGCGAGCGACGCGGTGGGGCACACGGTGCAGGTCGGGTCATCGGAATTTGCGGTGAGGAAGCCTCCTCGAGGGAGGAGTAAAGCTTCGTTGTCGAGGACCCCAGCCTTCAGAGAGTTCTTAAGGGTTGTGTGAGAAGGATGTCCGAGCCGCTGATGCCAAATTTCAGGTTCCGCACGGTAGCCCACTGTCTTCTGATAATACGTCTGTCTTGCTTCTTCGTCGTTTGCCTCCCCTTCAGGTCCTGCATCGGTGGCGTTGTCAGCGTCGGCGGCGAACGCGCGAGTTGCCTTTTGTTCCAGAAGCGCGTGAGGAATACCGATGATGTCGTCGGTGTCGCCGGCGTCGACTCGGTCTCCGGTGACAAGTAGGCACTGGTTGGGCCAGTCGCGGACTGGGAGTCCCTTCATGGGGATTCGATAATAGCTGAACTCGGCCCCGATAACCTCAATCTCCTGTGGTCCTTGTACGGGTGGCTCCGGTTCCTCGGTAGGTGCTGGCAGCTCCGCTGCTTCCCCGAAGAATTCATATGTTTCTTCCTCCTCTGGCTCTTCTTCCATTGGTTCTGGTGTGTCAGGGGCGTACTGGTCAGGAAGAGGAGGGCCACCCCAGCTGGTGCCTCGTGTCGCCCAGTAGGGATCGAACTCCGCTGTTTCGGCTGAAGGGAGTCCCGGATCTTCGGGATACGGGGAGGTTTCCTGCCCTAATTCCGATTGGCCTCCAGAAGTGCCCCAGCCGCTTCCGCCAGTGGTGTTTCCCCAACCACCAGGGTTGTCTCCGGCGTTCCAACCAGTTGCTTCGCCCCAACCGCCTTCTGCGCTCCAGCCACCTTCGACGGCACCGCTTGCTACTGTTGCTGAGACGGTGCCGTGGTCTTCTGCAGCTGCTTCCTCTGGTGTCAGAATTTCTCCCAGGGGGCCGAGTGCAGGGCCAGGGCTGACTGGCTTGGTTCTGACCTTTTCCTTTCCTTTAGCGGATAGCTCTGCAGATGCTGACGTTCCGCTGTCTTCTTCCATTGATGCAGGTCCGGTTTCAGCTGGGTTGGAGGTCGAAGCTGTTGGGACCGTGCGCAGTCGTAGGAGGCCGTCCGAGGCGGGTCGCTAAAGATCCATCTCTGTAGGATGTGACCAGGTTGGAGCTTCTGCAGTGGTTGTCTTTAACAGCAGGGTGCGGTGAGAATCTCCTGAGGTACCCTGAGCTGAGAACTGCAGCACGAAGACCCCGTCGTTGTCCACGGCTTTGCCGATGTAAGTGTTGCCGTAGAAAAGTTCGAAGGTCTTGTCCTTGCGGTTGCTTCGAATGTCGACTCCGCACCGCATAAGCTGAGCCGAAGAGAGGAGATTGTACCGCAGATCTGGGGCGACGAGCACATCGCCGATGTGAATCGTGAAGTGTGTGTCGTCAGCTTCAAGGAAGATCTCACCGATGTCATATGCTTTGAGTGTGCCGTCGTTTGCCACTGTGATCTCGCAGGGTCGACGCATGCGTTTGGAGTTGGTGATGAATGTTGGTGATCCCACCATGTGCTGTCCGCAGCAACTGTCCAGGTACCAGGTGTTGATGGTTTCGCGGCTCTGGCGCGCGATGTTGGCGATTTTCGGCGTGACCACGCGTTCCATTTCGCCGGTGTATGGAGAAAGAGCGAAGTACCGGTTCGCCGACATGCTGGGAGGTGATTCTGGTGTCGGTGGCGGCAGCTCAAAGTCAGGTGGGTGCCTCTGTTGTAAGTTGTACCAGGTAGGGGCAGTGGGGTCGTTGTTCTGCCTGGGTGCAACAGGGTTGATAGGGTCATCAAGTGCGAATGTTACTCGATCATAGTAACGAAAACCTCTGTTGCGGCGAGCCATGCAGCTCATGATTGTTCCCTTGCCTTTGTCCTTGGTCGTGATGCGTGCAGGCGTCTGCGAGGTGCTTGCGACGGAGGGAGGCGAGATAGTGGTTGTTGTGGCGGAGGGCGCAGAAGGGTTTGAGGAGTTGTTGCGCCTTTCGTCAGCTGCTTTTCGCTTGTAGCACCGATCGATAGTGTGCCCAGGCTTCTTGCAGTACTTGCAGAAAGTCCCCTTCTTTCCGTGCTGCTCCCCTTCAGATGCTCCAACGTAGAAGACTAATTTCTCACGCTTGGTGTTCTTCTCGTTGTACAGGTTGATTTCCTTTTGCTCGGAGAGGAGTGTGGCGCACAGAGCCGATTCGGAGACGGTTGCTCGAGCGCGGAGCAAGGATTGGCATTGATGCCAGTCGGGACCAAGGCCAGAAAGAACCATTGAGATGAACATGTCGTCTGGGACTGTTCCACCGCACTTCTTGATGTGGTCGCGCAGATTGCGGCACCGGTTGATATATGGTCCCGCTTTCTCCCCTTGATGCATTTTGACTGACGTGAGCTGGCTGAGAAGGCGACTCATTGTAACTGGATCTGTTGCCATGTATGAGTTGCGCAGGTGCTCCCAGGAGGCATACGCGGGTGCCCAATCTGATTTATAGGAGCGAATGCCGAGCTGTTCGTCGGGGGAGAGATTTCGGAGCAGAGTGGTGTACGCGAGAAGAGATTCGTGGTAGTATTGGTTCTTCTCTTGGATGGTGCCTTCCGTTGGAAACGGTAAGCTGCCGTCGTAGTACATCCAAATTTGCGCGTTTGTAGCGAGGAGCTCAAACTCGAAGCTCCAAGTATAGAAGTCCTTTCCGTTGAAAGGAACTGATGTCTTCAGCTTTGATGTCAGAACGAATTTTGTGTGTATTGCTGAAATCGTATCTGCGTGTGCGCGTTGGCTGTCTTGCGCAGGAGCTGAAGCTTGACGGTTGTCAAACGTGAATGATCTCTCAGAGTTGACGCGGCGGTCTTCTCCAGGGAGAGGAAGTCCGGCAACCCCACGTGCGAAGCTTGAGCCATCGATGCTCATAGCTTGATGGCTTTCAAGAGCGTTGATGCGGGCGACCAGCTGCTCAACGAGAGCGGCGCTGACGGAAGTCACCGCAGATGGTGCAGTGGGTGTTGCTGATGGTGGGCCCGGAGATTCTGCAGTGGCTTTCCCTTCTGGAGCCATAGTGATGCAGAGTCTTTGATGTTGTAAGGAATAATTTATAAGGAGTTTGTTCTGGCAAGAACAAGAACTTAGCAGGCCTTATAATCCACTCTAGCTCTCATACCATGATGTTACAACTAAGAATCGTAGTGGATAGGATAAGAGTGCTAAGTATAGGAGAGAACTGTGAAGTCTCTGTGTTGACCTTGTTAATAAGTTGAAAGAGAACAAGATGATTATAAGATACAAGTACAAGAATATAAATAGCAATCCTAGCTAGCCATGTACTCTGAGGGGTACATTCCCTTCTTAACTGAATTGCATTGCTACAGTAACACGCGACTATTGCCGTTCTAGACAGTTACCACGTTGTATTTCGCAACTGCCTTGTGCGGTTACTGGGCAGTCAAGGGTCACGACCGTTGACTATCTTCGACTGTTGACCTTCGGGTGACCCTCGAACTTCCGCGTGCTCTATACGAGCTCATGCGGTACTGGTACAAGCACCTGCTTCGCTATGAAGAGGTGCGATAGTGGAGAGTCTTCGGGAATGCTTGTGATAACCTTTCAGTTATCCCAACAAACCGTATGCAGTGAAAGGGTATGTGCCACGTCGATTGAGGAGAGCTTGAGAGGTAGGAGGTTGAGATGCTGAGAGGCTACTGAGGTGCCAGGACCAGGGCTAATGGAATACAATAATAGGCGATGGAAGATTATGCTCATGCCAAATAAGGATCTGGTGTGAGAACAAGAGTGGTAGGCAAACTGTTGGAATAGAAAAGAGTGTCGTTCGACTGACTGTACAAATAAAATGGGGTAATTTCCCCTATCTCAGATCCCCCAGTCAAGAACAGGCTCCATCCACCTCCCACCCAGGGAGACATACGGTACTACCTACCGTATGACATACTATCCAGGACCCTGATCATTCCAGCTGCCAACACAGCAGCACACTCTTTCCTGCCACCTAGAAGTGCCGCTTTCTCCAGGCATATTGCCCAAGCAACACTCCACTTTCCAAGACATATTACCGGTAGTACCTACCATCCCCCTGCGATCGCTAACAGTGAGTAGCTAGGGCTCGTAGCTGGCTGCTATAAGCACGGAAGAGAGATACTGTACAAGGGTGGGATATAAGCCCCATGAAGCCCGGTGATGTGATCTCTTTCTCTGACCATCTCTTTCTCTCCTTGTGTCCGAGACAATCCTTCCAGCTGCAACTGCCGATTAGGCGTCTGCCTCGGCTCCCACCAAAACCTTCCCTGATGTTGCAAGAGCCACACACTTCAGCAGCGGCTGCAGTGGCGCTGCAGCAGCAGCAGCAGAAGCGGGTAGTAGAGAGAGTAGCAGCAGCGGCAGCGGCAGCGGCAGCGGCAGCGGCAGCGGCAGCGGCAGCGGCAGAAACCCCCGGTTTCCCTGGCTCACAAGGCTTCAAATCAAGGCCCTATTTACACAGCATGAGTCCAGGGTTGTTACAGAAGAGAGTAGTAGTCGAGGTCAAGAGGAGGCAGCAGCGCGTCACTGGTAACCAGAACTGGTAACCGGTGCACGAAAAGGAAGATTCGCCGAAGACTGTCACGGGTGCTTTTTTTGTTCATGTCCTCCGCCTCCTCTGCCCCCACCATCACCCACAGGTCTCTACAGCAGAGAGTAGTAATCTAAGTCCAGAGGAGGCAGCAGCGCGTCGCTGGTAACCAGAACTGGTAACCGGTGCACGAAAAGGAAGATTCTTCGGAGGTTGTCCCGAGCAATCTTTCTCATGTCCGCTGCTTCCTCTGATCCCACCATCACCCACAGGTCGCTCTCTTGTACTTTCCCCAAGTCGTCCCGGCAGAATGGGCAGGAGCGAGAGCGAGAGCTCCTGGAGAAGAATGGGTGGGATGGGGTTGAGTGCGGTGGGAAAGGGTAGTAAGAGATGATGTTCTGCATGTGATTTGCTTCCTCTGATCCCACCATCACCCACAAGTCGCTCTCTTGCACTTTCCCCAAGTCGTCCCGACAGAACGGGCAGGAGCGCGAGCGAGAGCTCCTGGGGAAGAATGGGTTGGGATAGGGTTGAGTGAGTTGAAAATGGGTCTTGATAGGCGAGTGGTCTTTCGCATGCGATTTGCCTCCTCTCCCTCCCCCCACCATCACCCACAGGTCGCTCTTGCACTTTCCCCAAGTCATCCCAACAGAACGGGCAGGAGCGAGAGCGAGAGATCCTGGAGACGAATAGGGTGGGGTGGGGTTGAGTGGGGTGGGATGGGATGGGATGGAGTGAAGTGGATGGGGTGAGGCGGGGTGGAGTGAAGTGTAGTGGGGAAGGGTTCGTACTAGATACTGAGGGGGGGAAAGAGGGGCGGAATGATGAGCGTTAGTAAGGAACGGAGTTGGGTGAGATAAAAAAAGGCGGATTGGAGAGAGAGGAGGGCTCACCAGTCCTTAAAGCATCGGGACGGGAGCACATGGAGTGGGCACAGCTGGGAGTTGCACCAATGGGGAGTGAACGGAGGAATAGGAGGAGGAGGAGGAGGAGGAGGAGGAGGAGGAGGAGGAGGAGGAGGAGGAGGAGGAGGAGGAGGAGGAGGAGGAGGAGGAGGAAGAGGAGAAGGGCTCACCAGTCCTTAAAGCATCGGGAGCACATGGAGTGAGCACAGCTGGGAATCGCGACGCGATCACAGCCGTCAAATCGAACCTCCTCGAGGCAGATCCCGCACTCCCGCTCCCTCTCCCTCTCCCTCGCCCTCTCCTTCTCCCTCTCCATCCCTGTCAGCAGCTCTATCTCCTCATCCTCGTTATAAGACGAGCAGGAGGAGGAGGCAGGGGAGGGCCAGGAGGATGAGGAGGAGATGGGGGAAGCAGTGGCAGAGGGGGGTGGTCTGGATTGACCTGCAAGAAGGGAAAAAAACAACCAAAATAATTACTGTGTGCGTTAAAACTACATTCAATTGGATCATACCAATACCCTTGCAAGTCCGTTCCTGTCCCGTTTCCCATAGTGACAGTTAACCTAAAGTGCCCACCGAGTGTTTAAACGAACTCTTAAAGGACACCCTCTCAATTGCCATTACCAATAGCCTTAACAATTGCCTGACTACCTGCTGCCTCCATTCTCAGCCACAGGTAACAAAGAGACAAACAACATCAAGTGCCCGCCCACCTGCTGCGTCCATTCTCGGCCACAGGTAGTGCTCATCGCACCGCCTCTGCTGCTTCGCTTGCTCCACTTCCGATATGCCAGGATACAATTGCAGCAATGAGGGGTACAGGAAGCCTGTAGTAGGGGAGATAGTGAGGTGCATAACAACGAGAATAAGAAAGCATGCTTTGCTTGCTCCACATCCGATATGCCGGGATACAGCTGTAGCAGTGAAGGGTACAGGAAACCTGCAGCAGATACAAGGGCGGAGGGGATTATAGCGAGGATAAGAAATCATGTCGAGTGGCTTCCGATATGCCGGGGTACAGCTGTAGCAGTAAAGGGTACAGAAAGCCTGCAATAGGGTGATAGTAGAGAGGATAATAGTGAGGATATAAAGGGATGCTTCTCTTGCTCCACATACGATATGCCGGAATACAGCTGTGGCAGTGAAGGGTACAGGAAGCCTGCAATAGGGGTGTTACTGGGGAGGATAACAACGAGGATGAGAAATCATGCTTTGCACGCTCCACTTCTGATATGCCGAGATACAGCTGTGGCAGTAAAGGGTACAGGAAGCCTGCAATAGCGTGATAATGGGGAGGGAGGATAATGGGGGGTAATAAATATCGTTAAGAAACGCCTCCTCTCGTGTCTGGCAGCAGAGGTGTATCCGATTCCATGCACCTTGAACACCAGCACTCCCAGTAGCCACTTTATCCTCGTTATAAGCTGCACTCACCATAAAATTCGTTACGAGACGCCTTCCTCTCGTGTCTGGGAGCAGTGGTGCGGCCGCTCTTATGCACCTTGAACACCAGCACTCTATTCAAACCTTCATCCTCGTTACAACTTACCATAAAACTCGCTAAGAGATGCCTTCCGCTCGTGTCTGGCAGCGGTGGTGCGGCCGCTCTTATGCACCTTGAACACCAGCACTCTCAGCAACCCCAGCGCCATATCCTCGTTATAAGATGCACTCACCATAAAACTCGCTAAGAGACGCTTTTCTTTCATGCCGAGCAGCAGTGGTGCGGCCGCTCTTATGCACCTTGAACACCAGCACTCTCAGCAGCCCTTTATCCTCGTTACAAGCCACCTACACACCCCACTTACCATAAAACTCGCTAAGAGATGCCTTCCGCTCGTGTCTGGCAGCGGTGGTGCGGCCGCTCTTATGCACCTTGAACACCAGCACTCTCAGCAGCCCCAGCGCCCCCGCCAGGCTGCAATCCGTCCAGCGCACGAGGAAAAGGACAAGCGGCGCCAGTGGGCTGAAGCCCAGGCGCATCTGCAGATACGCCCCGTCATAGTCTCTCATCATGTCGCCCGCCCTGTGGGGAGAAGGGGGAAGGGAGGAATGAAGAAAAGGACAAGCGGTGCCAGTGGGCTGAAGCCCAATCGATCTGCAGGTATGCCCCGTCGCAATCTCTCATCATATCACCCGCCTTGTGAGGAAAAGGAGGGCGGTACAGGGGGTATAACGGAGGGATAAGGAAAACGACAAGCGGCGCCAGTGGGCTGAAGCCCAGGCGCATCTGCAGATACGCCCCGTCATAGTCTCTCATCATGTCGCCCGCCCTGGGGGGGGGGGAGGAGAGGACGGGAGGAAGGGTGGTATGGGGAGTATAAGCGAGGAATGAAGAAGACGACAAAGAGCGCCAGTGGGCTGAAGCGCGGACGAATGTGCAGATACGTGAGGTCATGATCTCAACTCATTTTAACCGTCCCGCGTATCAACACCACTTCGATTTTGGAACATCACTTCAAGTTGTATCACTACATAAAGTTGTATGACATTATAAATTATCGTCTCCGGTCTTTTCACAAGTCCTTCAGTGTCTTGTTGTGGGTACACACACACGAGCGCTCACAGTAACGTGTTCGTGTGCTGTCTATATGTTTCAAACGCCTTAGCGACCCTTCGAAAAAATCTCGTCGTACTCGCATAGGCACTACCACAACCTATACTCGCTATAAGCACCATCAGTAGCACTCACATTAACGTGTTTGCGTGCTGTATATCCGCTTCAAGCGCCTTAAGCGACTCCTTAAACGTGTCTCGTTGCGGATACTCCCCGAACCCGCATATCGGCACCACCACGCACATCTCGTCGCGTCGCCGCTGCTGCTGCCGTTTCTGCTGCTGCTGCTGCTGCCGCTGCCGCTGCTGCTGCTGATGCTGCTTGCAGTCTTATTTAAGTCCTGTCCTAGGCTCTGCTGCTTGCGCTCGCACCCTACTAATTCATTTTATATGTACACTCGCGAAAACGGTCTCTACGATAGTAATATAGCGTTGCGTCGGGGTCTCTTCGCGCATTCGCGTGCTGGTTAAGGAATCCTAGTAGAAGCTACGAGGTACAAGGGATAGAAGAAAGCCTGGCAGAAAGCATACAAGCTCGCGTTAAGCAGGCGAGCAGGCCGCGAGCTACGCAGGCGAGCGTCTGAACCGCTACGGAGTAATGCCACTGTCACCAACAGTACCACCCGTGCTTGAATGCCTTCCGAGTAACACGCTGTCAAGGCCTTTTGGGTTCAGCTCCGCCTGTCAATCACCGGCAGTGGTTATTGCCTGAAACGACGATTAGTCGATGTCGGAACGTCGCCTGCTAGCGCGCACGCTGACAGGTCGGACGGTGGTGTTGTCGGTGGTGACTCGTTATAAGGCGCCTCAAAACTAGTACTAGGGCCCAGAAGGTCAGTTGCGATGGTTCCCAGAGAAGTCACGACGTGAGATTCGAAGTGTCTGGTAAGTAATGCGAATGGGAGTAGTGTTTTCTTGGACAAGCCAGTGACGCGAACCTTCTGCTGGATGAAGGATTGGCTGAAACGGACTCACGCAATAGCGACGCGACGGTTCACTCAGTTCAGATAGCAAGTTGGGAGAGCTGCAAGTATCAAATCCGGATAAGTGGCGTTAAGTCTACGGAAATTTATGCATACGTGTGCGTGCAGTGGGCAAGGAAAATACGGAGAGCCAAGCAAGTGCTTCGAGTTCAACTCGCAATGGACGTGACGTGCCTTTTTGATTGAGGTTGACAGGAAGCATGTGGAATGTCAACAACAGATGAACTTGCGAGGTGACGATGAGACGAAGGGGCGCATGAGAGGGAAGGTCAGGGAAAGGTAAGGAAGGAGGCGCCATTGGGAGCTTCCAAGGAAGTGTGTTGTTGTGCCGAAAACAGTATTCGAAAATGTGAAGTGCAGGTGGTTTCAAGAGCTCACTGTTATTGTGCTTCAAAAGACACCGCTGACAAATTGTTGGAACACTCATACAGACATTCTGCCCGGCTGATTTTATGCGACATCGTGTCACTTGGAGCAACGTTTCTTGTTAGAGATCACGCTCTGAGTGTGTGGCACTTGGGGAGGGAGTCTTGTGAGGCAAGGAACGACCCGATTGGTGGACGTAATTTCCAAATTGCTTTTCGAATTGCCCAGGGGCTCGGCGGAAATCCCAACCTTGGTTGATGTGGCGCTGAGGAATTGGCGCGAGGTGAGCGCAGTTGGCACCTTCGGTTCGGGTGCTGGCAGGTGGGGCAGGTGCGGCTGGAGGTGGGTTGCGAAAGTGCAGAAGCGCCCCACCGCGAATTCGCCCACAGTTTTTTGGAATCCTCGAACCTAATTACTGTACTACTGTTTGAATGAACTAGGCTTGATGGGCCTAGCATGTGCTTTGATGGGTTACGCTTGACACGTCAGTTTTGTGTGTAGTGATTACCTGGGTAGCCTATGTGTGAAATAACTATTGGCTGAGGTATCGTAAACCCGTTTCCCAAGCTAGTCTTGGCCCTTCACTTTGAAGATTTCTTTGCCACGAAAGGACCAATTGAAAACTCATTCACATGACATGCACACGACAGAAGCAACAAGTCCACGCCCTCAGACACCATTCATGACGTGGCAGCATACCCATTCACATGTTTCCACGAGACAACGGAGATGGATGTACGCGCCAAAGTCTAGTATAAGATTTTCTGTACCATAGACACGTACTCAAATGAAGCATATTCAAATACCAAAAATTTCCCAAATTGTTCTCAACAAGACCACATTTATCCTATTCTCATAAAACATAATAGGTTTAAGAAATATGTGTGTAAACTATTCAATTCGATTATTGTTTAGGTATAATCTGTTCAAAGATTTGGATTGGACCATGTCATGTATTGTTAGTCGACCTTATAAACCGATGGGGTCGTGTAGCTGGATGGACCCAAAACAGCAGGAAATCTCCGTCCACACGCAACACCGCTGGCACTGATCTATCATCCGAGTTTGTCAGACAGTCACTGGTAAATCCGCGAACTCCGCTCAGCTATGAAGGTGCGAGATTCCTCGTCCCGACCCCAGTCATAGTTAACGCTACGGATTTCACAGCCTCCCTTATCACGTCAATGCTGAATCCAGTCGTTGGAAAATCCACGTAATTCCTCGCAGCGAATTACCTACTCAATTTACTATCCCAGCGAGTTGGCCTTCGTAGCCTCTCCGTTCGTCTAGCCGCGTAACGAGCCTTAGCTGGTCGCGCGAATGGCGTCAGCCACGGTTGTCCTTGGAGCGACGGGCCTTTCCTCTCCAACTCTAGCGATTTCGTCCAAGCCTCCATGCATTCAGGCGACTCGTGGAAATTCGCCACGTGTCGCTGTTTCCAGAGCCCAGCTAGGCTGTGGCTTGATTCCACCACTCCCTTCATCAGTTCACCACTGGTCAACGAGTCAACGCCTGCTTCAGTCGAAGAGTCAACGCTTGCCTCATTTAACGAGTCAACGGCAAGTCCAAATAGAAAGGCGGGTGCGCGGGCGCGGGCCTACCGTCGTCCGTGCTGCTAGCAGTAACGATGATTCGGCAAACGAGGCCTTGAGATTGCCGACGTCACCGTTTACCTCCGCGACTCCGCCTGCAGCCAATGCTGCTATTCCCGTCGCCAATGCGTTTTCTGTCGCCGATGTTACACCCGTTGCCACTGCCATTCCCGTCGCACAAGCCGCCGTGATCTTCGTTGCGCAACCGCCGGCCGAACACCACGCTACTTCGCTCTCTAACCATTTCAACTTATTTCTCCTAAAGTTCATCCCCCTCTTGACAAACTTAAGATCCCTCAGTCGAGACGCACTCGCCTCTCTTCTCGCTCCTCTCCGCTCGCTCAATCTCCCATCGATACAATCACAACTCGCATCCGTTACAGTCAAACCCGCTTTTCTCACCTTCGCGGTGTGCCTCCTCCTCGCCGCGGCGCTCCCCAGCGTCGCTCACGCCGCGAAATCCGGCGGACGTGTCGGCGGAAGCGCCTTCTCGTCCTCCTCTTCCTCCTCCTCGCGCTCCCGCTCGCAATCGCGCTCCGGCCCGTCGCAATCTTACTCTTACTCTAACCCCTCTTCCTCCTCCTCGCACCATTCCCGCCATTATTCCGCCAACCCCTCGCGGAACTTTGTCTTTGCGCCATCTGCGCCTTTCTTTGCGCCTTCCCCCTTCTTTGGGGGGTGGGGGGGCGGTTGGGGCGGGGGATGGTCCCCCTTCGCCCCGCGCCCCGCCGTGACGGTTAACATGGGGGGAAGGAGTGGCGGAGGAGGCGGGTTCGGAACGGTAGTTAATCTGCTGGTGTTTGGAATGGTGACATACGCGTTAGTGCAAACGGTTCGAGGGTTTCTGGGGCAGTCGGAGGAGGAGAGAGCGTTGGAAGATGCAGAACGGTGCAGTGTGGTGCAGCTACAGGTGGGTGAGTGCAGAGCAGTGCAGTGCGGTGTTGCTATCTACAGGTAGCTGACATGCCGTTTTTGTTCGTTCTTTCATCGCACATGTGTAAATGGAGGGGGGGCGGGGAGAGTTGCCTGTCTGTGTGATTCGTTCGTCCAATTGTGTTGACCTCAGCCAGAGTTGAGGAAACTTAAATCTGTTTTTTGAGAATTCTCAAAAAATAGATTCGTTCGTCCAACTGTGTTGACCTTAGACAGAGTTGAGGAAACTCGGAAAAACATTTTCGTAAGTTTTGAATTTCAGGTAACTGACTATTAAGTGATGTCATTGTCCCATATCGCACGTGGCAGGTTGGGTTGCTGGGGGCAGCGCGGAGGCTTCAAGGTGACTTGGAGAGAATAGCGGACAGGGCGGATGTGACATCCCAAGATGGGCTGCACTACCTGCTGCAAGGTGTGAGAACTGGTGGTGTGGATTGGAATGCACACATGATGCACACAGGGGTGCGCATATGGTGTACATGTGTGTGTGCGTGCGTGCATGCGTGCGTGCATGCGTGAATGCATGCGTGAATGCATGCGTGAATGCATGCGTGAATGCATGTCTGTAAAAGCTGTTTAGGAAAAAAAATAACAGAGTGAGCAGATGTGACGTCCTTGGATGGGCTGCACTACTTGCTGCAGGGTTCCGAGCGCCCTTCCCTCTCTTGCATTCCTCAGTAACTCCCCTCCCTCTCTGCCTCTCTGCTGTTCCACCCACCCCAACAACCCCAACCCACCCCTTCCAACCCATCTGAACCCACCCACAGAGACTATTCTTGCTCTCCTGCGCCATCCCGACTACTGCGTCTATGGCTTCTCCTCTGTACGCATCTATCCCTCCACGTGTACCCCATCAGACGCATCCTACCCCATACACCCTCTACCATCTGATGCATTTTGGTCCCCTCCTCTTGTACCTTGACTCGTGTGTTTGTTTGTTTGTTTGTTTGTTTTTTTTTTTTTTTTTTTTTTTTTTTTTTTTGGCGTTTCCTTTCGTGTACCACGTTGGGGGGTCAGTACGATTTTTACAAATTTCTTCTCTTTAGCAAACAAATTCCTTAAACATTCCTCCCTTCGCCATTCCAGTCCGCTGTCTACCGCGATGCCACCGCTGGAGAGACCGCGTTCAACCGGGCGAGCATGGAGGAGACGGGGCGATCTGTCCTCACCCCTTTCCTGTCCACTGCTTCCTCCCAACTCTTTCCCCACCAAACCATTCCAGTCCGCTGTCTACCGCGATGCCACCGCTGGAGAGACTGCGTACAACCGGGCGAGCATGGAGGAGCGGAGAAAGTTCCAGGAAGAAACGGTGGTGAACGTGGGGGGCAGCATGGCGAGGAGGAGGAGGGGAGCCCGCATGGTGCAGCAAGAGGGGAGCTCCACTGAATACATTGTGGTGAGTGCAGGCTTGGAGGGGCGTGCAGGTCTGGGGGATAATGGCGAGGAGGAGGAGAGGTGTGCGCATGGTGCAGCAAGAGGGGAGCTCCACTGAATACATTGTGGTGAGTGCAGGCTTGGAGGGGCGTGCAGGTCTGGGGGATAATGGCGAGGAGGAGGAGAGGTGTGCGCATGGTGCAGCAAGAGGGGAGCTCCACAGAATACATTGTGGTGAGTCTGGGTTGAGACGTCTCAAAACTAGGTCCGCACGGTTGAGTACAGTATTGCTGTACTCTTAACGCTCCTGAGTCTGCAGCAGGAGGGGAGCTCCACAGAGTACATTGTGGTGAGGGTGGGGTGCAAGGGCTCTGCTCTTTGGGTGGGTCTGCGGGACTTGTGTGTGCGTCTGGCTGCACGGAAGCATGGCGAGGAGGAGGGGAGCCCGCATGGTGCAGGAGGAGGGGAGCTCCACAGAATACATTGTGGTGAGGGTGGGCTTTAGGCTTTCAGTTCTTGTGCCCTACGGGTTGGTCCGGCTGGCTGTAAGGCGGCATGACGAGGAGGAGGAGGAGGAGAGGAACCCGTACAGTGTAGCAAGAGGGGAGCTCCACAGAATACATTGTGGTGAGGGTGGGGTGCAAGGGCTCTGCTCTTGGAGAGGGTTGGGGGTTCATGGAGCTGCAACGAGGAAATGGAGGAGGAGAGGAACTTGTACAGTGTAGCAGGAGGGGAGCTCCACAGAATACATCGCGGTGATGTGAGGCTTTATTTTCTTAAGGATCGTTGTACGGCTCACTAAATTTTCGTAAGGATCGTTGTAAGATGGGTTCTTCTGGGTGTATTGCTGTACAATTAACGCTGCTGGTACAGCAATATTGTATCAGCCAATTCAGCTGTCCCCCCTCCTCCTGTGTCACTGTCCCCCTCACCAATCTTTGTTGTTGTTGTTGTTGTTGTTGTTGTTTTTTTTTTTTTTTTTTTTTTCTCCCCATTATTTATCATCTGCAAACAGGTGACCATTACAGCAGCATGTGAGGGAACCCTCAATCTGCCTGAAGTGAAATCCGCAGCTTCTTTGAAAGAGGCGCTTGCGAGACTGGGATCGATCCCCATTGATGAGCTGCAGGTGAGAGGGAGGTGGGGCAGGCGGGGGTGAAGAGTGTTTTGAGGAGTCTGGAGGGAGGAGTCAGGGCCGCTCTGCTTCTTTGAAAGAGGCGCTTGCGAGACTGGGATCGATCCCCATTGATGAGCTGCAGGTGAGAGGGAGGTGGGGCAGGCGGGGGTGAAGAGTGTTTTGAGGAGTCTGGAGGGAGGAGTCAGGGCCGCTCTGCTTCTTTGAAAGAGGCGCTTGCGAGACTGGGATCGATCCCCATTGATGAGCTGCAGGTGAGAGGGAGGTGGGGCAGGCGGGGGTGAAGAGTGTGTTGAGGAGTCTGGAGTGGGGAGTCAGGGCCGCTCTGCTTCTTTGAAAGAGGCTCTTGCGAGACTGGGATCGATCCCCATTGATGAGCTGCAGGTGAGAGGGAGGTGGGGCAGGCGGGGGTGAAGAGTGTTTTGAGGAGTCTGGAGGGAGGAGTCAGGGCCGCTCTGCTTCTTTGAAAGAGGCGCTTGCGAGACTGGGATCGATCCCCATTGATGAGCTGCAGGTGAGAGGGAGGTGGGGCAGGCGGGGGTGAAGAGTGTGTTGAGGAGTCTGGAGTGGGGAGTCAGGGCCGCTCTGCTTCTTTGAAAGAGGCTCTTGCGAGACTGGGATCGATCCCCATTGATGAGCTGCAGGTGAGAGGGAGGTGGGGCAGGCGGGGGTGAAGAGTGTTTTGAGGAGTCTGGAGGGAGGAGTCAGGGCCGCTCTGCTTCTTTGAAAGAGGCGCTTGCGAGACTGGGATCGATCCCCATTGATGAGCTGCAGGTGAGAGGGAGGTGGGGCAGGCGGGGGTGAAGAGTGTTTTGAGGAGTCTGGAGGGAGGAGTCAGGGCCGCTCTGCTTCTTTGAAAGAGGCTCTTGCGAGACTGGGATCGATCCCCATTGATGAGCTGCAGGTGAGAGGGAGGTGGGGCAGGCGGGGGTGAAGAGTGTGTTGAGGAGTCTGGAGGGAGGAGTCAGGGCCGCTCTGCTTCTTTGAAAGAGGCGCTTGCGAGACTGGGATCGATCCCCATTGATGAGCTGCAGGTGAGAGGGAGGTGGGGCAGGCGGGGGTGAAGAGTGTGTTGAGGAGTCTGGAGGGAGGAGTCAGGGCCGCTCTGCTTCTTTGAAAGAGGCGCTTGCGAGACTGGGATCGATCCCCATTGATGAGCTGCAGGTGAGAGGGAGGTGGGGCAGGCGGGGGTGAAGAGTGTGTTGAGGAGTCTGGAGGGAGGAGTCAGGGCCGCTCTGCTTCTTTGAAAGAGGCGCTTGCGAGACTGGGATCGATCCCCATTGATGAGCTGCAGGTGAGAGGGAGGTGGGGCAGGCGGGGGTGAAGAGTGTGTTGAGGAGTCTGGAGGGAGGAGTCAGGGCCGCTCTGCTTCTTTGAAAGAGGCTCTTGCGAGACTGGGATCGATCCCCATTGATGAGCTGCAGGTGAGAGGGAGGTGGGGCAGGCGGGGGTGAAGAGTGTGTTGAGGAGTCTGGAGGGAGGAGTCAGGGCCGCTCTGCTTCTTTGAAAGAGGCTCTTGCGAGACTGGGATCGATCCCCATTGATGAGCTGCAGGTGAGAGGGAGGTGGGGCAGGCGGGGGTGAAGAGTGTGTTGAGGAGTCTGGAGGGAGGAGTCAGGGCCGCTCTGCTTCTTTGAAAGAGGCTCTTGCGAGACTGGGATCGATCCCCATTGATGAGCTGCAGGTGAGAGGGAGGTGGGGCAGGCGGTGGTGAAGAGTGTTTTGAGGAGACTGGAGGGAGGAGTCAGGGCCGCTCTGCTTCTTTGAAAGAGGCGCTTGCGAGACTGGGATCGATTCCCATTGATGAGCTGCAGGTGAGAGGGAGGTGGGGCAGGCGGGGGTGAAGAGTGTGTTGAGGAGTCTGGAGTGGGGAGTCAGGGCCGCTCTGCTTCTTTGAAAGAGGCTCTTGCGAGACTGGGATCGATCCCCATTGATGAGCTGCAGGTGAGAGGGAGGTGGGGCAGGCGGGGGTGAAGAGTGTTTTGAGGAGTCTGGAGGGAGGAGTCAGGGCCGCTCTGCTTCTTTGAAAGAGGCGCTTGCGAGACTGGGATCGATCCCCATTGATGAGCTGCAGGTGAGAGGGAGGTGGGGCAGGCGGGGGTGAAGAGTGTGTTGAGGAGTCTGGAGGGAGGAGTCAGGGCCGCTCTGCTTCTTTGAAAGAGGCTCTTGCGAGACTGGGATCGATCCCCATTGATGAGCTGCAGGTGAGAGGGAGGTGGGGCAGGCGGGGGTGAAGAGTGTGTTGAGGAGTCTGGAGGGAGGAGTCAGGGCCGCTCTGCTTCTTTGAAAGAGGCTCTTGCGAGACTGGGATCGATCCCCATTGATGAGCTGCAGGTGAGAGGGAGGTGGGGCAGGCGGGGGTGAAGAGTGTGTTGAGGAGTCTGGAGGGAGGAGTCAGGGCCGCTCTGCTTCTTTGAAAGAGGCTCTTGCGAGACTGGGATCGATCCCCATTGATGAGCTGCAGGTGAGAGGGAGGTGGGGCAGGCGGTGGTGAAGAGTGTTTTGAGGAGACTGGAGGGAGGAGTCAGGGCCGCTCTGCTTCTTTGAAAGAGGCGCTTGCGAGACTGGGATCGATTCCCATTGATGAGCTGCAGGTGAGAGGGAGGTGGGGCAGGCGGGGGTGAAGAGTGTGTTGAGGAGTCTGGAGTGGGGAGTCAGGGCCGCTCTGCTTCTTTGAAAGAGGCTCTTGCGAGACTGGGATCGATCCCCATTGATGAGCTGCAGGTGAGAGGGAGGTGGGGCAGGCGGGGGTGAAGAGTGTGTTGAGGAGTCTGGAGGGAGGAGTCAGGGCCGCTCTGCTTCTTTGAAAGAGGCTCTTGCGAGACTGGGATCGATCCCCATTGATGAGCTGCAGGTGAGAGGGAGGTGGGGCAGGCGGGGGTGAAGAGTGTTTTGAGGAGTCTGGAGGGAGGAGTCAGGGCCGCTCTGCTTCTTTGAAAGAGGCTCTTGCGAGACTGGGATCGATCCCCATTGATGAGCTGCAGGTGAGATCAACGAGTGGAGCAGGTTAGATTGGCAAGTGGGGCAGGTGAGTGGGCAGTGGGGCAGGGCAGGTGAGATCACCAAGTGCAACTTTTGAGGCGCCTCAAAAGGCAGTGGGGCAAAGCAGGTGAGATCACCAAGTGCAACTTTTGAGGCGCCTCAAAAGGCAGTGGGGCAGGGCAGGTGAGAGCACCAAGTGCAGAAGCAGGTGGGGTGGGAAGTGAAAAAAGGGAGAGTGGATTTGATGGTGGAAGGAGGGGGGAGTTTGAGGGTTGGGATGAGGGGTGAGTGAGGGTCTTCCTCTTGGCTCTCTGGACCGTTTTTACCTTTATGAAGCTTCCCTCTACCTGCCTCTACCCACTGTAAACTGCCTTATACCGCTATGTGCCACTCTCCACTGCAGGGTGTGGAAGTGCTGTGGACGCCACAAGACCCCTCTGACTCGTTGACAGCGCATGACATTCTGAGTGACTATCCTTCCATGCGCACGCTATAAAGTGACTCGTTTTATGGGTATCGTAGCATGCGGCTTGTCGGCAGCGCTGAGATTCTCGGTGATTATCCTCCATGCGCATGCTACAAGATGACCGGATTCGCATGCTTTCAGAGAACTATACAGTGCATGACATTCTAATCTGAGTGCCAATGCTGGTGTGCATGCACCACATGGTATTATTTGTCAAATGAGTGTACATTCTATATTATAACGGTGGAGGCAAAGCATCACTGTAGCCCACGTCCACGAGGCACAGCCCAGCAGCAGGCGCAGGGGGGGCTGTGGATCGCCTCTCTCCCATTACTATACGATTGTAACTATAATGGTGGTGGTAAAGCATCACTGTAGCCCAAGTCCACAGGCACAGTCCGGCAACAGGGGCAGGGGGGGCAGTGGACCGCCTCTGTTAAAATATATCTTGTGTAGCATGCCAACACATGTGACTGTACACCAATTGTGGTGTACAGTTGGGTTGGGACTACACCCAACTTTGGGTGTAGTCTTGTACTTTGGGGTGCCAATCCACCCAATTGTGGTGGAGCCCCCAAATGCAACCCACTTGACTTATGGGTGCCTCACTTCCACAAGTGAGGTCACCTCAAGCCAAGTGGGCTTAGGGTTGCCTCACTTCTACAAAGTGTGGGCAACCCAACCCACTTGACCTATGGTAGCCTCACTCCCCCAAGTGAGGTCAACCCAACCTATGGTCACCTTCACCCTTCTCTTCCAAGCCTCCCTTCCAACTATGTATGCTAGGTTTCTCCTCTAATCAAGTGACTTGTTCAATCTATAATCTTCACATGGTATAGAGCTACTTGTTCCTAAAGCCTTACCTCTCCTTCCCTCCAGTTTTTTTTACATGGGCCCACCCCACAGCCACAAATCCCCTCCTACGCGTGGCTCAACCTAGCATACCCTCGCCGCGACCTACACCGTCGCCGCCGTTCCCTCCCCCCGCCGAGATTGCGCCCTCCTTGCCTGCGGATCCCACCGCCGCGAGCGCATCATCGCTTCCCCCCCTCCTCCCGTCGCCGCGACCCCCCGTCGCCGCCTCCCCCTTCCGCCGCCGCACCTCCTCCGGCGCCGCCTGCGCATCCTGCCGCCGCGACGCCTCGTCGCCGCCTGCTCTTCCCACCGCCGCGACCTCTCGTCGCCGCCCCCCTCCCGCCGCCGCACCTACTTCGGCGCCGCCTGCGCATCCCGCCGCCGCACCTACTTCGGCGCCGCCCGCGCATCCCGCCGCCGCGCCTACTTCGGTGCCGCCCGCGCATCCCGCCGCCGCGCCTACTTCGGCGCCGCCTGCACATCCCGCCGCCGCGCCTACTTCGGCGCCGCCTGCCCATCCCTCCGACGCGACGCCCCGTCGTCGCCTCCCCTTCCCGCCGCCGCGACGCTTCGTCGCCGCCTGCCCGTCCAGACGCCGCGACTTCGCGTCGCCGCCTGCACGCCCCGCAGCTGCGACTTCGCGTCGCCGCCTGCACGCCCCGCAGCCGCGACTTCGCGTCGCCGCCTGCGCGCCCCCGCCGCCGCGACCTTCTGTCGCCGCCTGCACGTCTCGCCGCCGCGACCTACCGTCGCCGCCTGCACGTCCCGCGCCGCGACCTAGCGTCGCCGCCTGCACGCCCCGCCGCCGCGACTTCGCGTCGCCGCCTGCACGCCCCACCCCCGCGACCTAAAGCCGCCGCCTGCACGTCCCGCCTCCGCGACCTCACGTCGCGCCTCCGCATCCCGCCGCCGCGACCTGCTCGGCGCCCCCTGCCCGTCCCACCGCCGCGATTTCACCTCGTCGCCTCCCCCCGCCGCCGCTCCCGCAATTTCCGCCGCCACGACTGCACCGCCAGCCGCCCGCATCCCCGCCGCCGCGACCTCACCGTCGTCACCCGCGCTTCCCGCCGCGGTGCCTCCTTGTCCCCGCCTGCCCACACCGCCCCCTGCGGATTTTGCCGCCGCGGCAGCCGCTTCTACAGCAGCAGCCGCGACCGTGGCAGCAACAGCCCCACCCACAGCTGCAACTGCTTCCCTCCTCTCTCTCCCATCCCTCCCCCTTTCCTCCTCCTCTCTCTCCTCTCCCACGCAGCAGCAGCCGGGTCAGCTCAGCAGGCGCACCAGCAGCAACGACAACAGCAGCGGCAGCAGCGGCAGCAGCGACAGCAGCGGCGGCATCGGCAGCAGCGGCAGCAGCGGCAGCGGCGGCAGCAGCGGCAGCAGCGGCAGCATCGGCAGCAGCGGCAGCAGCGGCAGCAGCGGCAGCAGCGGCAGCAGCAGCGGCAGCAGTGGCAGCATCGGCAGCAGCGGCAGCAGCGGCAGCAGCGGCAGCATCGGCAGTAGCGGCGGCAGCAGCAGCAGCGGCAGTAGCGGCAGCGGCAGCGGCAGTGGCAGCAGCAGCAGCAGCAGCCGGAGGAGTGCGCCTGCCTCAGCCGCAGCACCTCCCCCCCCCCCCCCCCCCCCTCCCTCCCCCTTGGCCGCCGCGGGTCCACCCGCCGTCGCCCTCACCCTTGACCGCCGCGGGTCCACCCGCCGCCGTCCCCCTCGTGGCCGCCGCGGGTCCACCCGCCGTCGCCCCTCATGGCTACCAACCCTCCTGCCCCCCTCCCTCCTCCCATCGACGCCTCTTCCGTCGACAAACTCCAGCTAGCCGCGGACCGCTCGGCTGTCAATTGGCACTCTTTCGTCGGGAGCATCCGCCGTATCCTCCAGGACGCCTTCGTCGGACCTTACTGCGTCCTCGACGTCCTCCTCCGCCGCCCGCACGCTCTTCAGCCCACGGCACCCGTTCACCCCGGTGAAACCCCTCCTCCCTCCATTCCCCCTGGCCCTCCTCCTCCTGAACCTACCTTGGTGATCACCGCTACTCCAGAACTCCAGGAGGCCGCTGATGCCACCTTCCTCCACGAACGCCGCGAGTACCTCATCCGCAAGGCGGAGCATGAAGTTGCGGTGCATCATCACGACTTTGCAACAGCGGAACGTGCCACTCGCCTGGCGTTACTTGATGAGTATAACACGGCCATGGCGGACTACCTCCCCAAGAGCATCGCATGGGCCACCGCTGACAACCGCGCATGCACCATCCTCCTCGGCGCACTCCCCGACGCCCTCATGCGCCGTTTTCAAGCTCGCGAGATGCGCGCCTCCCTCATTTGGGCCGAGCTCCAGGCGATGTTTGAGCGTCGCGACATCAGCTCGGTTGGCGTCCTGTTCCAGGAGTACTTCTCCATCACCCTCGCTACGTGTGACGGCGCAGTTGACTATGTGGGGCGCATGCAAGAGGTCGCTGATCGCCTCGCCGCACGCCAAGCTGCCCTCCCCGAACCACTACAAATCCATCGCCTCCTCTACAACCTCACTCCGGACTACGAGTCCCGCCTCCATGCCTTCACTTAGGCAAACTCCATGGCTGGCCTCAACGACGTGGTCCAGTGGATCATTGACACAGAGGTCAAGCTCCGCACCCCCATTGTCAACCTCACCACCCCACAGTCCTCCTCCTCCCCCTCCCTCAATACCACGCAGCCGCGCAACCAGGGTGGTCGCAACGGCGGCAGTGGAGGACGTGGGGGGGGCGGCAGTGGCGGTGGCGGTCGGGGCGGTGGTGGTGGTGGTCGAGGTGGCCGTGGTGGTGGAGGTGGTAGTGTCACCCCTGGAGGTCTTGCTGGGGCTGGAGGTACTGTGAGCCGTGGAGGTCGCCCGGGCACTCTTCCGCCGTGCACCTATGTCCGCCGTCATGGCCCTCACGCCGGCACTCCCTGTGGTCAGACCAACCACCCCCCTGCCACATGCTTCAAGGCGCTTGATGACGCTTGGTTCGATCGTGGCAACACTGGCACCCCCCCTCGCTGGAACAGTGTCACCCCTCGTCCTTCCCTTGCTGAAGTCCAAACCCTCCCTTCCTTCCTCCCCGCTCACCTCCGCCAACTCACCCCTTCACCCCCTTCCCAACTGCAGCAGTTTCAGCAGCACCAGCAGCAGCAGCAGTACTTCTTACCCCAGCAGCAGCCGCAGTTCTTCCACCCCCAGCAGCAGTAGTTTCTCCAGCCGCAGCCGCCGCCGCAGCAGCAGTTCTTCCAGCAGCAGCAGCAGCCGCCGTAGCACCTTCCGCCGCAGTGGCAGCAGCAGCCGATGACCTTCGGCACCGCGGCCATGGCTGCGCATACCGCCCTCGCTCCCCCCCCCTGGGGCTCCCTCCCCTCTGCCCCCCCCAGTGTCACTGACTCTCAGGGCAGCTTCCTTGGGCATATTGCTACTGCACCTTCCGTCGCTTCCATGTATCCCTCTGCTATCAATGAAACGTCTTTCCAGTACCCCGTGTCACCTCCCTCCCCCTCCTCCCCCACCTTGGACTTTGTCCTTGATAGTGGGGCCACGGAAACTGCACTTAAGGACGCTGGCACCCTCACCCCCCTCCCACTTCCCACTCAAGTCCATGGCGCTGACTCCAGTTTTTCCATACCTTGCACTCACCTCTCCACTCTCCCTTGCTCCGCCTTCCCCTCTGGCAAAGTCACAGGTCTCCACATCCCTACCCTCCGCAACAACCTCCTCTCCCACCGTGAGCTCCAGGGTGTTGGGATTACCGCTCTTTACCCGGGCTTTGCTACCTAGTGTGATCTCTACCACACTGCCTCCGGTCGCTTCCTCCTCCGCATTCCCCTCTGCCCTCGCACTCGCCTTTATACGCTCCGCACACCCCGCCCATCATTTTGCCATGTCACCACGCGTGCTGGCACTTCCACCGGTCCGCCTCCCCCTCTTCCTCCTCATACCCCTCCTCCTCAGTTACCCTTCCCCCCCACTCCACCTTCCCCCTCTCCCTCCCCCACCTCCTCCCTCACTCCATCTCCCTCCTCCTCTACTGTCCTCTCTCACCCTGCCGTTCTTCTGCATCACCGTCTCGGTCAACCCAACTTCGCCGCACTTCGCACCACCATCGCCTCTCGCCTCCTCAACAGCCTTCCTCCCACCTTACCCCCCCTCCCCTCCTCCCCTGCTCCCCCCTGCCCCTCCTGCATCCATGGCAAGCTCAAACAGTCACCCCATCCCAGTCATCCCACCTTCGCAGCCGCACCCATTGACCTTGTTCACATGGATCTCTGGGGCCCCTATCCCATCCGCTCCCGTCAGGGGCACAGGTACATGCTCGTCCTCATTGACGACCACAGCCGGTACTCCACCACCTTCTTTCTTCATACGAAAGACCAGGTGCCGGCCGTGGTCATCAACTGGGCTGAGCTGTGCCGCACTCACTTCAAACGCCCCATCGGCCGCCTTCACTCTGATGGTGGGGGTGAGTTCATTAATCACACACTCTCCACCTACTGCAAAACGTACGGCATTCAGCAAACCTCCACCCTCCCCCACTCCCCTCAGCAAAATGGCATCGCTGAGAGTCGCATTCGCGAGATCACCAAGATCGCTCGCTGTCTCATTGCTCACGCCTCCACCCCTCCCTCCCTCTGGAGCTATGCCCTCCTTCATGCCGCCCTCCTCCTCAATCTTCGCTCCCACCCTCAGCATCCCTCCTCCTCCCCCACAGAACTCTGGTCCAAGGCCAAGCCTGACGCCGCCGGCCTTCGTGTTTGGGGCTGCAAGGCGTTCGTCCTCATTCCACCGGCCAACCGCTCCCGCGCTGCTGGCAAGCTCGCCCCTCGCGCTCTGGAGTGCGTCTACCTGGGGCACAATCACGATTCCCCAGGCTACCTACTCCTCCACCCTCCCACCAATCGCCTCATCCGCAGCATTGACGTCGTCTTCGACGAATCCACTCCCTACTACTCCACTCCTC
The DNA here is from genome assembly GCA_947471745.1 of Closterium sp. Naga37s-1. Classification (NCBI taxonomy): domain Eukaryota; kingdom Viridiplantae; phylum Streptophyta; class Zygnematophyceae; order Desmidiales; family Closteriaceae; genus Closterium; species Closterium sp. Naga37s-1. The sequence goes on along the minus strand of CANJKZ010000169.1, from coordinate 2,969,162 downwards.
CTCCAGACCCTCTCCCCCCTCCCACTCGTCCCCTCGCTTGGACCGACACCGTCCTCCCGCCCCTTCTTCCTCCAGCCCCTCTCCTCCCACCCGTCGCCGCCCCACTCCCGCCCTCCTCCTCCGCCGACGTCTACGACCCTGCCGCACCCGCCTCCCCCGCTCACTCGGCCGCACCCCCCCCCCCCTCTCCCTCCTCTTCTCACTCTCCCTCCTTCCAGCAGCCGGATCAGCAGCAGCAGCAGCAGCAGCAGCCGGGGCAGCAGCAGCAGCAGCAGCAGCAGCAGCAGCAACCGGGACAGCAGCGGCAGCAGCAGCCGCAGCAGACACCGCAGCAACAGGGGCAGCAGCTTCAGCAGCACCGGCAGCAGCAGCAGCGCCGTGCCACTTCCCGCACCTCCCCCTTCCTCCTCCCTTACATCCATACCCGCTCTGTGGACAAAATCCTTGGGGCTCCTCCCCCTGCCTCCATTCAGCTCATTGAGGACTCCCATGAGGAGTTTCTCAACATTCGGGCACACACTCCGTTCCTTGCCTCCCTCTACCTTGACTTTCTGGGCTTTCCCATCCTTGGCGCCACCACCACCCCCACCATCTTCACTCCCTCCACCTTCCAGGAAGCCATCACCTGCCCTGACGCGGATAAATGGATAGCGGCGATCTTCCTGGAGTGTGAGGCTTTCATTCGCAACGACTCCTTTGTCGACGTCCCCCTCCCAGCCGGCGCCAACCTCGTTGACGGCAAATGGGTCTTTCGGGTGAAGCAGCTGCCGGGCGAGGACCCGGTGTACAAGGCACGCTACTGCGCAAAGGGGTTCACGCAGACTTGGGCGGAGGACTACTGGTTCACCTACGCCCCCACCGCCAAACCACCCACCCTTCGCGCCGCCCTCGACATTGGCGCACGTCACAACATGGAGATCGATTCCATGGACGTCTCCAATGCGTTCCTGCAGGGCGACCTGCACGAGCGCATTTTCCTCTGGCGACCCCCCGAGTTCCACGCAGCCTTCCCTGAGAACACTGTCTGGCAGCTGCGTCGCCCTGTCTACGGCTTGAAGCAGGCACCGGGTGAGTGGCATGCGAAGCTGGCTGCCACCTTAGGGTCTCTCGGCTTCTCTGCTTCCCACTCCGACGCCAGCCTCTTCCTCCGCTCCTCCCCCCGCCGCTTCTTCATTCTGGTATATGTGGACGACATGATCCTACTCTCTGACACCAGGGCCGACATGGAGCAGATGAAGCTGTCCCTGCAGCAGCGCCTCAAGTGCAAAGACCTTGGCGCCCTCACTCACTACCTAGGCATGGCCATCACTCGCAACCGCTCTGCTCGCACCATCACCCTCTCACAGTCCCACTACATCGGCCAGGTATTGGAGAAGTTCGACATGGCGCAGGCCAAGCCTGTCTCCACCCCCCTCCCATTCGGCCACCAACTCGCTCCACCAACCTCCCCCACCTCCTCCCCCCACCCCTACGCCGAGCTCGTCGGGTCCCTGATGTACGCGATGATGTGCACCCGCCCCGACCTCGCCTACCCCATCAGCGTGCTCGCTCGCTTTGTCGGCACCGGTCGTCACACAGAGGAGCACTGGAAAGCTGCCAAGCGGGTCCTCCGCTACCTTAGCGGGACCAAGGACCTTGCCCTCACCCTTGGCGGCCCTTCCCCTCCTCTTCTCTCGGGTTTCAGTGACTCCTCTTGGGCTGACACGCAGCCGGACCGCCGCTCCTCCCAGGGCTACGGCTTCACCCTTGGCAGCGGCCTCATCAGCTGGCGCTCCACCCGCTCCTCCGCCATCTCTCTCTCCACCTGCGAGGCCGAGCTCTACGCTGGCACCATGGCCGCCCAGGAATCACGCTGACTCTGCTTCCTTCTTGCAGAGCTTGGCGCCCCCCAGACGTGCCCCACTCTCTGGTGCGACAATGCTAGCACCATCCATCTCACTCAGGACCCCGTCTATCACGCCCGCTCTAAGCACATCGAGCTCCGCTACTTTTTGTTCGCGAGCTTGTCCAGAAGGGCCTTCTTGCCGTTCGCAAGATTGCGACCAAGGCCAACTTGGCTGACATCTTCACTAAGGCCCTCCTTCGCCCTGCACACTCTGCCTTCCTCCGCCTCGTTGGCCTCGCTCGCCCGGGCGCCCCTTGATTCAGGGGTTGTTCTCTTGTGTTAGCATGCTAAGGGGTTGTGTTAAAATATATCTTGTGTAGCATGCCAACACATGTGACTGTACACCAATTGTGGTGTACAGTTGGGTTGGGACTACACCCAACTTTGGGTGTAGTCTTGTACTTTGGGGTGCCAATCCACCCAATTGTGGTGGAGCCCCCAAATGCAACCCACTTGACTTATGGGTGCCTCACTTCCACAAGTGAGGTCACCTCAAGCCAAGTGGGCTTAGGGTTGCCTCACTTCTACAAAGTGTGGGCAACCCAACCCACTTGACCTATGGTAGCCTCACTCCCCCAAGTGAGGTCAACCCAACCTATGGTCACCTTCACCCTTCTCTTCCAAGCCTCCCTTCCAACTATGTATGCTAGGTTTCTCCTCTAATCAAGTGACTTGTTCAATCTATAATCTTCACAGCCTCTCCCCTGTTGCTGCCAGTCTCAACAGACAGTCGTAAACCCCCCCTGCTGCCGCCTCCCTCTCTGCTGTATCCCTCATCACAATGTAAAGAAATGACTGAATGCGAATATATATAATAATGCATAATGGTGGTGGTAAAGCATCATTGTACCCCACGTCCACCAGGCACAGCCCAGCAGCAGGGGCAGGGGGGGCAGTGGACCGCCTCTCCCCTGTTGCTGCTAGTCTCAGCAATTATCAACAGTTATAGCGTATCTCATTATAGCGGAGGTGGTAAAGCGTCACTGTACCCCACGTCCACCAGGCACAGCCCAGCAGCAGGCGCAGGGGGGGCAGTGGATCGCCTCTCCCCTGTTGTTGCCAGTCTCAACAGACAGTCGTAACCTCCCCCTGCCGCTGCCTCCCTCACTGCTGTTGCCACCAGCACTCGCACCATCTGGCAGGAAGGAAAAGATAGAAGAGGTGAGAAGAGGGGTGAAGTGCAGTAAGTATGGGTGGGAACACATCGGAAGACAGCAAAGCTGGGAGGCAGGCAGTTGTCACCTCCCCCAGCTGCTGCCTCCCTCACTGCTGTAGCGACCAGCACTCGCACCATCTGATGGGTTGGGAAGCATAGGAACAAGGTCAGCACAGGAACGTGTTATCCGACGAAATAATGCAGCGACTTTTTACTATATGATATGTTTATATAATCAATTTGATGCTGATAAGGCTTCAAGGAGAGCATCCAGATAATTTTGTTCTTTTGTGCGAATCATCGCTGCACAGAACACGTACCCGTCTCAGGAATCTGTCTCCCACTAATTCCACACAGAGCACCCGCACGCAAGCCCCTGCTGATGCTGCTGTTGATGCTGCTGTTCGTTTCAATTCCCCTGCGTCTCCTACTGCTCCTGTTGCCCTTATGAATGCTTCTCCCGTCACACCAGCTAGCTCTGCAGCTACAGGTAAGCGCGCCTCAAAGGCTCTTGCTCGCAAGATGTTGCACACTGTAGCGGATCCACTGTTAAAGGGGACAATGAGGTAATACAGCACACAAGGAGCAACAACACCGGGGGAGCCATGGTTTTCTTGTGGGTAGGATAGACCTCAGGAGCACACATGAGACATACTTCGAGAATGGACAGAAACGTGTGCTCAAACCCTTTTTACTCCACCTCACGTCCCTTCCCCACCACCTCTCCCCCACCTCTTCTCACCTGCCCCCCTTCCCACCTGCCCTTCTCACCTGCCGCTGCCAGCACCAGTGTCATGGGCGGAAACGCGCGGAAGCAGGTGGGGCCATGGGCACGAGCACGAGGGAGAAATTGTCCCGCCACACCCCTCATACTCCACCCACCTCCCATGATCACCTCACTTCCCCTCCTCACCTGCCTCTGCCAGCAGCAGTGTTGCGCGCAAAAGCGCGGAAGCACGTGGGGTGGGGCCATGGGCGCGGGTATGGGTCTCAAGAGCATGCAGGGGAATGTGCGCCCACAACCACCACCCCTCCCTCCTCACCTGCCCTCTCTCACCTGCCTCTGCCAGCAGCAGTGTCGCGGACAAACGCGCGGAAGCACGTGGGGCCATGGGCGCGGGTATGAATCTCCAGAGCATGCAGGGGAATGTGGCACTGGATGGTCGCTGGGTGCTTCACTCACTGCTCACACAAGCATCCTCGCAACCCACCTCCCATCACCTCCCCTTCCTCACTCACACATCATCCATCTCCTCACCTGCCCTCCTCGCCTGCCCTCCTCACCTGCCCTCCTCACCTGCCCTCCTCACCTGCCCTCCTCACCTGCCCTCCTCACCTGCCCTCCTCACCTGCCTCTGCCCTCCTCACCTGCCTCTGCCCTCCTCACCTGCCCTCCTCACCTGCCTCTGCCCTCCTCACCTGCCCTCCTCACCTGCCTCTGCCCTCCTCACCTGCCCTCCTCACCTGCCTCTGCCCTCCTCACCTGCCCTCCTCACCTGCCTCTGCATCACCTCCCATAACCTCCTCTCACACCATCCCCTCCTAACATTCCCCTCCTCACACATCATCCATCTCCTCACCTGCCTCTGCCAGCAGCAGTGTCACGCGCAAATGCGCGGAAGCAGGCGGGGCAATGGGTGCGTGTATGGCTCTCCAGAAGAACATGCAGAGGAATGTGGCACTGGATAGTCTCAGTCTCTGGATGCTTCACTGCATACACACACGCCCTCTCAACCCACCTCCCATCCCCTCCTCACATTTCACCTCTCCTTCCTTACACACCCACCTTCCCCATCTCACCTGCCTCTGCCAGCAGCAGTGTCGCGGGCAAACGCTCGGAAGCACGTGGGGCCATGGGCGCGGGTATGGGTCTCCAGAGCATGCAGTAAGGCGTGCACTCGTGGCACATGCATGCACGCTGGCTTGAACGGTGCAGCTAGTGCCCCCTCCCGTGTCTCACCTGCCTCTGCCAGCAGCAGTGTCACGTGCAAAAGCGTGGAACGCTGTCTGGCTTGAATGGTGCGGCTCCTTCCCCCTCCCGTGTCTCACCTGCCTCTGCCAGCAGCAGTGTCGCGGGCGAACGCTCGGAAGCAGGTGGGGCCATGGGCGCGGGTATGGGTCTCGAGAGCATGCAGCAAGGCGTGCACTCGAGGCACATGCATGCACGCTGGCTTGAATGGTGCGGCTCCTTCCCCCTCCCGTGTCTCACCTGCCTCTGCCAGCAGCAGTGTCGCGGGCGAACGCGCGAAAGCAGGTGTATGGGTCTCCAGAGCAAACAAAAAAATGTGGCACTGGATGATTTACTGGATGGGTCACTGCACACACCCACCCACCCGTGTCTCACCTGCCTCTACCAGCAGCAGTGTCGCGGGCGAACGCTCGGAAGCACGTGGGGCCATGGGCGCGGGTATGGGACTCCAAAGCATGCAGTAAGGCGTGCACTCGTGGCACATGCATGCACGCTGGCTTGAACGGTGCAGCTAGTGCCCCCTCCAGTGTCTCACCTGCCTCTGCCAGCAGCAGTGTCACGTGCAAAAGCGTGGAACGCTGTCTGGCTTGAATGGTGCGGCTCCTTCCCCCTCCCGTGTCTCACCTGCCTCTACCAGCAGCAGTGTCGCGGGCGAACGCGCGGAAGCAGGTGGGGCCATGGGCGCGGGTATGGGTCTCCAGAGCATGCAGTAAGGCGTGCACTCGTGCCCCATGCATGCACGCTGGCTTGAACGGTGCAGCTCCGTTGCTGCTACCACTATGGCTGCTGCTGCTACTGCTGGTGGGGCCATGGGCGCGTGTATGGGTCTCGAGAGCATGCAGCAAGGCGTGCACTCGAGGCACATGCATGCACGCTGGCTTGAACGGTGCAGCTCCGTTGCTGCTACCACTATGGCTGCTGCTGCTACTGCTGGTGGGGCCATGGGCGCGGGTATGGGTCTCGAGAGCATGCAGCAAGGCGTGCACTCGAGGCACATGCATGCACGCTGGCTTGAACGGTGCGGCTCCATTGCCGCTGGGCAAGCTGCTGTCAATAAGGCTGCTGCTGCTGTGGTTGATGCTGCTGGTGCTGGTGCATGCTGCTCGAGGCACGTGCATGCACGCTGGCTTGAACAGTGCGGCTCCATTGCTGCTGGGCAAGCTGCTGTCAATATGTCTGCTGTTGCTGCTGCTGCTGCTGCCATGTCGACCGATACAGCAAGTCAGGCATTTAGTGCTCGCGAAGCAATAAGTTGCCTGAGGAACACGCGTATTGCTGCCATTCACATGCCCCCCCCTCAAATCATCGGCAGCAGCAGCAGCAGCAGCAGCAGCAGCACCGCCACCACTTTCATCCCCCGCACGCTGCACTCCCATCGTCTCTTGGGATGACCCAAACGGCGCTTCTCCCAAAGAAGGTTCTTCCGTGAATCTCGCATCGTAAGGGTCCGTAACAGCCACACATGCAGTCTTAACACGGGCACACGAATCGCATACACCCCCCGCAAGAATCCCCTGTCTTTCCTCCGCTTGTCCATTCTCCTCCCACCTTGCCACATCCCTTCCCTCACCATCACCACTCTCCTCCACTGTCCCTTGCTCCATACACGAAGGTGCGGCAAGAGGCAATCGCCAAGTAGTATTCTCAATCGCGCTCGCACTCTCCGTTTGTAAGACCTCTGAACCAAGAGGCAAGAAACGTGGACTACAGCCCGACCCTCCGTTTGAGTCAGCTATCCTCCCATTTAACACACTCCTGTCATCCGGTTGTAGGGGCTCCGAGCCAAGAGGCAAGGCACGGAAGCCACTCCGAGCCAAAAGGCAATCCGAACCTCTTTCAAGCTCTGATCTCCCTGTTCCATTCGGTCTTTGAACGCAGGCACACCGCCTTGTCGAGTCGGCACTGCACACCTCCCACTGCAGTGTGCCCAGCGCCGCTCCCGCCGTGTGGGAGGGGTGTGCAGCACATCCCTCCCATGGCAGCAGCGGCAGCAGGTAGAGGTATCGGCGCCAGCGAGCGGAGAATTGAGGGTGGAAGGATCGAGGAACCTGCCAGTGGCGTGACAAAAGAGTGGGGGGAGAGGAGGCGAGAGGGAGGAAAGTGGGTCTCGAGTTAGAAGAGCAGGAGAGCAACAGCAGCGGCAGCAGGTAAAGGTATCGGCGCCAGCGAGCTGAGAATTGTGGGTGGAAGGAGCAAGGGACCTGAAAGGAAGAGAGGGAAAGGGAGAGGGAGCAAGAGAGAGAGGAAGGATTGAGCGAGCGGGGCAGTAATAGTGCAGTTTTCCTCCCATTGCAGCAGCAGCAGGTAGAGATGTCTGCGCCAACGAGCGGAGAGTCACGGATGGAAGGAGCGAGGGACCTGCGGGTCACGGAGGGAAAGGGAGAGACATTGAGAACTGGGAAGAGTGGAGCAGGCAATGCAATCTGATGCAGCACACCCCTCCCACTGCAGCAGGGGTGTCATAGAGCCGAGAATTGCGGGGGGGAAGAGTGCCTGCTCTCTCAAAGTGAAGTACCTTGGAAATGCTGATAACTCTTAAACTGCCCTCTGTTGCTGCATCAACAGCTGCGCCAACTGCTGTGAGATCGAGAGGGTCCTTCCACGTGTCTGGTGTGGGCGGGGGGTAGTGGGAGATGGAGGAAGACAGGGAGTGAGGGGGGACTTATGATGTCCAGACTAGCCTCTCTCGCTGCAGCTACTGCTGTGAGATCCAGGGGGTCTTTCCACGTGTCTGATTGCAGGGGAGGGGTGAGGACGGGGAGTGGAGGGGAAGGGATGAGCGGGGAAAAGGGGGAGGGCTGATAGCACATGTTTGCATCAGCAGCTGCAGCTACCGCTGTGAGATCCAGGGGGTGCTTCCATGTGTCTGGTGGGGTTGGGAGAGAGGGAAGGGAGAGGAGGGGGCGGAAGAGAGGGAGCGAGGGAAACTGAGATGAAATCCCTGTGTTGATGCATCAACAGCTGCAGCCACTGTTGTGAGATCCAGGGGGTCCTTTCACGTGTCTGGCGGGGTGTGAGGGCGGGGAGGGGAGGGGAGAGGGGGGAAGGGGAGCCAGGGAGGGTGATAACACATGTCTGCATTGACAGCCGCAGTGACTGCTGTGAGATCCAAGGGGGTGCTTCCGCGTGTCTGGTGGGACAGGGAGGAAGAGAGAGTGGGAGAGAAAGGGCGGGAGAAAAGAGGGCAAGACCGCATGCTTTGACAGACAGAGAGGGAAAAAAGGGGCAAAGGAAACAAAAACGGGGAAAACATGCACGCATGGACATGCACACACAAACAGAGACAGCAATGCCATATAAGGAAGCAAAGGAGACTCACAGACAGAGAAGGAAGTGCCACTCACGGAAGGCACACACTTGCCCTGCTGCATGCACGCCCTTGTCCGTCCTTCCAGCCCACACAAGGCAGCGCTACTCACACACACAGACAGAGAAAGAAGTGCCACTCACGGAAGGCGCACACTTGCCCTGCTGCATGCACGCCCTTGTCCGTCCTTCCAGCCACCACCACTGCTGCCATTATAACCCCCAACCCTTCCTCCTTATCACACACAAAGAGCCCAACACAGCAAAGCTATCGAGGGATGATAGAGAAAGAGACTCACGGAAGGCGCACACTTGCCCTGCTGCATGCACCCCCTTGTCAGTCCTCCCTGCCACCACCACTGCTGCCCTTGTAACCTTCAGCCCACCCCCCTTGTCACACTCCCCCCTCAGAATCTCCAAGTCCCCATTCTCCTGCTCCTCCTCCCTTTGCTTCTCCTGCCCCTCCTCCATTCGCTTCTCCTGCCCCTCCTCCCTTTGCTCCTCCGGCCCCTCCTCCCCTGTCCGCTTCACCCCTCCCTTCTTCTCTCGTCGCTCCTTCCATGCCTTGCTGCCGCCCTGCCCCCTCGCCCTCCCCTTCTGCTTCTTTGGGTGGTGCTCGCAGAAAGGGGCCAGGGCGGATTCTAAAGTGCTGGTGGGGGCAGGGGCGAGGAGAGGGGGAAGGAGGGAGGGAGGAGTGATTTCTGAATGCAAAGTGCTGCCCTGCCCTCTCGCCGTCCCCTTCTGCTTCTTTGGGTGGTGCTCGCAGAAAGGGGCCAGGGCGGATTCTAGCGTGCTGGTTGTGGGTGGGGGGAAAGGGGTGGGAAAGGGGGGAAAGGGGTGGGAAATGGGGGAAAATTTCTCCTTCCATGCCTTGCTGCTGCCCTGCCCTCTCGCCCTCCCCTTCTCTTTTTTCTTTGGGTGGTGCTCGCAGAAAGGGGCCAGGGCGGATTCTAAAGTGCTGGTGGGGAGAGGGAGAGGGGGACAAAAAGCGGTTGGAGGAAGTGGGTAGATGGGGAAGGAGAAAGGGGTTTCAGCGCACATGTCTTCTCCCGTCTCTCCTTCCATTCATTCCCTCCTGCCTTCTGCTTCTTTGCATGGTGCTCGCAGAAAGGGGCCAGGGCGGATTCTAAAGTGCTGGTGGGAGGACGGTTGGGGTGGGAAATGGGGGCCAAGCCAATGGGGGACAGAGAAAAGTTGGAGAAAGGGGGAGGAGCCGGTATACCTCACAATCCCACCCACCCTCGACCCTGCAGGGTGTTTTTTAGAATTCTCAAAAACACCCTGCAGCATGTTGGAGAAAGGGGGAGGAGCCGGTATACCTCACAATCCCACCCTCAACCCTTCCGGTCTCGTGCTGCGAGTCCCCCAGTCGCACCCACCCTGCGCCCCTGCTCCCCCAAGCTTCCCTCATCCCACAGCCACACCATAACCCACCACACACCACTGGCTGAACGTTGCTGCAACCCTCCCAGCCCCACCCACCCTGCATCCTCCTGGTTTCGTGCTGTGGCCCTTCCAGTCCCACCCTGCGCCCCTGCTCCCCCAAGCTTCCCTCATCCCACAGCCACACCATAACCCACCACACACCACTGGCTGAACGTTGCTGCAACCCTCCCAGCCCCACCCACCCTGCATCCTCCTGGTTTCGTGCTGTGGCCCTTCCAGTCCCACCCTGCGCCCCTGCTCCCCCAAGCTTCCCTCATCCCACAGCCATACCATAACCCACCACATACCACTGGCTGAACGTTGCTGCGACACCACCAGCACCACACACCTCCCTCCGCCCCACCCTCCAATCTCCCTGTCTCGTGCTGCGACTCCTTTGATCAAATGGTGCTGAAATTGCAAAACGTCCCACCCTGTGCCTCTGTTACCCCCACCTGCCCTCATCCCACAGCCATACCATAACCCACCACACACCACCAGCTGAACGTTGCTGCAACCCTCCCAGTCCCACCCTTCCCCCCTGCTCCCTGCAAATGCATTCTTCCCACCACCACATGGTATCCTTCCATACACATCCGCACCGCACAGTACCACACCATACCAAACCCTCTGCACTATCACTGTTCCCTGCTGGCTCTGGTACCCGTAAACCCCCCCCCATCGTATGCCACATTTGCTAAGTGCCGCATAGCGCACCTGGTGACCCATCAAGTGCCCCCTCACACACCTCTGCACTGCACCCCACCGCACAGTACCCCACCACACACCTCTGCACCGTGACTGCTCCCTGCTGGCCCTGATACCCGTGGAAAGCCCCCCCATCGTATGCCACCACCACCTGCACCGTGCTGCGCCCCTCCCCTGCTCCCCCGAGCTGCCTTTTTCACACAACCACACACTACCACACCACACTGTATTCCACCACACAGCACCGCACCATACCATACCTCTGCACCTTGACTGCTCCCTGCTGGCTCTGGTACCCGTGGAACGCCCCTCCATCGTATGCCACCACCACCTGCACCGTGCTGCGCCCCTCCCACACTCCCCGTCCCTGTTCCCCTGCTCTCCCCAGCTGCATTCTTGGCACAAGCACACTGTATCCCACCACACAGCACCGCACACAAACGCACCATACCTCTGCACTGTCACGGCTCCCTGCTGGCTCTGATACCCATGGAACGCCCCTCCATAGTATGTCACCACCAGCTGCACCGTGCTGCGCCCCTCCCACTCTCACCCGACGCCCCTGCTCTCCCCAGCTGCTTTCTTAGCACAACCACACCATACCCCACCACACAGAACAACACAGCACCGCACAGTACTGCACAGCACCACACCATACCATACCTCTGCACCGTGACTTCTCCCTGCTGGCTCTGATACCCGTGGAATGCCCCTCCATCGTATGCCACCACCAACCGCACCGTGCTGCGCCCCTCCCACACTCCCCGTCCCTGTTCCCCTGCTCTCCCCAGCTGCATTCTTGGCACAAGCACACTGTATCCCACCACACAGCACCGCACACAAACGCACCATACCTCTGCACTGTCACGGCTCCCTGCTGGCTCTGATACCCATGGAACGCCCCTCCATAGTATGTCACCACCAGCTGCACCGTGCTGCGCCCCTCCCACTCTCACCCGACGCCCCTGCTCTCCCCAGCTGCTTTCTTAGCACAACCACACCATACCCCACCACACAGAACAACACAGCACCGCACAGTACTGCACAGCACCACACCATACCATACCTCTGCACCGTGACTTCTCCCTGCTGGCTCTGATACCCGTGGAATGCCCCTCCATCGTATGCCACCACCAACCGCACCGTGCTGCGCCCCTCCCACACTCCCCGTCCCTGTTCCCCTGCTCTCCCCAGCTGCATTCTTGGCACAAGCACACTGTATCCCACCACACAGCACCGCACACCAACGCACCATACCTCTGCACTGTCACGGCTCCCTGCTGGCTCTGATACCCATGGAACGCCCCTCCATAGTATGTCACCACCAGCTGCACCGTGCTGCGCCCCTCCCACTCTCACCCGTCGCCCCTGCTCTCCCCAGCTGCTTTCTTAGCACAACCACACCATACCCCACCACACAGAACAACACAGCACCGCACAGTACTGCACAGCACCACACCATACCATACCTCTGCACCGTGACTTCTCCCTGCTGGCTCTGATACCCGTGGAATGCCCCTCCATCGTATGCCACCACCAACCGCACCGTGCTGCGCCCCTCCCACACTCCCCGTCCCTGTTCCCCTGCTCTCCCCAGCTGCATTCTTGGCACAAGCAAACTGTATCCCACCACACAGCACCGCACACCAACGCACCATACCTCTGCACTGTCACGGCTCCCTGCTGGCTCTGATACCCATGGAACGCCCCTCCATAGTATGTCACCACCAGCTGCACCGTGCTGCGCCCCTCCCACTCTCACCCGTCGCCCCTGCTCTCCCCAGCTGCTTTCTTAGCACAACCACACCATACCCCACCACACAGAACAACACAGCACCGCACAGTACTGCACAGCACCACACCATACCATACCTCTGCACCGTGACTGCGCCCTGCTGGCTCTGGTATCCATGAAACGCCCCCCCATCGTATGCCACCACCAACCGCACCGTGCTGCGCCCCTCCATCCCGAACCTTCCCCCCCACCAGCTGCCCTCTTCCCACAAACGCATGGGTCTCCCACTCACACCACCGCACACCATTGCACCATACCTCTGCACAGTCACTGCGCCCTGCTGGCTCTGATACCCATGGAACGCCCCTCCATCGTATGCCACCACCAGCCGCACCGTGCTGCGCCCCTCCCATGCTCCATCTCTGTTCCCTTGAGATTCCACAACTACAAGGTAACCCACCACACATCACTGCACAGTACCGCACTGCACCATACCTCTGCACAGTCACTGCTCCCTGTTGGCTCTGGTACCCGTGGAACGCCCCTCCATTGAATGCCACCACCAGCTGCACCTGGTTACCCATCAGGTACCCCCTCACACACCTGTTCACCGCACCCCACCGCACAGCACCCCGCCACACACCTCTGCACAGTCACGGCTCCCTGCTGGCTCTGATACCCGTGGAACGCCCCTCCATCGTATGCCACTACCAGCTGCACCGTGCTGCGCCCCTCCCACGCTCCATCTCTGTTCCTTCGAGATGCTTTCTTCCCACCACCAGCACCTGCAGCTTCAGGAGCAGCAGCTGTAGCAGCCCCAGAATCAGTACTGGCAGTTTCAGGAGAAGCAGCAGCAGCCACACTTTGAATATTAGCTGAGCTCTTCTTATCAGCTGCTATCCTCTCATCATCAGCAGGAGGCATCCTGCTGGACAAATCGGAGAGCGCCACGTGTCCAGCTGCCAGGCTGGCATAGAACGCGTGCACTGCTTGCCACGGGCGGTTCTGCAGATGAGCCGTGCACAACCTGAAGAAAATCAAAAAAAGGGGGGAGGGGGTGGGAGGGGTTGGGAGGGCGTGCACTGCTTGCCACGGGCGGTTCTGCAGGTGAGCCGTGCACAGCCTGAAGAAAACAAAAAGGGGGGGGAGGGGCGGGAGGGGGTGGGAGTGGGTGGAGGTGCGGTGGCGGGAAGGGTGAGGGGAAGGCGGAGAGGGGAGAGGGAGGAACATAAACACTGTCCCATGGTTCTGCAGGTGAGCAGCGCAAGGCCTGAGGGGTATAAGGGGAGTGGGAGAGGGGAGGGAGGAAGGGGGCGGGGTTGGGGGAGCGGTGTGGGGGAGCGGTGTGGGGGAGCGGTGTGGGGGAGCGGTGTGGGGGAGAACCCTAAACACTGTGTCTCTTGGTTCCGCAGGTGAGTCTCACAGACCCAAACGAACGGAGAGAGAGAGGGAGACGGGGGGGGGAGGGGCAGTGAGGTGATTTTAGAGGCGCCTCAAAAAGAACCTCAAACACTGTCACTTGGCTCCGCAGGTGAGCCTCACAGACCGAAACGAACGGAGAGAGAGAGAGAGGGAGACGGGGGGAGGAGGGGCAGTGAGGTGATTTTAGAGGCGCCTCAAAAAGAACCTCAAACACTGTCACTTGGCTCCGCAGGTGAGCCTCACAGACCGAAACGAACGGAGAGAGAGAGAGGGAGACGGGGGGAGGAGGGGCAGTGAGGTGATTTTAGAGGCGCCTCAAAAAGAACCTCAAACACTGTCACTTGGCTCCGCAGGTGAGCCTCACAGACCGAAACGAACGGAGAGAGAGAGAGGCAGACGGGGGGAGGAGGGGCCGGCGGGGGTGGGTGGCCGGAGAAAAGGTGGGGAGGTGAAGGGGACGAGTGCAAGTGCAAGGAGAATGGGGGGAACCCTTAGCAGCGGCGCAGTGGCGAGGGGGGCGGGCGCACCTGGAGGACCAGCGGAAAGGCGCAAGCTCGTCCGTGTGGCGGAGCATTTCCTTCCCCCGGCTGTCATTCCACAATTCGTACGCGCAGGATGCGATGCGCGCGGGGGGGACATCCGCGGAATCTACAGTAGGCGCAAGCGGAACGTCCGCGGACGACAACATTTCCAAAGCCAGCGTGGCAATGTGACATGGCGGTCTCAGAAAAAAGGTCACCGCTGCAAACTGGGACAGTTCCTAACAAAGCGTGAACTTCGAAAATTACGAGAGAAGCTGGCTTCAACGCACCACGTGCGGTAAAGCACGATAGCTATCGGTGGTCCTAACGCTCCACGTGCGGTAAAGCACGGTACCTATCGGTGGCCCCGACGCTCCACGTGCGGTAAAGCACGATACCTATCGGTGGCCCCAAGGCTGCACGTGCGGTAAAGCACGGTACCTAACGGTGGCCCCAACACTCCACGTGCGGTAAAGCACGGTACCTATCGGTGGTCCCAAGGCTCCACGTGCGGTAAAGCACGATACCTATTGGTGGTCCCAACGCTCCACGTGCGGTAAAGCACGGTACCTGTCGGTCTCTTGCAAAAACGCTTGACTTGAAGGGAACGTTCGTTTCCTCTTTGGTCGTGGTCACACAAGCCAATGTGAGGTGTCACAAGAAACTTCATGTGACATGACCGTTGTACTGCAAATGACCCGAGGTGCTATATATGTTGAAGCGTATACTGGATGTGTGCTACAAACTTCCGTGAGTATGGGGGTTCAGAATTTGTAGACTGGGTGGGTGGGTGATATTGCTGATCAGGGCAGATAGCTTACAGCAATGTCAGGTACAGCATAACAAACGTACCCTGAGACATGCTTTGCATGATTGGCTAGATGCATCTTATTTGGAATTAGGTGCTTTTCCTTTCAGCCCATACAGACCTGTATACACCATATAACGCTCATCTTTAGAGCACCCAAACTAAGGAACACAGGTATTGTACTATTATCAACGACGTATTTAACATGCCAATGCATGCACCTGTCACATGCAGAAACAGGGAAGAGGGCGTAAACAGGAGTAGGTGGGAGAATGTGAAGGAACAGTATCCAACGAGCTACACGTGATGAATTATTGACACAAATTACCGTGGACACAATGCCATACAGCGGAAGTTGATCATACCTTCGAAACCGCTGTGCTGGTTCTAAGGGTACATTCCGCGCTGGACATGTCCCAATCGAAAGTGCCTCAATCGTTTCTACCGCACTGCATCGTATTACACCAAATTGCACCCTAGTTTCGAAATTTTCGCGTCTCTGGTTTAGTTCGGTTCGGAGCGGTACACTCGATTGGGACACATCGATTGGGACAGTGTCCACAGCGGAATGTACCCTAAGGGTTGAGAGCATAAGTGTCATAGAGGTATTCGACAATAGCTGCACTCTCAAACATCTTCACTCCTGTGTTAGGGTCCTCGAGATAGGGGGCCTGGTAGGAGTCAAACGCGGGGAGCAAAGAGAGAACCATAATAAAGGGTGAATCAGGAAAAAGAAAAGTATGTCATGGCTGTGTGTTTTACTGAACAATCTGGCACTCGGGAATAGCTGCACTTTCGAACTTCTTCTATTCTCAGTTAACTCTCTTCTTGAGTGACTCGCTCGCCTGGCCGCAGTTCGATTACGGCAGTGGCAAAAATACCCGAGGAGTAACAGTGCCTGCTTACCTGGAATCGGCCGATTCTCTTCTTCAGAGCCTCCCGCTTGGGACTGCCTCTCGGCGTGCTGTGTGGGTGGGGGCATGTGGCAATAATTGATTATTGAGAACTCTGAAAACCAGGGGAAGTGGGTCCTCAGGAAGACTCAAAGGTGCATCTGAACTGACGTCTAAGGCTAGAGATAAACGGTGAAGCTAACAATCATAATTAGCATTTTGAGGCGGATGAGGATGACGATAGAGTGGGGGCGAGTGGTGCCTTACGCGTGGTAGACGTGGGGCAGCTCCAGCTCACACAGGGCTTCGCGTACCAGCTTGCAGAAGGGGGACGGCTGCGGGGATGGCAGGGTGGGCAGGGAGTGGAGCAGTGGGGAACACATGAGTGGGGAAGGCGCAAGGTGGATGTGGGGTAGCTCCAGCTCACAGAGGGCTTCTCGCACGAGCTTGCAGAAAGGGGACGGCTGCAGGGATGGCCGGGAGTAGGGCAAGAGAAAAGGTACAGAAAAGCATGGGTGGAGGTGAGGTGCTGCACGCGTGGTAGACGTGGGGTAGCTCCAGCTCGCACAGGGCTTCTCGCACGAGCTTGCAGAAAGGAGAGGGGTAAAAGGAGGGGAGTGAGGGCAGGGAGTAGGGCAAGGGGAAAGGTACAGAGTGCATGAGGGGAGGTGAGGTGAGGTGGCGCGAGTGGGGAGGCAGCTCCAGCTCGCACAGGGCATTCTGCACCAGCTTGGAGAAGGGAAAGAGCAAGAAGAACCAACCAAACGTGTGTAGAGTTGTATGCTCACGCACGCACATGGGGTAGCTCACGCACTAATGCCCCCAACTCTCAGCTCACGCACAAGAGGCCCCCTGGGTTACCAACGCACCTCATATGCCCTGCCCAGCATTCTTGCCGGCATCCTTGCACATGGCGCAGCAGGTAAACATACCGACCTGGTGTGAGTGAACCAACACACTCCACTCATGCGCACATGGCCCCCTGTTCTCAGCTTACCTCATACGCCCACACTTCCAGTGGCTGGGGCCGCATCTTAGCTGGCACATAGCAAAGCAGTCAGAGCATCCATAGACTGAAGCATCAGAGACTCATCAGACCAATCGCATACAGCAAATGCCATGCACACATCTCACCTCATACGCCCACACTTCCAAAGATGCTGAGGAGGCATCTTCGCTGGCACATAGCAAAGCAGCCAGAGCATACCAACCAACCCTATAGGAACCATCGCAGACACAGACTACTCACGCACACATTCCCCCTGGCTTTCAGCTCACCTCATACGCCCACACTTCCAGTGGCTGGGGCGGCATCTTTGCAGGCACATAGCGGCTTCCCTGCACAGTAGAATGGAAGGCAGGCGGATACAGAAGAATTAGATGGGGATGGTTGTGGCGGTATCTGGTAGGAGTTCACTCATAGAATGGCTAATCTGATGGCTAATTGGGACTTGGTAAGGTCATAGGATGGCTACTTTCGAAAGAGGATGTTGCAAGAGTGAGCCATTGAGAGAGACATACAAACATGCCTTATCAGATAAATCAATTCTCGGGTCAATTACAGAGCAACTGGAGAAGGAAAGAGAAAATATTTGGACGATTATTATGTCGGAAATGACATGAATCTAGAAGGCTCGTGAACCATGACGGGAATGTGAAGCACGTACATTCATCGCACGGCCGATGCCTGCTAGGCCTGCAGTGATGGACTGGCTTTGAGTCAAAACTTGTCTCGGTGTAAATGGCGCATGGATGGTTAACAACGGGAATGTGAAGCACGTACCTTCATCGCACGGCCGATGCCTGCTAGGCCTGCAGTGATGGACTGGAAAGGTGGGTGGGAAAGGGATGGGATGAGAAAGGGGGTGAGTGAGAATGGGTTTGAGAATGGGGTTGAGAATGGGGTTGAGAATGGGGGTAGAAAAATGGGTGAGAAAGGGATGGAGAGTGCAGAAACAAGGCAAAGCATGCCTAGTTTGCGTACCATGCATTGTAATGCACTAAAGTTAGTGCAGTCAATGAAACACAATGTTAGAACAGCACCATTGTTAGAGAATAATCACTGAGTCAATGACATTCAGTGTGTTCGGCTCCACCTGTGTTTGAGGTCCTGTGTTTGAGGTTCCGTGTGTAATGTTATGTGTTTCACACATTCGTGGTACGCATAATCAGCCACTCACGGTGATGGGGCCGAGTTGAAGCATGAGAGGGATGGACCCATTGCCTGCAGGATGAGTGAGGCGGTAGTGGGGTTGCGGGGTGGGGGAAGAGGGGGCAAATTGAACGTTTCAGACGGGGTTGTTACCTTCCTCAACAAATGAAAAAACAGTTGAAATCCATAACAAGAAGAAGTGACCACTCCTAGAGATGAGATGCCACAGGGGGGTGCACTCGTAGTTTTGAGTCGACTCAATTGCTGCTCGTGGTTAACGAATTCCCAGAGATAAGAAGCCTGTTATCAGGAATGCTCCTACTCAGCTTCAATTCACATACCGTAAGTTTTGGCGAGGTACTTGATGATTTCATCTGACTCGTACATGCTCACTCCCATGTTGGGATCCACCTGTACTTGGTGCGAACAAGCAGGGCGATTGGTGGAGAGAGATGGAGAAAGCAGGAGAATGGAGACAACAAAAAGGAGGTACTTGATGATTTCATCCGACTCGTACATGCTCACTCCCGTGTTGGGATCCACCTGCAATGGGTGCACGTGGGGAGATTGGCGTGAGAAGCGAGTACAAGGAGTCAAGAGGAAAGAGAAGGAACAGACAATTTCCAGGAACAGAGACCCACGGTTTCAAAAAAAGGGAGCCAACCAAAGCACATCACGTGTTTGACATCCTCTACCTTAGCATCCAAACTCATAGCGAAGAAGGGCAGCAGTATTGTTGAAAGCTTAAGCAGCAGGATCGACAATGAAAAAACAAGTGAAAAAAATAGATCTAGAGAAAACGCCTTGAAGAATGTATGACATCCTTTACCTTGTAATACAAATCAGTCGGAATGCAAAGGCCGGAAGTATACAGAGTGCGATAATCAGACATGTGACGTACCATGTAGGGGAACTGCCTCTTGCCGCCCATCTCAATGGCCTTGGGTCGATACGTGGGGCCATTGACAGGGCATGGGTAGAAGAGCACGTCTAGGTCCAGCACTGATACCATCTCACGGACCTGCGTGTATCAAAAACAGGGAAAGGGGAAAGGGCATGCAAGGAAAGGGCGTCAATGCATTGACGGGGCGCGGGTAGAAGAGCAGCGCATGTCTAGATCCAATACTGACACCATCTCACAGACCTGGCGGGCAGGGAGGGGTAAGGGAGGTGAGGAAAATACAGAATGGTCTTGGGCCCAACTGACGGGGCACGGGTAGAAGAGCACGTCTAGATCCAATACTGATACCATCTCACGGACCTGGAAGATTAGGGAAGGGTAAGGGAGGTATTGAGATCACGGATTAGCGTTGGTTTGGCTGGTATGTGGGGCCAGTGACGGGGGCCCTGTGCACGGGTAGAAGAGCACGTCTAGATCCAATACTGATACCATCTCACGGACCTGAGAGGTTAGGGAAACGGAGGGGAGAAACAGAGACGGAGAAGAGAGAGGAATGGCCCTGGCCTTGGACCATCATGTGGGTCCGTTCGAATGGGGCACGGGTAGAAGAGCTCGTCTAGGTCCAGCATAGATAAGACACCATCCCACATACCTGCGAGGTTAGGTAGTGGCGTGGGGGGGTTCGGGGCCAGGTAGGCAGGAAGAAGGGCAGGCAGGCAGGAGCAGGTAGGCAAGAAGGCAGGGCAGGAAGGGGCAGGTGAGCACGTAGGATGGGGACAGGAATACAGGAGAGTGGGCAAGAGGGGGGAAGCAGGGGCAGGTGATGTGTACCTTGCGGCAGAACGGACAGCTGTAGCAGCAGGAGCGCATGCGGGCGAGAATGAGAAGTACGGTACGACGGCGAGGTGAGGGCGTTGTTCATTGAAGAGAGAGGACGAGCAGCCGAGGGAGCGAGCAGCATGAGAGTGGGACGTGTCGGCAGCGCGTGGGGGGGGAAGGGGAGAATGGGTTTCAGAGGGATCAAAGGAAGGCATGAGCGAGAGACATGAGAGCGGACGCGTCAACTACAATAATCAAAGGATACAGACAAACATTAATTAAAATATCAATTAAGAACCCACGGACGGAAGGGCATGAGCGATGAAGGAACTAAGCAACAGGTGAAGGAGGGGATGGGGTGGTAACCAGTTCATGCCAAAAAACAACGAGGATTCCTTCGCCTGTGGTGCCCTCTACCTGCCGGCATGCTTCCAGCATTTCCCGTAAATGCCAATTCACCAAAGAATCATCTCTGCCACTCTCAACAATTCTCAATCGTTTTCTGCTTCGCATGCGCACAAACATGCAACCTCCAAACCACCTTCTACCTCTCTCTAGCCCCCCGGATTCACCCCCTTCCCCTGCCTTCACCCCCCACAATCTCTTCACTGCCAAACCAAGCAGCCAGCAAGCACAGCTTGCCTTAAAACTCTTGCAGAGGTCCCTCACCCTTCAAACTCGTAGATCTCGATGGGCTGGGTCGCCGGCTTGAGCTCGCCCGTGGTGGTTTCCACCAGCTTGTACCCTGCAGTGCACGAGGGTACAGTACGACAATGAGGGTGATTATATAATCGACTGAAAAATCACCTTGAGCTCGCCCGTGGTGGTTTCCACCAGCTTGTACCCTGCAGTGGACCGGGATGGCAGACAGAGTGTGTTAGTGTTACTGCCCAACTTGTTATAATTCAAATTCCTTAGTGGATCGCTTTTGAGTAAACCAAAAGTGGACGAGCCGACACTCGAATGGTGTTCCTGTATTGCTCAGCAGCATCAGCTTGTTGTTGTTGTTTGTATCCCATGGTGGATCGCTGGTCATTGTCAATGGCAAGTCACTGCTGTTTGTCTCTCCGCTCACCCATGACTGGTCCCAGCGCATAATCCTTTTGTGTGATCTTGAAGAAACCAACTCACCCATGACTGGACCCAGCGCATAGTCGTCGTCCTTCACTGCAGATGAGGACTCCACCTTGGCCTTGTACCTGGCAACACGCAGACATTGAAAGAGAGGGAGGACAAGGGAGAACAAGGGAAGAAAAGAAAAAAAAAAAACGAAAAAAAAAGCTTCTGAGTCGGCTTGAATGCAGACTTCAACAGCGACGATCACGGCGAAAGCACATCGTCAGCTTCAGGGCGGAAATGAAACGATTACTAAGGAATAACTTCAGGCTTACCCCTCACTGAACACGCCCGTGCCAAGGCGGAAGAGGATCGGCAACGATGCGCCAATCACGGCTAACAGCTGCCCGCTTGCCACGGAGAACGGCTTAGGCTCGGGCGGCACAAAGTTTTCAGGTGCCCGGATGTCGTTAGATGACGACGCTGCGGGCTCAGTCGCCTAGAAGGAAGGAAAGATAAGGATGGCAGATAGGTTGGTAACGGCTGAATGCGATTCACTGAATTCGTTGCTGCTCTGTCAAAGAATGCGCATGCATCAGTACCAAAAAAATAATGAAATACCTTTGACATAGAAGCAAAATATCGCGGATGAGTATAACCAAGTGAAAAATAAACCATAAGGTTAAGATTCGAAGCTAGACGGTGCTTACCTGTGAGCCCGAAGGCTGATCACCACCTCCCATCTCAGCACGAACAACTTGTCGGAACCCCCTGCTACTCCCCGCTACGCTAGCAGCACTCTTCGTCTGTAAGTTAATTCCGGTAGCGCCAGAGAGCGATGAAAGACTGGATGAAGGGAGCCGTGTCGCGGCTGCGGAAAGAGCTGCCATGGAACTACGCAACCGAGTCACAACGAAGCAGGGCAAACTAGGGTGGGATGGAATCCAGGAGCCTCGAGATTGCCGAGACTTGCTTCCGAATGAACACTACAAGATTTCTGAGTTTTGTGAAAACAAATTCAATCTCTAGTTCACCAGCAATTCCACCTCTGAGACGACGTGCGAAGCCTCTCGCATACCTGAACCAAGAAAGCAATTGGTGAGCGAACTGGTTACGGATCTGGACGATTGTACGCATGGTGCTTAGTAAACACATGCTTCCACGTGGGTGATTTTCCGCTCACCACGTAGTTCATCCACGATTCCAGGAGAAGTGCGTGCCGTGAGTCAGCCTCACTTGCTGTACAGCTCAAGGCCCAAATTGCGGGCCGCGCAGGGCAAGATTAGTAATCTTGCACACTTCTCGTTTTCTGTGCTGGTGTGTGGCGAAAATTTGGTTACAATAGGTGCGATGCAATCTGATTGGTCGAAGCCAGACTCACTCCCAAAGCATCGAGTTTTACTATGCAATTTGGGACTCGAGGTCCCCAAACCCACGTTTCCCCCGGAAGTTCGCTGACTCAGCGAAAAAACCAAGCGTTACGGGCGAAATCAGACAGGTCACCTTCCCAACACTCCCCTCGACTCTAACCACCCCTCAGCACTCAAACTTACGCAAGATTAGTAATCTTGTGCAATTTGGGCCTTGAGCTTTAACATTCCCCACACTTGCTTCATTATTTCCTGATAATCCAAAAGCAAACTAAACATTCAAAGAAACCCCACGTAAATAGCTCTACATCTAGAGAAGTTGTAGTCTTAAAGATGAAAGGGTTCTGGCAATAAGAGTGACATGGTGCTAAATCTGAGAAAGATTTGATGTCCATCCGGTGTGGAGATGGTCGTCTGCAGTGTCTGACGAAAGGGCATCCAACTGTCCATGCGCATTGTATCTCATCCATCAGGATAAAATCAACCCACCTTCTACATTCTTTACAGATCCTTTCGGTGTGGATAGGCCTGGAAACGACGATACACAGCAATGAAAGAAAATAAATAACAGAATATAGAACAGGGAGGAGAGGTTGAATAGCCATGATGACAAATCACCAATAATCTCACCCACTGGAACCACACCACATCACCGATTGCATCCATATTTACCGCATATCGCTCCTGCTTGTCCCATCAATCTCCCCACTCACCCCCCTGCCGTTGCCAAACTCCTCCCCAGCACAGCACCACGAGGGCATCAAGGGTCTCCACCACCGCCGCTGCTGTCGGCCGAATCTCGGGGTCCGGCAGCAGGCAATGCAGCGCAAACTCATAACCCTCGCATCCTCACTCAACTCCAATCCAATTTTACTCAAAAACTTACTCGTTTTTCAACAATTTCTACCGCATGTTGTTCTCACTCACCCCGCTGCCGCCTCCGCCGCCGTTGCCGAACTCCTCCCCAGCGCCCGGCACCACGAGTGCATCGAGCACCTCCACCACCGCCGCTGCAGTGGGCCGAACCTCCGGGTCCGGCAGCAGGCAGCGCGAGGCGAGCTTCAAACCTCCCATACTCACTCATTTCTCACCCCAATGCTACTCACACCTTGCTCAGATTTCACCCGTTCTTACTGCACATCACACCTGCTTCTCCTGTCCGTCTCCCTACTCACCCCGCTGCCGCCACCGTTGCCGAACTCCTCCCCAGCGCCCGGCACCACGAGGGCATCGAGCACCTCCACCACCGCCGCTGCAGTGGGTCGAACCTCGGGGTCCGGCAGCAGGCAGCGCAGCACAAACCCACTAAACCTCACCTTCTCACTCATTTTCTACTCCAATCTTACCCAAATTTTGCTCAACCTCCAGCATTCTTACCGCACGTTGCGGCTGCTTCTCCCACCCGTCCCCCTACTCACCCCGCTGCCGCCACCGCCGTTGCCGAACTCCTCCCCAGCGCCCGGCACCACGAGTGCATCGAGGACTTCCACCACCGCCGCTGCCTCACATTCTCACTCATTTCTCCAGCCCATTTTTCGCTCATTTTCACCCATTTTTACTGCACGCCGCGCCTGATTCTCCCGTCCATCTCCCCACTCACCCCACTGCTGCCGCCGCCGTTGCCAAACTCCTCTCCAGCGCCCGGCACCACGAGTGCATCGAGGACCTCTACCACTGCCGCGGCAGTGGGCCGAACCTCCGGGTCGGGCAGGAGGCAGCGCGAGGCGAGCTTGACCATCTCCACCAGGGCCGGCAGGGTGAAGCTTCCCTGCAGCTTCGGATCCACCATGGCCTCCACCTTAGCCCGGTCCATCAGCTTCGGCTTTGCCTGGGGGAGAGGAGCGGGAGGGAGAGAGAAACAAGGGAGAAGGGAGGCGGGAGGAGGGAGGAGGGAAGGGGAAAGATGCATGGGGCATGGGGCATGGAGGGCCCTCCCCTCGGGGTTGGGCAGCAGGCAGCGCGAGGCGAGCTTGACCATCTCCACCAGGGCCGGCAGGGCGAAGCTCCCCTGCAGCCTCGGATCCACCATGGCCTCCACCTTAGCCCGGTCCATCAGCTTCGGCTTCGCCTGGGGGAGAGGGAGAGGGAGAGAGAAACGAGGGAGAAGGGAGGAGGGAGAAGGAACAAAGTGCAGGAGGAGAGAGTGTGGGTTCAGACGGGGTAAGACTTGGTCGGCCCGGCTGGCCTGTAGTGGTTGGGTTGGGATCATGTGACATGAAAGCCCCTCGGGGTCCGGCAGCAGGCAGCGGGCGGCAAGCTTGACCATCTCCACCAGGGCCGGCAGGGCGGGAAGAGGGGGGAGGGAAGAGTAGGGAAGGGGAGGGAAGGGGAGGGAAGGGGAAAGACACATGAGGCCCCTCAGGGTCCGGCAGCAGGCAGCGCGAGGCGAGCTTGACCATCTCCACCAGGGCCGGCAGGGCGAAGCTCCCCTGCAGCCTCGGATCCACCATGGCCTCCACCTGAGCCCGATCCATCAGCTTCGGCTTTGCCTGAAGGGGAGGAGTGCATTGGGAGGCGATGAAGCGGCAGAAGCAGGAGTGAGTGAGTGAGTGAATGAGTGAGTGAGAGTGAGAAAGTGCAGTACTGCAGCTTTGGATTTACCATGCACTCTGCCTGAGCCCAGTCCATCAGCTTTGGCTTTGCCTGGGAGAGAGGGAAGAGGGAGTGGCAGAAGCAGGAGTGAGTGAGAGAGTGAGAGAATGAGTGAGTGAGTGAGCCCGGTCCATCAGCTTCGGCTTCGCCTGGGGGCGAGGAGAGGGGGAGGGAAGGGAATGGCAGAAGCAGGAGTGAGTGAGTGTGCGAGTGAGCCCGGTTCATCAGCTTCGGCTCCACCTGGGAGAGAGAAGAGAGGGAGGGTAGAGAATGGCAGGTACAGGGGTGAGCGAACCCCTTAAAGGCAAAAGAGGCCTGAAGTGAATCAGACAGCGTGCACGCGCGCTGTGCTCTCTCACAGGCACACAGATGACTTTTGAGTCGACTCAAATGTCACCTCAACCCTTAAAGGCAAGAGAGGCCTGAAGTGAATCAGACAGTGTGCACGCGCGCTGTGCTCTCTCACAGGCACACAGACCTCACGAGAGACTCTGGTGAGAGAATCTGATGCACGAACCTTGAGGAACCACACGGATAACAGCCCCAGGGTTTGTATCCGGGGGTTTGACGCTTACCCAGCGCACGAGAGACTGCTCGGTGGGCGGCAGGGAAGGGTCGAGCGGCCTTCTCCCGGTGACGAGCTCGAGCAGCAGCACGCCCATGGCGTACATGTCAGTGCGCGCCGTGCTCTCATGCACCCATGCCAGCTCCGGGGCGACTGCTCCTGCTGCTAGCGCCTGAAAGGCCAGACCAGAGGCAAGGAGGGAAGGGGAGCCAGGGGAAGGGGGGAGGGAGGGGAGGCAGGGAGGGAGGGCGGAGGCAGGGAGGGAGGGCGGAGGCAGGGAGGTGGTGAGGGAGTGGAGTAGGTAGGCATGGAGAGGTGGATAGGCCTCCTCCCAGTGACGAGCTCGAGCAGCAGCACGCCCATGGACTACATGTCAGTGCGCACTGTGCTCTCGTGCACCCATGCCAGCTCTGGGGCCACTGCTCCTGCTGCCAGCGCCTGAAAGGGGTCGGGGGGGAAGAGGCAGGCAGGGGGGGTTGTGTGGGCGTTTGTGAGTGTGCAGGAACATGAGTGGGCCTGTGTGTGAGGGCATGTGAGAGTGCACGTATGTGTGAGCGAGTGAGTGGGCAGGGCAAGCGACTGGACTGGAGAATACACTTATTTCGAAGTATGGGAAATCATACCACAGAGGGGCTCAAACGGGAGGAAGATCAGTGTTGGGAAAAGCCAGGCTTACCACAGGGAGTGCAGGCATGGAAGAGGCTTGGAAGCAAGGAGGTCGAGCGTGAGGGAGTGCAGGCATGGCAGAGGCTTGGAAGCAAGGAGGTCGAGCGTGAGGGAATGCAGGCAGGCAGTCGTGAGGGAATGCAGGCAGGGCGTTCAAAAGGTGGAAGGTAAACGAGTGAGTGAGTGATGACTTTCCCGCAGAGGAGCTCCGGCTTACCACGGAGGAAGCGGGCATGGCAGTGGGTTTGGACGCGAGGAGCTCGAGCGAGTGAAGGCAGTAGTCGGAGAGATAGGCTGTTGAGTCCTGTGCCACCACCACTGAGTTGGATGTGAGGTCCTGGTGGGTCATCTGGTGAAACAGGGAGAAGAAGGAAAGCGAGGAGAGGGAGGAGAGGGATTGATAGGTGCACAAGGGAGTGAAGGCAGTAGTCGGAGAGATAGGCTGTTGAGTCCTGTGCTACCACTACTGACGTGGATGTGAGGTCCTGGTGGGTCATCTGTGTGAACAGGAGGCAGAGTGAGAGTAGAAGAACACAGAGAGAGGCCGTTGAGTCCTGTGCCACCACCACTGATGTGGATGCAAGGTCCTGGTGGGTCATCTGTGTGAACAAGAGGCAGAGTGAGAGTAGAAGAACACAGAGAGAGGCCGTTGAGTCCTGCGTTACCACCACTGACGTGGACGTGAGGTCCTGGTGGGTCATCTGGTGGGGATGATGAAGGAAGGGAATGGACAGATGACTCATATGAAGGAGTGATGCCTGGTCTAACTCATATTCACTCGCTCACTGACAAGGGAGAGGAAGGAAAGAGACGAGGAAGAGGGAGAGGGAGGGAAGTAAGGGCTTACCTGCGCTGCGGATTAAGGGCCACTCCGCCACATCCCTGGCGCGTCCCACGTGGTAACATCAAACATACACATCAATTAGGGCTGGAGGGGGTTGGGCTTTAAGGGCTCACCTGCGGGTTGAGGGAGTGCAGGAAGCGCAGCCCCTCCGCCACATCCCTTGCAATCGACACTCGCACGTTTCATGGCTTTAAAGCCGCATCTGCTTGCACTGAAACACTCTGCAGTGGGCTTTAAGGGTTCTCACTTGGGGATTGAGGGAGTGCAGGAAGCGCAGCCCCTCCGCCACATCCCTTGCGATGGACACTCGCACGTTCCATTCCATGGCTTTAAGGCCGCATCTGCTTGCACTGAAACACTCTGCAGTGGGCTTTAAGGTTTCTCACCTGCGGGTTGAGGGAGTGCAGGAAGCGCAGCCCCTCCGCCACATCCCTTGCTATGGACACACGCACGTTCCACGGCAGCACCCGGTCCAACGAGTCTGGTGGGCGAGGGGAGGGGAGCACGACGACGGGGGGAGTGAGGGCGTGGCGATAGGGGGGGTGAGAGTGTGGCGGTGGGGGGAGTGCAGGAAGCGCAGCCCCTCCGCCACATCCCTTGCAATGGACACACGCACGTTCCACGGCAGCACCCGGTCCAATGAGTCTGGTGGGAGAGGGCATGGCAGGGAGGGGAACACAACGATGGGCGGAGTGAGTGCAGCCCCTCTGCCACATCCCTTCCTATGGACACACGCACGTTCCACGGCAGCACCCGGTCCAACGAGTCTGGTGGGAGAGGGCATGGCAGGGAGGGGAACACAACGATGGGCGGAGTGAGCGCAGCCCCTCTGCCACATCCCTTGCTATGGACACACGCACGTTCCATGGGAGCACCCGGTCCAATGAGTCTGTTGCACGAGAATGGAGATGGGGATAGAGAAAGGAGATGGGGGGAGAGGGGCATGGCAATGGGCACACCCTGATGGGCACACCCTGATGGGCACACCCTGAACCTCAAACATGCACGTCCTATGGCATGGGCCGCATGGCAGTACTTGGTCCAATGAGATGGGGGCAGAAAATTGGGGGAGAATGGATATGGAGGAAGGGAGGTCATGGAAATGAGGGCAGTCACGCCAAGCAACCCTAGGCACACCTCAGCACCGCTCCTCACCGCTTCTCACATAATCCGCACAGAACCCCAAAACCTTGAGTAGCATGCTCCGATCCCCGCCTCCCCTTCCCCCTCCCGACACCTTGAGAGAAACCCTCAGCACCGCTTCTCACCGTGCAGGTAAGTCTCGAGCGTGGCAGCACCGGGCGGGAGGGAATACACAATCATGCGGCTGCCTCTCAGATAATCCGCACAGAATCCCAACACCTTGAGCAGCATGCTCCCATCCCCATTTCCCCCTCCCCCCTCGCCCCCTGCAGCCCCCCCGGCCTGCATGCGCGCAAACACGTCGAGTGCCGCAGCGAAGGTCTCTCGGGGCTCTGAGCTGAGCACGTCCACCTGGGCTACAGCTATGAAGCTGCGGTCTGGTAGCATGCCCCTGGAGCAATGGGGCATGGGACGAGGGAGGGGTAGAGGAGAGGGTGAGACAGGCAACACGTCAAAGGCGGCAGCAAAGGTCTCTCGGGGCTCTGAGCTCAGCACGTCCACCTGTGCTACAGCTATGAAGCTGCGATCGGGGAGCATGCCTCTGAGGGTGGTGAGACAATAAGGAAGAGGGGGAAGAAGGGGAAAGGGTAGCAAGGGTCTCTCGGGGGCTCTGAGGAGAGCACGTCCACCTGAGCGACCGCTATGAAGCTGCGGTCTGGCAGCATGCCCCTGTGGGAATGGGGCATGGGGCAAGCGGGGCGAAGGGGGATTAGCAGGAACGGGGGTGGTGGGACAGGGGACAGGGCGGGGACAGGAATGGGTAGGGGACAGGGGAAAGGTCTCTTGGGGCTCCGAGCTGAGCACGTCCACCTGAGCCACCGCAATGAAGCTGCGGTCTGGCAGCATGCCTCTGTGGGAATGGGGTATGGGACAGGGTGGGGGCAGGAAAGGGTAGGGAAGAGGGGAGGAGGGCAGCAAGGGTCTCTCGGGGCTCTGAGGAGAGCACGTCCACCTGAGCCACCGCTATGAAGCTGCGGTCTGGCAGCATGCCCCTGGCGGATGGTAAAACGTTGGGGTAAGAGGAAGGGGGAGCAATCGGGGAGGCAGGTGAGGAGCTGCAGGTGGGGATTGACGGTTCCCCCCTCCCCTTTGCGGCGGCAAAGGTCCCTCGGGCCTCTGGACTCAGCGCCTCCACCTGCGCTGCAGCTATGAAGCTGCGATCTGGGAGCATGCCCCTGGAGGTTGAAACAGGGGAGGGAGCGGAGGGGATTGGAATGGGAGTCGGAATGGGAATGGGAATGGGGAGTAATCAGGAGGCAGTGAGTTGAGTGCGTCCACCTGCGTTACAGCTATGAAGCTGCGATCCATTCCAGGAGCATGCCTCTGGGGATAGTGTGACAAGGGGGAAGACGGAGAGAGGGCAGCAAAGGTCTCTCTGGGCTACAGGTGAGCGGGATATGACTATAATGATCGTGTCTGTAGCTAAGCAGGTTGTGATTATAACGAACGTGCCTGTAGGTGAGAAGGCTGTGGTCCCGCTGGGCGAAGAGGTGATCCGGGGAGAAGTTGCCCGTGGCTATAGTGAACGTGACTATAGGTAAGCCGGCTGTGACTATAACAAATGTAACGTGCCTGTATGTGAGCAGGCTGTGGTCCCGCTGGGCAAAGAGGTTCTCTTGCCTGTGGCTATAACAGCGCCTGTAGGCTATAGGTAAGCAGGCTGTGACTATAACGAATGTGACGTGCCTGTAGGTGAGCAGGCTGTGGTCGCGCTGGGCGAAGAGGTGATCCGGGGCGAAGTTGCCCGTGGCGAGCTGCAGCTCCTCCAGTGAGAATGGCTTGAGAGAGAGCGAGGGGCCCACAGCTGTGGTGGGAGAGAGGGAGCGAGACAGGAAGAAGTGAGGGCAAGAAACGGGAGAAGGGACAGGGACAGAGATAGCAGAGAGGTCATGGGTGAGGTGAGGGGGAGCAGTGACGAGTTGCCCGTGGCGAGCTGAAGATCTTCCAGAGAGAAGGGCTTGAGAGAGAGCGAGGGGCCCACAGCTGGGAGAGAAGGTACAAAGACAGGAAGAGATAGCGGGGGATGTGTGAGGTGAGCTAGGGGCGAGGCGACTGGTGCCAAGCTGCCCGTGGCGAGCTGCAGCTCCTCCAGTGGAAGGGCCTGAGAGAGTGCGAGGTGCCCACAGCTGGGGGAGACGGGAGAGAAGAGACAGAAGAAGGGATTGTTTGCTCATGAACTTCAAAAGGGGACTGTGATGTGATGAGCGGCCTTGCCCGTGGCGAGCTGCAGCTCCTCCTGGGAGAAGGGCCTGAGAGAGAGAGGGGTACACACAGCTGGGGGAGAAGGGAAGGAGTGGTGAGAGGGTAGACAATGGACAGAGGGAGAGCAGGCGTGCGTGTTTGTGAACTTCAGAGAGCGTGTTTGTGAACTTCAGAGAGCGTGTTTGTGAACTTCAGAGAGCGTGTTTGTGAACTTCAGAGAGCGTGTTTGTGAACTTCAGAGAGCGTGTTTGTGAACTTCAGAGAGCGTGTTTGTGAACTTCAGAGAGCGTGTTTGTGAACTTCAGAGAGCGTGTTTGTGAACTTCAGAGAGGGGTCGTTATTGAGTTGGCTGTGGCGAGCTGAAGCGAAAGAGGGGGGAGCCCACAGCTGGGAGAGTATGGAGAGAGGGAGGAAGTGAGAGAGGTGGTGAAGGAGAGGAAGAGAGAGAAGGCAAAGTCCATGGCAGCAAAGGGCAAGGGGGATGAGGCGGCAGCAAGCCCAGAGTCGTGTTTTGAGTCGACTCAAAACAAGAGAGAGAAGGCTAAGTCCATGGCAGCAAAGGGCAAGGGGGACGAGGCGGCAGCAAGCCCAGAGTCGTGTTTTGAGTCGACTCAAAACAAGAGAGAGAAGGCTAAGTCCATGGCAGCAAAGGGCAAGGGGGACGAGGCGGCAGCAAGCCCAGAGTCGTGTTTTGAGTCGACTCAAAACAAGAGAGAGAAGGCTAAGTCCATGGCAGCAAAGGGCAAGGGGGACGAGGCGGCAGCAAGCCCAGAGTCGTGTTTTGAGTCGACTCAAAACAAGAGAGAGAAGGCTAAGTCCATGGCAGCAAAGGGCAAGGGGGACGAGGCGGCAGCAAGCCCAGAGGAGGCCGCAGGGAGAGGGAGGAAATAAACGGAAGGAACCATGCTGTAAGGTAGAAAGTGAGAGAGGAAGAGGAGTGCACACTCACTCATAGAGCGGCCGAACTTCATTGCAAAGGCCATAGCGGCAGAGGGCGAGGGGGAGGTGGCGGGAGCGAGGCCAGAGGAGCCTGCAGCAGCGGAGGCAGAGGAAGCCGGGTGCACCCCTGATGCGACGTTGTAGGCATCGTCGGGGTCCATCGCTTGAGAGAAGGTGGTCGCGGCTGGTGGGACTGAGAGATGCTGGTAGGCTCTGAGGGGTGGGATGGGGTGGAATGCGGTGGAGTGGGGTGGAGAGAGTAGAGATGAGCCACCCCTGCTGCAACGTTGTAGGCATCGTCGGGGTCCAGCGCCTGGGAGAAGGTGGCCGTGGTTGGAGGGACTGAGAGATGCTGGTAGGCTCTGTGGGGTGGGGTGGGGTGGGGTGGGGTGGGGTGGGGTGGGGGGAGGGAAGGGGAGCAGAGGAGAATGGGGGAAGCAGGGATGGAGAGGGATGGTGGCAGTAAGGCTAGAGGCAGCAGCAGCAGCCGCAGCACCAGCAGCAGAAGCAGCAGCCGAGGAAGCCGGGTGCACCCCTGATGCGACATTGTAGGCATCGTCGGGGTCCAGCGCCTGAGAGAAGGTGGCAGTTGTTGGAGGGACTGAGAGATGCTGGTAGGCTCTGTGGGGTGGGGTGGGGTGGAGTGGAGATGGGGACAGGAACGAATAAGGGAAAGGGAAGCGACATGACTCATGTGCATCCCCAGGGTCTAAGTAGCCCCTGGGAGAAAGTGGCCATGGTTGCAGAGACTGACAGGTGCTGGTAGGCTCTGTGCAGTGGAGTGGGGTGGGGTGGGGTGGGATGCAGTGAGAAGAAGAAGAGCATTGTGACTCATGAGCATAGGCAGGGTCCAGCGCCTGGGAGAAGGTGGCCGTGGCTGCAGGGACTGAGAGGTGCTGGTAGGCCCTGTGCGGTGGGATGGGGTGGTCTGGGAGCGGTGCGCCTGTTGTGGGAGCGGTTGCGTCACAAAGGTGGATTTCAGTCGACTCAAGAATAAATCAACTTAGTCCCCAGCACAACAGTCCCTCTACCACTCCCAACCCCACCCCACCCACCTGGACTTGCTGGACGCACTCCAGCCCCACCCTGCTCCCGGTGCACTTGTTGTGGGCGCGGTTGCATCACAGTAGTGAAAAGGCATCAGCACAACACTCTCTACCACTCCCAATCGCACCCCACCCCACCCCACCCACCTGGACTTGGTGGACGCACTCCAGCCCCAGCCCGTCTGTCCGGTGCGCTTGTTGTGGGCGCGGTTGCGGCACAGAGATGGCTTTCAGTCCATTCAAAATTCACCTATTTAACTCACTCTCCACCACTCCCAACCGCACTCCACCCACCTGGACTTGCTGGACGCACTAAAGCCCCAGCCCGTCTGGCCGGTGCGCTTGTAGTGGGCGCAGTTGCGGATGCACCAGATGCACGAGATGACAGATGCTGACACAGGATTCAACTAGCAATCCCCACCCACCACTTCCAACCGCACTCCACCGCATTCCACCCACCTGTTCTTGCTGGACGCACTGAAGCCCCAGCCCGTCTGCCCCGTGCGCTTGTTGTGTGCGCGGTTGCGGATGCACCAGATGCACGAGATTATAAGCGTTGTGAACATGATGGCTGCGAGCAGTGAGAGAGCCACGATCCACGCGGGGGACAGGTCGTCGTCTCCCTGCGCGTCAAAGTGCTCTGGGGAAACAGAAACAGAGTGTGTGGGTGGGGGCCGGCAGGGAGCGCGTGAGAGAGAGGGGAAAAGAGAGGGGCAGAGAGCGGAGAAAGGGAGGATTTATGAGGTTTCTCGAGAATTGTTTGCACGGCTCCGAGTGCTTTGTTTCTTGTTGTGGGCGCGGTTGCGGATGCACCAGACGCAGGAGATGAGAAGCGTTGTGAGCATGATGGCTGCGAGCAGCGAGAGAGCCACGATCCACGCGGGGGACAGGTCGTCGTCCCCCTGTGCGTCAAAGTGCTCTGGGGATACAGAGTGTGTGGGTGCGGGCCAGTAGGGAGCGCGCGAGAGAGAGGGGGAAAGAGAGGGACAGAGAGCGGAGAAAGGGAGGATTTATGAGATTTCTCGAGAATTGTTAGCAGGGCCCCGAGTGCTTTGTTTCTTGTTGTGGGCGCGGTTGCGGAGGCACCAGATGCACGAGATTAGAAGCGTTGTGAGCATGATGGCTGCGAGCAGCGAGAGAGCCACAATCCACGCGGGCGACAGGTCGTCGTCCCCCTGTGCGTCAAAGTGCTCTGGGGATACAGAGTGTGTGGGTGCGGGCCAGTAGGGAGCGCGCGAGAGAGAGGGGGAAAGAGAGGGACAGAGAGCGGAGAAAGGGAGGATTTATGAGATTTCTCGAGAATTGTTTGCAGGGCCCCGAGTGCTTTGTTTCTTGTTGTGGGCGCGGTTGCGGAGGCACCAGATGCACGAGATTAGAAGCGTTGTGAGCATGATGGCTGCGAGCAGCGAGAGAGCCACGATCCACGCGGGGGACAGGTCGTCGTCTCCCTGCGCGTCAAAGTGCTCTGGGGAGATGGGATGGGGAGTGGGGCAAGAAGAGAGATGAGGCGAGGAGACCAAGCAGGGGTGAGGGGGAGCGAGGCCGACGATCCACTCCACGCGGGCGACAGGTCGTCAACGACAGGACGATCCTGTGTGTCCAAGTGCTCTGGGGAGACAGAAGCGAGGGGAGGAAAGGGAGAGCGATGAGGCAAGGAGGTAAATCGGGGGTGAAAGAAGGAGAGAGCCACTATCCACGCGGGCGACAGGTCGTCAACGACAGGACGATCCTGTGTGTCCAAGTGCTCTGGGGAGACAGAAGCGAGGGGAGGAAAGGGAGAGCGATGAGGCAAGGAGGTAAATCGGGGGTGAAAGAAGGAGAGAGCCACTATCCACGCGGGCGACAGGTCGTCAACGACAGGACGATCCTGTGTGTCCAAGTGCTCTGGGGAGACAGAAGCGAGGGGAGGAAAGGGAGAGCGATGAGGCAAGGAGGTAAATCGGGGGTGAAAGAAGGAGAGAGCCACTATCCACGCGGGCGACAGGTCGTCAACGACAGGACGATCCTGTGTGTCCAAGTGCTCTGGGGAGACAGAAGCGAGGGGAGGAAAGGGAGAGCGATGAGGCAAGGAGGTAAATCGGGGGTGAAAGAAGGAGAGAGCCACTATCCACGCGGGCGACAGGTCGTCAAAGACAGGACGATCCTGTGCGTCAAAGTGCTCTGGGGAGATGGATAGGGGGGGAAGAAGGGGTCAGAGATGAGACGAGGAGGCTAGGGACGAAGGAGAGCACAAGCCATGACGATCCTGTGCGTCAAAGTGCTCTGGGGGAACGAAGAAGTGGGGGGAGGGAGGGGGAGGAGGGGGGTGAGATGGGAGAAGAGGCCAAGTGGGGATGAGGTAGAGTGTGAGCGACGATCCACGCGGGCCACCTCCCCAAGTTGCACGGTGCATACGGTTACACACTAGTTGCACCTGCCCCACACACCAGCTGAACCTGCCCCACACACCACCTAACCTGCCCCAGCTGCACCTGCCCAGCTGCACCTGTCCCATGCACACATCCATCCATACTGCCTTGCACCACGCTATACCCCGAAACACTCACGTTCTCGGCACATGCATGGAGCATATCCCTCCCCTGGCATGCACACGCTCTCCCCCGGCCACCCGTTGTCGCAGTGGCACCAGCTGCACCTGCCCCAGTTGCACCTACTTGCCTCACATCCACCCACTCACGTTCGCGGCATTGGCATGGAGCATATCCATCCCCAGGCATGCTCACGCATTCTCCCGGCCATCCGTTGTCGCAGTGACACAGCTGCACCTGCCCCAGCTGCACCTGCCCCAGCTGCACCTGCCCCAGCTGCACCTGCCCCAGTTACACCTGCCTCAGCTACACCTGTCTGCCCTACATCAACACCCGCCCACACCCCTCCCACCCACCAAAGACACTCACGCTCGCGGCATTGGCACGGGGCGTATCCCTCCCCAGGCATGCACACGCTCTCCCCTGGCCACCCATTGTCGCAGTGGCACAGCTGCACCTGCCCCACTGCGCACGGCTTGCGCACGATACTGTTCACGGGCGGCAGGGGCGGCGGGTCCATTGGCACCGGGCGGCACCGGCCGTCATTTGTGAACATGACGCAGAGCTGCGGATTGTTCTTGAAGCTGGGATGGGCGAGAACGGAGCAAGCGAGGCGTGGGTGGAAAGGGAGTGGATGGGAAAGGGGGAGGTGGGCGGGGGAGATGGGGGTGGAGGGTGGGGAAGAGGGTGGGGGGGGATGGGGGGTGTGGGGGGTGGGGAGGAGAGGGTGGATGAGGGGGAAAGGGGACGTTGACAACTTATGATGATATAATTCTCGAACATGGGGTAAAACAAACTGCTGGTGGGAAAGGGGACGTATGCATTGAGGCGCACTGGAAACCGCCACTACATACGCGTTGAGGTGCTCCTTGAACTCGCGCCATAGAGCTGGTTGTACTGCATGCGCAGGTAGGTGACCTGATGTTTATGTTGACTCAAGAGTCAAGACTCAAATCAAAGGCAATAAAAGCCACGCTTACGCATTGAGATGCTCCTTGAACTTGAGTCCAAGTGCGCCATAGAACTGGTTGTACTGCATGCGCAGGTAGGTGAGCTGATCCCGATTCTTGAGTTGACTCAAGATTCTAACTTCTAAGAGGCAATAAAAGCCACACTTACGCATTGAGATGCTCTTTAAATTCAAGGCCCAGCGCGCCATAGAACTGGTTATACTGCATGCGCAGGTAGGTGAGCTTGGGCAGCGAGGCTATGGCAGAGGGCACCTTGCCCGTGAGGTTGTTGTGATCCAACATGCTGGGGGGGGTGGTTGGGGAGGGGGAGGGGAGGGGGAGAGGGAAGTGGAAAGGCGCTCCTTGAAAGTTATCCCCCCTCCTCTCCATGGAGATGGAGGTTGAGTTGAGTGCGAGACCCATCCCATACATCAGCCGCCCAACCAAGGGCACCGTAGAGCTGGCTGTACTGCATGCATGCATGCGCAGGTAGGTGAGCTTGGGCAGCGACGCTATGGCAGAGGGCACCTTGCCCGTGAGGTTGTTGTGATCCAACATGCTGGGCGGGGTGGGGGTGGGGGGACGAGGGGATGAGGGGAGGGGAGAGGAGGGGAGTGACACTACTGAGAAAGGCTATCGCAGGCACCTTTCCCGTGAGGTTGTTGTGATCCAACATGCTGGGGGGGGGGAAGGCGGCGTGGGGGGGGGGAAAGGGGGAAGAGAGGGGGGAAGAGGCACAGGCACTGTTTTAAGAAAGGCTATAGCAGAGGGCACCTTGCCTGTGAGATTGTTGTGATCCAACATGCTGGGGGGTGTGTGGGGATGGGAGGGAAGAAGGGGAGAGAGAGGGGGGAGGAAGCACAGCACTGTTCTAAAAGAGGTTATTGCGTAAGGCACCTTGCCTGTGAGATTGTTCTGATCCAACATGCTGGGTGGGAGGGGGAGGAGGGGGGAAGAAAGGGGGAAGGGAAGGGGAATGGGGAAGGAGGGAAGGAGGAGGGAGGGAAGGGGGAAAAGTTGGGAGGGGGATAGAAGAGGATGGAATGCGAGAAGGTAAGGAGGAGAGGTGATTGTCGGAAGAATAAGGGCAAGGGGGTGGGTGGGTGGGAGTGTGTTGCGGGTGAGGGTTAGAGGCCAGAGTGGTTGCTTACTGTGATCTCAAAACTCACAGAGCGGTCAGGGCAGGCAGTACGTGCTCCAACCCCTTGTCTCGACCTCAAAACTCAGTTGTTTTTTAGAATTCTCAATTTTTGCTTGCGGTGATCTAAAAACTTAGAGTGCTCAGGGTAGTGCGTGCTCCGATCCTTTGTCTCGACTCAGATTTTCAGAATTACAGAATGGCCTCATGCTGTGCGCGTGCGTCAAAAGCACGAGACAGGAGACGGGCTTTGAAGCGCCCAAAAAAATGAAAAAATGTTCGAGAACTTACAGAGTGGTCAGGGCCGTGCATGCTCCGATCCCTTCTGGTACCGTGTCGTTGAGATGGTTGAAACTTAGCGACCTGAGATGGGCAGGAGGGAAGGGATGGAAGGGATGGATGGGAGTGAGTGAGTGGGGAAAGGGAGGGAGGTCAAGGAGGGAAGGGAGGCAAGCGACGGGAGTGATGGGGGTGATGGACGGGGCACAAACAGGTGGAATGGTTCTTGGTAGCTAAGCAACCAACGAACTAGTCTGCCATGTTATTTTAGGCGCCTCAAAAACCACCTCAATGCATGGGAGTGATGGGGCGGAGCACAAACAGGTGGAATGGTTCTTGGTAGCTAAGCAACCAACGAACTAGTCTGCTGTGGCAGTGGTACTCACAGCTGCTGCATCTGTGTGAGCGCACTCACAGGTGCTGCAGGTTGGTGAGCTGAGTGATGGAGTCTGGAATCGACCCCTCCAAGTAGTGAGGCGCCTCAAATTTTGTCTCTAACTCACTCACAGGTGCTGCATGTGCGCATGAGCTCACTCACAGGTGCTGCATGTGCGCATGAGCGCACTCACAGGTGCTGCAGGTTGGTGAGCTGAGTGATGGAGTCTGGAATCGACCCCTCCAAGTAGTGAGGCGCCTCAAATTTTGTCTCTAACTCACTCACAGGTGCTGCATGTGCGCATGAGCTCACTCACAGGTGCTGCATGTGCGCATGAGCGCACTCACAGGTGCTGCAGGTTGGTGAGCTGAGTGATGGAGTCTGGAATGGACCCCTCCAAACTGTTCTCTGGCACTCAATAATAGAAGTAACTTAGCCTGTGGCACTAACACGTGGTGGGCTGCATGTGCGTCAAATCACTCACAGGTGCTGCAGGTTGGTGAGCTGAGTGATGGAGTCTGGAATCGACCCCTCCAAGCTGTTCTCCTCCAGCGATCTGACATGGGAGAAGAGGGGAAAGTCATGTGGGAATGGAGAAATGTGCCAAGGCAGGAATGGATAAGGTCAGGGGGGAATGGGGGAATGTGCAAGGGGGAAAACTGGGCAAGGTCAAGCGGGAATGGGGGAGATGTGCAAGGGGGAAAACTGAGGAAGGTCAAGGGGGAATGGGGGAATGTGCAAGGGGGGAAACTGGGGAAGGTCAAGGGGGAATGGCGAGATGTGTCAATGGGGAATGGGGAGATGTGCCAAGGCGGGAATGGGGTAAGGTCAGGGGGGAATGGGGGAATGTGCAAGGGGGAAAACTGGGCAAGGTCAAGAGGGAATGGGGAGATGTACAAGGGGGGAAATTGGGGAAGGTCAAGGGGGAATGGGGTGGTGGAGAAGATGTGCCAAGGGGGGGGAGATTCATCCCACAAGCTTGGTGAGTCCCAAAAGGTTCCCAATTTCATTCAGAAAGAAAGCGACTTGCCTTCAAGCTTCCAGACATTGAACATACCCCTGCTACCGGCCCAACCTCAGCCCTCCCATCCCATCCATCCATGGCCCCCTCTTACAGCTTGGTGAGTCCCACGAGGTTCTCAACGCTAATTATAATATAACCTGACTGCCCCCTCCTTCTTCCTCCCATAACACCCTCAGCCCTCCCCTCCATCCATGGCCCCCTCTTACAGCTTAGTGAGTCCCACGAGGTTCCCAATGTCTTACGGGATGACATTGGATAAACCAGCAACCCCTGCTGCGCCCACCCCTGCAGTAGCAGCTTTATCTTACAGCTTAGTGAGTCCCACGAGGTTCCCAATGTCTTCCGGGATCTGCCCGTTGAGATTGCACTCGCTCATTGTGCTGCCGCGACAAGGGAGAGGGAAGAGGGCAGAGTATTCGTGAAGGGAAAGAAGGGTGACAAAACGGTCAATGTCTTTATTGAGGTTGATTTTGACAAAACGGTCAATGTCTTTAGCTCAAAGGAAGGGAGGGAAGGAAGGGAGGAAAATGCTGGGAGGGAGGTCTGGTCATTGAGCTCGAATTAGCTTCATGCGCTTCAGTGCAGAAACGGGGACGAAGGGGAAAGGGAAAGAAACAGGGAGGAGGGAAAAGGTGGGTCCCACCCAACCCAAGGCACTCACAGGTCTTGCAGGGTGCTGAGGGCGGTGATGGACGGTGGAATTGTGCTATTAAGGTTTGCAATTGGTGCCCAGGTTGATCGATTGCAGGTTGGTGAGGCGTGCGAGAGTGGCAGGGATGGTGCCGTTCAGATCGTTGGCTGACAGGGTCGCTGGTTGGAAGGGTTGGGGGAAGGGAGAAGCGGAGGGAGGAAGGGAAAAGGTTCAAGTCAAGTCAGAGGTATTTCTCATTGGTACCAAGGTTGAGCGACTGCAGGTTGGTTAGGCGTGCGAGAGTGCCGGGGATGGTGCCGTTCAGATCGTTGGCTGACAGGTCGCTGGTTGGAAGAGTGGAGGAGTGGGGATGTGTGGGGGGGGAGGGGAGAAGGGATGGAGGGAGGGAGGGGAGGGAGGGAGGGAGGGAAGGCTTAAAAGACCAAGAAAACAAGGAAACTTTACAAAAGCTTTAGAATTAGGTAACAGTGTGGACGAGGCAAGGAACAAGGTAGTGAGTGAGAGTCTAAGAGAAGCCGAGGCTTACAGGAACGTGAGCTGCTGGCAGAACTTGATTCGTGTGGGAATGTTGCTGGTTATCAGGTTGAAAGAGAGGTCCCTGTGTGTGGAGAGCGGGAAACAATGTGGGGGAGCGGGGGAGGAGGGAGGGCATTCGTATAAACCCAAAAGCTGCTGGCAGGACTTGATTCGTGTGGGAATGTTGCTGGTTATCAGGTTGAAAGAGAGGTCCCTTTGTGTTGGGAGAGAGCGAGAAACAATGGGTGGGGGGGGGGGGGAGAGGGGGCCATTCGTATGAACCCAAAAGCTGCTGGCAGAACTTGATTCGTGTGGAAATGTTGCTGGTTATCAGGTTGAAAGAGAGGTCCCTTTGTGTTGAGAGAGCGCGAGAAG
Organism: Closterium sp. Naga37s-1; assembly: GCA_947471745.1. Classification (NCBI taxonomy): domain Eukaryota; kingdom Viridiplantae; phylum Streptophyta; class Zygnematophyceae; order Desmidiales; family Closteriaceae; genus Closterium; species Closterium sp. Naga37s-1. The sequence goes on along the minus strand of CANJKZ010000169.1, from coordinate 2,929,201 downwards.
CAATGAGGGAGGGTGGGGGAACGAGAAACAATGAGTCCAACCATCGTGCCATTCACAAGTTCTGCAGGCCTCGCAGGCTCTCAATGGCCCGGCCGGCTTTGAGGCTCTTCAACAGCATTCTATTGTCGAGATAACAAAAGGGTATCTTCATGTTACGCGTGCTTTGATTGAGTTCTTTCTTTTATTATCCCACTCACAGGTGCTGCAGGCTTCGCAGGTTCTCGATGGTCCGGGGAATTGCAAAGAAGCGGTTGGACAAATCGCTGCGGGGAAATGGAAGGGGAAAGTGGGGAGGGGGGCGAAGAGGGGAATCGAGCCAAAGAAGCGGTTCTTGAACAAATGTGGAAGAATGAAGCACGGGGAGGGGGGGGTGCGTGTGGAAGAAGTGGGGAAGGTTGTTGGACGGGGATCGCTGAACAAAGAATGAAGAAGAAAGCGTGTGGAAGGGAAGGGGGGCAACATGCGAAATGAGGGGGGGAACAAATCGCTGGAATGCGTGAAGGGGGAAGGGGGAAAGTGGGCAAGGTCAAGCGGAATGGGGGAGATGTGCAAGGGGGGAAAACTGAGGAAGGTCAAGGGGGAATGGGGGAATGTGCAAGGGGGGAAACTGGGGAAGGTCAAGGGGGAATGGCGAGATGTGTCAATGGGGAATGGGGAGATGTGCCAAGGCGGGAATGGGGTAAGGTCAGGGGGGAATGGGGGAATGTGCAAGGGGGAAAACTGGGCAAGGTCAAGAGGGAATGGGGAGATGTACAAGGGGGGAAATTGGGGAAGGTCAAGGGGGAATGGGGGTGGTGGAGAAGATGTGCCAAGGGGGGGGAGATTCATCCCACAAGCTTGGTGAGTCCCAAAAGGTTCCCAATTTCATTCAGAAAGAAAGCGACTTGCCTTCAAGCTTCCAGACATTGAACATACCCCTGCTACCGGCCCAACCTCAGCCCTCCCATCCCATCCATCCATGGCCCCCTCTTACAGCTTGGTGAGTCCCACGAGGTTCTCAACGCTAATTATAATATAACCTGACTGCCCCCTCCTTCTTCCTCCCATAACACCCTCAGCCCTCCCCTCCATCCATGGCCCCCTCTTACAGCTTAGTGAGTCCCACGAGGTTCCCAATGTCTTACGGGATGACATTGGATAAACCAGCAACCCCTGCTGCGCCCACCCCTGCAGTAGCAGCTTTATCTTACAGCTTAGTGAGTCCCACGAGGTTCCCAATGTCTTCCGGGATCTGCCCGTTGAGATTGCACTCGCTCATTGTGCTGCCGCGACAAGGGAGAGGGAAGAGGGCAGAGTATTCGTGAAGGGAAAGAAGGGTGACAAAACGGTCAATGTCTTTATTGAGGTTGATTTTGACAAAACGGTCAATGTCTTTAGCTCAAAGGAAGGGAGGGAAGGAAGGGAGGAAAATGCTGGGAGGGAGGTCTGGTCATTGAGCTCGAATTAGCTTCATGCGCTTCAGTGCAGAAACGGGGACGAAGGGGAAAGGGAAAGAAACAGGGAGGAGGGAAAAGGTGGGTCCCACCCAACCCAAGGCACTCACAGGTCTTGCAGGGTGCTGAGGGCGGTGATGGACGGTGGAATTGTGCTATTAAGGTTTGCATTGGTGCCCAGGTTGATCGATTGCAGGTTGGTGAGGCGTGCGAGAGTGGCAGGGATGGTGCCGTTCAGATCGTTGGCTGACAGGTCGCTGGTTGGAAGGGTTGGGGGGAAGGGAGAAGCGGAGGGAGGAAGGGAAAGGTTCAAGTCAAGTCAGAGGTATTTCTCATTGGTACCAAGGTTGAGCGACTGCAGGTTGGTTAGGCGTGCGAGAGTGCCGGGGATGGTGCCGTTCAGATCGTTGGCTGACAGGTCGCTGGTTGGAAGAGTGGAGGAGTGGGGGATGTGTGGGGGGGGAGGGGAGAAGGGAGGGAGGGAGGGAGGGAGGGAGGGAGGGAGGGAAGGCTTAAAAGACCAAGAAAACAAGGAAACTTTAACAAAAGCTTTAGAATTAGGTAACAGTGTGGACGAGGCAAGGAACAAGGTAGTGAGTGAGAGTCTAAGAGAAGCCGAGGCTTACAGGAACGTGAGCTGCTGGCAGAACTTGATTCGTGTGGGAATGTTGCTGGTTATCAGGTTGAAAGAGAGGTCCCTGTGTGTGGAGAGCGGGAAACAATGTGGGGGAGCGGGGGAGGAGGGAGGGCATTCGTATAAACCCAAAAGCTGCTGGCAGGACTTGATTCGTGTGGGAATGTTGCTGGTTATCAGGTTGAAAGAGAGGTCCCTTTGTGTTGGGAGAGAGCGAGAAACAATGTGGGGGGGGGGGGGAGAGGGGGCCATTCGTATGAACCCAAAAGCTGCTGGCAGAACTTGATTCGTGTGGAAATGTTGCTGGTTATCAGGTTGAAAGAGAGGTCCCTTTGTGTTGAGAGAGCGCGAGAAGCAATGAGGGAGGGTGGGGGAACGAGAAACAATGAGTCCAACCATCGTGCCATTCACAAGTTCTGCAGGCCTCGCAGGCTCTCAATGGCCCGGCCGGCTTTGAGGCTCTTCAACAGCATTCTATTGTCGAGATAACAAAAGGGTATCTTCATGTTACGCGTGCTTTGATTGAGTTCTTTCTTTTATTATCCCACTCACAGGTGCTGCAGGCTTCGCAGGTTCTCGATGGTCCGGGGAATGGAGCCAAAGAAGCGGTTGTTGGACAAATCGCTGGAAGAATGAAGCACGGGGAGGGGGGGATGCGTGTGGAAGGGGGAAAGTGGGGAAGGGGGGCGCGGGGAAGAGGGGAATCGAGCCAAAGAAGCGGTTCTTGAACAAATCGCTGGAAGAATGAAGCACGGGGAGGGGGGGGTGCGTGTGGAAGGGGGAAAGTGGGGAAGGGGGGCGCGGGGAAGAGGGGAATCGAGCCAAAGAAGCGGTTCTTGAACAAATCGCTGGAAGAATGAAGCACGGGGAGGGGGGGATGCGTGTGGAAGGGGGAAAGTGGGGAAGGGGGGCGCGGGGAAGAGGGGAATCGAGCCAAAGAAGCGGTTCTTGAACAAATCGCTGGAAGAATGAAGCACGGGGAGGGGGGGATGCGTGTGGAAGGGGGAAAGTGGGGAAGGGGGGGCGGGGAAGAGGGGAATCGAGCCAAAGAAGCGGTTCTTGAACAAATCGCTGGAAGAATGAAGCACGGGGAGGGGGGGATGCGTGTGGAAGGGGGAAAGTGGGGAAGGGGGGCGCGGGGAAGAGGGGAATCGAGCCAAAGAAGCGGTTCTTGAACAAATCGCTGGAAGAATGAAGCACGGGGAGGGGGGGATGCGTGTGGAAGGGGGAAAGTGGGGAAGGGGGGCGCGGGGAAGAGGGGAATCGAGCCAAAGAAGCGGTTCTTGAACAAATCGCTGGAAGAATGAAGCACGGGGAGGGGGGGATGCGTGTGGAAGGGGGAAAGTGGGGAAGGGGGGCGCGGGGAAGAGGGGAATCGAGCCAAAGAAGCGGTTCTTGAACAAATCGCTGGAAGAATGAAGCACGGGGAGGGGGGGATGCGTGTGGAAGGGGGAAAGTGGGGAAGGGGGGCGCGGGGAAGAGGGGAATCGAGCCAAAGAAGCGGTTCTTGAACAAATCGCTGGAAGAATGAAGCACGGGGAGGGGGGGATGCGTGTGGAAGGGGGAAAGTGGGGAAGGGGGGCGCGGGGAAGAGGGGAATCGAGCCAAAGAAGCGGTTCTTGAACAAATCGCTGGAAGAATGAAGCACGGGGAGGGGGGGGTGCGTGTGGAAGGGGGAAAGTGGGGAAGGGGGGCGCGGGGAAGAGGGGAATCGAGCCAAAGAAGCGGTTCTTGAACAAATCGCTGGAAGAATGAAGCACGGGGAGGGGGGGATGCGTGTGGAAGGGGGAAAGTGGGGAAGGGGGGCGCGGGGAAGAGGGGAATCGAGCCAAAGAAGCGGTTCTTGAACAAATCGCTGGAAGAATGAAGCACGGGGAGGGGGGGGTGCGTGTGGAAGGGGGAAAGTGGGGAAGGGGGGCGCGGGGAAGAGGGGAATCGAGCCAAAGAAGCGGTTCTTGAACAAATCGCTGGAAGAATGAAGCACGGGGAGGGGGGGATGCGTGTGGAAGGGGGAAAGTGGGGAAGGGGGGCGCGGGGAAGAGGGGAATCGAGCCAAAGAAGCGGTTCTTGAACAAATCGCTGGAAGAATGAAGCACGGGGAGGGGGGGGTGCGTGTGGAAGGGTTGAAAGCAGGGAAAAGGGGGGGAGGGAAGTGGGGAATGGAGCCAAAGAAGCTGTTGTTGGACAGATCGCTGGAAGAATGAAGCACGGGGAGGGGGGGATGCGTGTGGAAAAGGGGAAGAGGGGAACGGGGAAAGGGGACAAGGAGGAATGGGGGGAGGGGGAAAGGGGGGAAAAGGTGAAGGAGGGAATGGGGGAATGGGGGAAAAGGGATGAGAGGGAGGAAGAGGGTGGACGAAGTAGGGGTGTTAGTAGTAGTATGGATAGGATGTGAGGAAGGTTGGGAAGGAACGACGGTGGTGCCGAGCTGTCACCATTCCATATGGAAGCGCAAGCTAGATAAACATCCTTCTGGACAAACAATAGCAGAGTCTTTGGTATCACGAAACAATTCGATGCATGCTCGTTGGACACTCTAGGTCGAGTTTGAGAATTTTCAAGCGCAACAAAATAGCATTGTCTCTTCTATTGCGCAGCAATAAAAAATCAGATTGTTGAACGCTCTGGATCAAGTAATGGGGTGTGTATGTAGTAAATAAGTTCACCTGCTACGAGACAGACAGACACTAGCAGTGTCTCTTCAATCACGCAGCGATACAGCATACGATTCTTCCTTGCACTCTAGGTCAATCTGAGAAATCTCAAAGTCCATTTTTGAGCCGCTGAAACTCACATCTTCTCTCACTCGCTGAACTCACATCCTCTCTCACTCTCACTCAGCATACACACATTTTCTCTCACTTGCTGAACTTACACTCCCTCTCACTGAGTGAACTCACATCTTCTCAATCTTCAGGAGCTTTCCCAGCTTGGTCGAAAGCGGCCCTGACAGGCGCATGCCGGAAAGCTCTCTGGGGAGGAGAGGAGAGGATTGGGGGAGGAAGGGGTAACAAGGGAGCAAGGGAGTGCTTTTCTCCAACTTCGTTGAGAGAGCGGCCCTGGCAGGCGCATGCCGGAAAGCTCTCTGGAGAGGAGAGGATTAGGAGAACGGGTAAAGTGGGAACAAGCAAGGGATGTTTCCCAGCAGGTCACGCCCCTCCATCCATTTCCTCTCACTCTTCTCGCTCTCTTGCCCTCACTCTTCTCATTCATTTCCCTTCAAAGTTCTCATTCCCTTCCCTTCCATTCACTCTTCTCACGCACTCCAGCCCCACTCCCCTCACTCGCGACGCTTTCACATAGAGCTTCTTGAAGCTGTCTCCAGTGTGGTCGGTTCAGGTGACGCCCCTCCATTGCGCCTTGCTCTTTCCATTCACTTCCTTTTACTCTTCCCACTCACTCCATCCCCAGTTTCCCCCACTCACAGCGCTTTAATGTAGAGCTTCTCTGACCTGTCTCCAGTGCGATCGGTGCAAGTTACGCCCCTCCACTGCCCCAGGCACGGGTCCTCCCCCTGCCACGTCTGCAGGGCTGCCGGGCTGCCCCACGCCTTGCGCATCGCTATCAGCGCATCCACTGCAGGTGACGCTCTCCACTGCCCTGGCTCTTTTCCACTCACTTCCCTTCATTCCTCTCAACTCAATCACTCCAGCCCCACCTCCCCTCACTCACAGCGCTTTGATGTAGAGCTTCTCAGAGCTGTCTCCAGTGCGATCGGTGCAAGTAACGCCTCTCCACTTGCCCATGCTCTTCTCATTCACTACCCTCACTCACTCCCCCCACTCACAGCGCTTTGATATAGAGCTTCTCTGAGCTGTCTCCAGTACGGTGGGTGGGTGCAGGTGACGCCCTCCACTGCCCTGGCTCTTTTCCACTCACTTCCCTTCATTCCTCTCAACTCAATCACTCCAGCCCCACCTCCCCCCACTCACAGCGCTTTGATGTAGAGTTTCTCCGAGCTGTCTGCAGTGCGGTCGGTGCACGTGACGCCCCTCCACTGCCCCTGGCACGGGTCCTCCCCTTGCCACGTCTGCAGGGCTGCCGGGCTGCCCCACGCCTTGCGCATCGCAATCAGTGCATCAACTACGTGGGGGAAGAGAGGGGGAAGGGGGGAGTTGGTGAGGCTGTCTGTCTGCCATGTGAAGGTGGTGTGAAGGGCTGCCGGGCTGCCCCACGCCTTGCGCATCGCAATCAGTGCATCAAATGCAGGACAGAAAAGAGGGTGGAGCGGGGAAGGGGGGAAAGAGGGTGGAAATTTCTGCCACGTCTGCAGGGCTGCCGGGCTGCCCCACGCCTTGCGCATCGAAATCGTCGCAATCACGACTGTGGGAAAGAGGGTGTCAATGAGATGAGAGGGAAGATTTGTTGCCTAGGGACAGATTGAGTCGACTCAACATTCACTTCGCTGGAAACCGCCCGTGCCGATGAAAGACAATCACCTTCCATGTATAAACACAAGCAACTCATAACGGGGGTTGCTTATAACGGTTAGCATAAGTCCAACCGACTCTGATACATCTCGAAACTCGCCAGTATTGGCACGAGACGAGCCTGCTAGACCATGTGCCCGTTCCCGGGCACTGTTCACGCAGCCTTTGAGTTGAACGCGGCGAGCCAGAATAAAGAAAGGTCAGACTTCCAGGTGCGTAATGTAGGCGCTTTTTGCGGACTCTGAAAACAGCCTTAAACTGCGAAAAACGCTGGATTTTCAGCTGCCCGGTAGTGAATTTTCTAACGGACCAGAAATGCTGAGCGATTCACGCTTACCCCCGAACCTAGATCTTTGAGCAGTGTACGCTCGTCCGACAACGCCGCACCTATTGACACCCCCTCGCTGAACCGATCGACCCTCGCGCCGAATGGGGATGGTTACATTCCTGACCGGGTAGTCGGCCTGAAACACTGCCTTAGCTATGACTTTTGAGGCGCCTCAAAAGTCAGGCTACATTCCTGACGGGGTAGTAGGCCTGAAATGCCATCTTTGCGATGTGGCAAGCCTCGGATATCCCAGTTCAAATGGGCGTCGGCCGTAGTGCTGCTTCGCGACGTCACGAAACTCAGGTATTCGAGAAGGGCGTCGTACGGTCGAAGAGCTAAAACGGTGTCGAGGCGACTTTTGAGTCGACTCAAAAGTCAGTTCTAATGGGCGTCGGCCGTAGTGCTGCTTCTCGACGTCACGAAACTCAGGTATTCGAGAAGGGCGTCGTACGGTCGAGGTCGAAGCGCTAAAACGGCGTACTGCCGAGACGCTACCTCCGCCACGTCTCAAACCTCGAATATATCAGATTAGGGCGTCGTACGATCGCAATCCCTTTCCGATGCCTCGAAGATCTAATACGTTAGGGTAAACGGGCGTCGTAAATGCTAATGTGCCGGGCTAAAGTGGATACGTCAAAGTGGACAACAAATAAGCACATGTACGCACTATCCGAGTTGCGCACCGTTCGACGCTGCGCGGAGGTGCACAACTTTAGATTCTGCAACGACGTGTTTTTGAGAATGCTAAAAAATCGTTAACGGGCGCTCACCATCCCATTTGTGCACCGTTCGATGCTGCGCGACAGCTCCCGAGGTCCACAGCCCTAGAATCTCCAACGACAGCAGCAACGCGGCGGCAAGAGGGAGCTGCGCGCCGAGCCGAAAGGACGGCGACATTGCTTGACTCGTGAACCACATTGGAGCTCGACTTCGATTGTGCGTGTCGTCTTAAACTAGCTCCTAAATAGTCGACTTAATGCTCAGAAACGTCTCCGACCTCCTCCTGTTCCCGACCTGCGGACGATCGCGTTTCCTTTTCGCGAACTCAGGACGCCTCAATGTCTATCAATTTCCAATCAGTTACTATTTCCAAACACGGATTCGGAGTCTACATGACAAGACGAACAAGAAGATACTCTTTATGTGCTCAAATGACGAGCATTGTAACTTCAGGTTTTTTGTCAGGTTTCCCGTTAACTCCGTTGGTAACCACTGGAGATGGACCCTTGGAGGCTTCCCCAAGGCTGATGTCAGATTCTTATTATCCCGAGGAGACACCAAAGTTTCTACCACGGAAAACATATACCAAGGTGCACTCGACTACAGAAGATAACGGTTTCATGCATCGTCAGCCAAGGAAGAAACCAAGGCCATTGCAACCACAACCAGGCTATAAGAAAACGGTGCTCAGAGCAGTCAGCTCAAACTACACAACTTTGTGTGCTTCATCCAGTCTTGGTCGCAGTTTCTCAAGCTCTCATCATCGCACCATGCCGCGGGTGACGAAGAAGACTGCCAAGCCGGCGGTCAAGCCTGCGGGTTCTGATGTGTTGGATCTGGCAACTAAGGGTCACCAGTCAGAGCCGGCTACGCCAATGCCGCATTTGAAGGATGTGGAAGGCCCCTTTGACGGTGGTGTGCGCGCATCGTTGGTGAAGAGGTTGTCGGCGCTTAAGTTTCCCTCCACGAGTGCGCCTGCTGAAGAAGGGGACAGCAACGCTAGCGACGGACAAGGCAAAGAGGAGGAGGTGAAATCGCCGATCGCTGCTCCCGAAGCACCTGAGGAGGGGAGTGAAGACGAGGACGACGAGGATGATGGGTATCTCAGCGATGACCCTGAGGAGCGTTTTGATCCGGTGAAAGCTGGAGAAATTGCTGCGCGCGCAGGCTTCTCCATCACGCTGCTGATCCCGATCAAGCACGAGGAGGAGGTTCCCCGTACTATTGACACGGTCAAGGGGCTCCTCGCGCTGTGGAGGAAGTTTATGTCGGCTCACGTACTGACGACGACCAGATGCCAAGTTCTCCTGCCGGCGTGGTTGTCGAAGAAGCGATATGGGAGGATGCAAGTTACTTTCCAGCAAGCATCGGACGCGAACTATGTGTGGTGTCGCCGGATCCAGCACAAGATGTTGAACGAGGAGAGCATTTACCTGGACTGGCAGCACCCGGAAAACCCGATCCACGTCCAGGAGCGCGCGGCTAACCCAGATTCCATCGAAGTGCTGCTGAAGAGTGTCCCGGCGGCTATCACGTCGGAAATGGTTTATGAATACTTGGTGAAGACAGTGCTGGAGAAGCGGGGTCGGACGCCTTTTCTCAACAGTGCAGCTTTCCACAGGGTGGTGGATCCGGTTACTGGTGCAGACACTGATAAGATTCGGGGTCTGGTTAAGGGACACCCGGGGGATAAGTATCGATGGTGGCACTTGTTGGTCGATTCGGTGCATCACAAGCAGCTTCTCGTACATTATCCCTCGCTCACCTGTGATTTCTGCACTGGCATGCATATGACAAAGTTTCACGATGATTTTATTACGGAGCGTCAAGAGAACATCGGCAAGTGGAACCTGACTCTCGAGCGTCTGCACGCGATCAACGGTAAACGGTCGACCACTAACCTCGTTTTTCAGGCTGTTGGGGCCCTGTTCGACTCTGCTGACAACCTCGTCGCCTCATACCTGAGCAGCTGCGTCCCTGCCTTTAGACGCGCGGGTGAAGAAGATCTTGCGCGACCCTGCGGTGGTGTTGGTCTCCACGGGCGGAAGCCGGGAGGAGTGGTTGTGCGTCCAGGAGGCGTGTGGCAAGGCGCATGGTTCCAGTTTTACGCAGGCGCTAGCACATGTGAAGTCGGTGCAGCACTGTACCGCTATCCTGCAGGGAGATGCAGCAAGCAGGAAGAGCAGGGGGAAAATGAACTTCCTTCCGATCCGCAAGGAGTTTGGGCTGTAATGGAGACAGTGCAGGGAATGAAGGCCGTCCGCAGTATTCATGACCGTGGCAGGAGTGGCAAGCGGGGAGTAAGGAGGTTACCTGGTCGTTGTGCGTGGAGGTGCGTAGGAGTTGTGCTGTAGCAAGCCCGTGGATGCGAAGGGGCCCTGTCTCAGTGGTTTAATGGATAACACCCGCAATCTCACACTGTGTGAGGTCAATGTAAATGGCCTCGGAAGCAACGGCAAACGAACTGCACACGCAAAGTGGATCAAAACGATTGCAGATGTGGTGGTGCTCACAGACACGAGAATCAGAGAAGACCACAATTTCTGGACGCAGTTGAAACCCGCCTCGGCAGCGGTGGTGGGGAACAGTGAAAGAGCAGGAGGTGTTGCGGTGCTGTCTTTCAACGAGGAGATTAAGTTGACGGAGGTAACTACTCACCCGTCGGGAAGATTGGTGGGAGTCACGGTGTCGTGCCCACATGTCTCGTTCAGGTTGATAGCGATGTACCTGCCGGCGCAGCCGTGTGCCAGAGGAGTCTTCTTCCGGAACTGCCTCCCGCTGTTTGTCCAGGCTCAGCCGGCGCATGCGCACCTGGTGATTCTGGGGGACCTGAATTTAGTGGAGGATCCCGACTTGGATAAAACGTCGCGCTCGGGCTCGGGTAATGAAAACCAGAGGTTGCTGAGTTTCTGGAGAACAGAGGACCTCAGAGACGCCTTCCGGGTCCTTCATCCAAGCCGTCCGGAGTACACCTTCAGGGACAGGGCGACAAAGGCGAGCACACGCATCGACAGGAGCTTGGTGTCTTTCTCGCTGCTCGGGCTGCTGGCGGATGCGCGTCATGTCAAGATCCCAAGGGGGCTGTCGGACCACTGGTTTGGCATAAAGGTAGCACTCGCGGTGTCGGCGCCGGCTGATCAGGGCCCTGGCATGTGGAGGATGCAGGCGAAGCAGGCGCGGCTGAGAGGAGTTAAGACGGTGACGGCTAACATCCTTAAAAAACTGGAGAACGAGGAAGGGATGGACCTGGGGAAGAAGCTGAAACTGCTCAGCATGGGCCTGAGGGAATACTCACGGGAGGAACGAAAGAGGGTGAAGGCGACGGTGAGGCACCTGGAGGAAGTGGTGGAGCGACTGAGGCATAAAGTGATGCGGTATCCGGGGGACAAGAGAGCACAGAACAGGTTGGTGCGGAAGGAGGCGCACCTGGAGGCTTATCTTCAGAGCTGCAGAGATCGGATGCAAGTACTGGCGGGAATCAAGGTGGAACTCACCGGGGAAGTTCCATCACCGTACCTGTCGGCAAAAATCAAAGTACGGAAGAAGCGTACGACGGTGCGGGAGATTTCTCACCGTGGAGTAATGTACCAGGGGACAAAGGAGGTGTTGAAGGCGGCAGCGGACCATTTCAAGGCTGCTTTCAGCGAGGTACTACCGGAGGAAGAGGTGGACTGGGGAGCCTTCTCGGAAGGCGCCAAGTTCTCGGAGGCGGATGCAGCGCTCCTTGGGGCAGACTGGACGGAGGAGGAGGTCAAGCAGGCGCTGGAAAGCCTCCCGAAGAGGAAGTCCCCCGGGCAGGATGGCTTGCCTGCAGAGTACTTCATCCTGCACTGGGACCTGCTGAGAGAGCACGTGATGGGCTTCGTCGGGGAGTTCGCTAGGGAGGCGAGGATGCCGGAGAGTTTATCGACAGCGGTGACTGTCCTGCTGCACAAGAAGGGGCCAACAGATCAGCTGGGGAACTACCGCCCCATCACACTTCTGTCAGTCATGTACAAGGTGGTTACGAAGGTTATGGCCACGAGACTTAAAAAGGTGCTGGGCAAAGTCATGTCAAAAGAGCAGCACGGCTTCTTACCGGGGAAAAGCCTGGCGGATGCAGTATCGGTGGTAGCGGATGCGGTGGAGGCGGCGAACAGCGGCAGGGAAGATTGGCTACTGCTGCTAGTGGATTTTCAAAAGGCCTATGACACGGTCTCGAGAGTCTTCCTCTTCAGGGTCATGAAGGAGCTGGGTGTGCCTGAAAAATTCATCGGTTGGACCAGGGGCCTGCATGCAGACGCAGGGACAAGGGTCATAATTAATGGGTGGCTAAGCGACAGGGTGGAGATGAACAGAGGTGTCAGGCAGGGGTGCCCACTGGCGCCATACCTGTTTCTTTGCGCACTCGAGCCGCTATGCAGAGCCACGCAGAGGGAGAAGCTGGGCATTGGACCGGTCGGGAAGGAGCCGCTTGCATACGTGGGGTACGCCGACGACACGTCTTTTCTGTTGAATGGGGAATCCCAGCTGCGGAAGGTGGTGGAGGTTTTGGACACGTTTGGGAAGCAATCAGGCCTGAAGGTGAATTGTGATAAGTCGGTGGTGGTACCGCTGGGAAGCAACCGTGGAGTGCCGGCGCCGACAGACATCCCATACAAATGGTCGGAGCAGGGAGAGCCGGAGAGACTCCTGGGGGTGTGGATAACGCCCAACGGTGACCCGGGGCCATCCTGGAGGAGGGCGTACGAAAGGATAAAAGAGGAGCTGAGGAAATGGGAAGCGCAGTACCTAACGACCACGGCAAGAGTGGCGGTGATTAGCTGCTATGTCCTGCCGGTACTGATGTTCCAAGCTCAAGTCTACTCGCCGCCGGAGGAGACGTGGGAAAAAATCAGGAAGCTATGCCATGCGTTCGTATCGGCGGGGGAGGCAGCAGAAGAATTTTTTTTCATCCTATGGAGTGCGTACCTGGCGTGTCTGCCGCGGAAAGACGGAGGGCTGGGGCAGCTGGACCCAAAGCTTTGCTTAGACGGGCTGGCGGTCCGCAGGATCGGAAAGCTTCTGAAGGAGCCGGACGAAACGCGCCGCTGGCTGGCGGAAAGGGCGGCAGCCTTCCCGCAGGGGCTGGCCACGCTGTACGCGCACCCGTCGGCGATAAAGCAGTGGCAGCAAGGTAGTGAACGATGGAAGGAGGCGGCAAAGGTGTTCTGGAAGTCACCCTTTGCGGCACTGCCGGCACCAAGGAGCAGGTGGGAGGTGGAGGAGGAGTTTATTTGTTTCAACAGAAACATCATGCATCGGGGGAAGAGCCCTTTCGGTCACCAGATAGGCACAGCAGCCCTCATCACCACGCGCGTTCGAGACCTGATCACGGACGGGCCAGGGGGACGGAGGGGGGTAAAGGAGGAAGAGGTGCTGACTCTTGAACTGGGAAGCAAAGAGGCGGCGGTCATGGCAAGAAAAGCGTATGAGGCCATGCCGCCGGAGTGGAGAAAGCTGATCGAGGAGCCGGCGACGGCCGAAGCTGTGGCGAAAGCATCGGGGGTGGTGAGATACATCATGCATGGACAACCGGCTAGACTCCCATGGGCAGTGGACGGGGGGGTCGGCACGAAGGTGGCTGTGTCCAGCATGACCCTCTGTGAAGGCGGGAGGATAAGGGAAAAGGCGAGGGCGGAGAAAACATGTTTCGAGGCGTGTAGGCTCCAGCCGATGGCGGTTCAGAAAGGGATACTGCTTGGCCCCGTGGGAGATCCAAGGGTGCGGTTGCTATCTCTACCAGGGCTCTTCGCTGGGGGAGAGCTGGTGCCGCTACGCGGTGTAAGGGCTGCACTAACTAAGGAGAAAGGGCGTTCTTGGAGACAAGCGGAGTGGGAGGATGTGTGGGGCAAAAAGATTGACTGGCGGAAAGTCATTGAGACACGAGACTCAGTAAATGTGCCGAACAAGGCGAGGGACGTCCTACTAAGGGTCCACAGCATGAACCTGCAGGTTGGGGGGAGACTGGATTTCTTCCAGAACAGGATAGCATGTGTGCACTGTGGAGAGGAAGAAACCCTAGCGCACTGCCTCTACAGCTGCCCGGTTATACAACCGATCATTGGCGCGCTGAAGCGGACGTTGCACATGCTGAACCCGGGCAGGTCGGTGGACTGTCTGGGGGACCTACTGTTTGGCGAAAAGGGCACGGCGTCAGAGTTTCCGGAAATGACGTTGACGGCAGTGGTGCTTAGGCAGATCTGGCTGGCGCGATGCAATGCAATTTGGCGCGCAGCTCCCTTCGAAAGAAAGAAAGTGGGGAGATGCGCGGTGCTGGACTTCATGACGCATGCGAGGGTGGTGTTGGCAGCAAGGGGTAGGGTGGCAGCGACGGATGCAGGGAGAAGTTTCTGGAAGGCAGACAACTGGAGCCATGTGGCTGCGGACGAGAAGATGCAGTTTCAGAAGATTTGCGAGGATGGTGGGCCAACAAATTGGGCGGCTCATTTCCTTTCCATATGGCGCAACCCGCGCACTTTCCATCAACCTCCGTAGCATGCCGCAGGGGGGTGGTGCGGCGTCCACGTGGCGTGGCCTAGGCCCTCCAAGACATACAGTTACGACTGCGGATGTATCTATATTTGATAATATATTTACACCTCCAAAAAAAAATTTGTTAAGTTGTAATATAAAACGCAATAAACTTTAAGAACCTGATTATTAACACTTTTTCTTAGCATAGATGTCCCATAAATACCATTTGTTTCTCACACCGTCACATTGCCATAGCATTTTTCCCTCAACGACAGAAGCTTGGCTAAATCAAACGAAATTTGCTAAATGGGGTATGCTGGGGGTGGTTGGGCTCCGCTGCACTTGAGCATCCTGAAGTGAGACCTGTTTCAACCCCCTAACCGCAGGTTAGATACAGTACAGGGGTCATCTCTTGCACCTGAGGTGACAGACTCGCGCCAAGCAGTGTCCTTTCTGAAACCACCTGATGAATCGCTGAAATCCTTGCATGGAAAGAAGCAATCTTTGATCTTGGTTTTCCTAAACCCTTTTTGTTAGCCTCGACTGAAGTTACGACACAGTTATTCGTCGATGCAGAAATACACGTCGACATAATCAGCTTTAAAGGCCTATTTGAAGATTTCTTGTCGAGCTCAAACCTTCCTCATACGTAGTAGACTTCGAAACAGAAAACAACTACCTGCCCTTGTTCCACCATGCACAACAAGGATACTGTATTGCCTGACCAACAACCTGACCTTCTCTTCCTTCCTACCTCGTTCGCACAGTCGCACCTGTCATCAGGGGCGAAGGGGAGGTCTCTCTCGGCCCAACCTAATCTGCTCCTTCCTTTCTCGTGTCGCCCTGGAGCCTCGGCGGCGGCACCTGCAAGGCACGGGTCAGATCAGATCTCACGGGGGAAATGAACGGAAAGGAACGGACCGGAACGGAACGAAGCGGAGCGCCCCAATGGAGCCGCGGGCCCTGATGTTACGGTGAGGAAATGACGAACCGCGGTGCTTTCTCGTCTTCAATTCCAACGGGAAGTGGTTTTTACAGCCCTCCTGCTACGCGATCGCGCCCGATTCCCACGGGCAGTCGATCGCGTTATTTCCCATTTTTCGTGACCAGATGTATAAAAGAGCAATTACGAGGCCCTGGTTTCAGTAAAGCGCCAGTGGCAAAACTAAAACCCACTCGGATGACAAGCCATTTGGGAGGCATCAACCCTAAACACATCGCCTCATGGTGTTTAGGGTTGATGCCCGTTACGCGGCATGCCTTCCAAGAGGGTATATTTTTTTTTGTCCCGAGCTGCGCTTCTGCGTTGGACGCGATGAAATGATTTTATATATCCTGTAAATCAGAAACAGTTTTTATTCTGGACTCAAAAAGGGGAAACGGGCAAATAATATGCCCCGAGGAATTCGACGCGATCGCAAAGCGATGCGCTGTCAAAACCACTGCCGAAAGGAATCGGAAACAAACAAACAGGGCGATTCGTCATTTCCTCGGTAATTCCGCACCCGCACTGTCCTGTGCTGTATCCTCCTCCTCTTCGCACTCACTCCTACTGCTCTGCGCTCCCTCCTCTCTTCTCCCACCTCTCTAGTGATTCCTTGCAATCCCATCGTCGATCAACTAGTCTCTCTCTGCAAGCTGCTCCCCTCCCCCTAAAGCTCCGTACAGTCGTAGAAGCCTTTGCGTCAAACAGTTGTTCTGTAGCAGTTACGTACTTAATCAAGGATAAAAAATTAGAGCCCCTGCCTTCACGCTTCAGTAGCTATTAGTGGAAGACTGAAGATTTTATTCCCAACTTGCGCGTCGGCTGTAGTTGGTAGTATTGAGACCTTACTATACTCGAGAAAACGAGGGTCAGCGAGATATACATAATAACGTCTGACCTTCTGATTCTTTTACGTGTCGCGATTCGTCGCGTCAGACTAGCATCCGTGTCGCGTAGGCGCTGCCTCTTCTGACAGTACGATGGCTTCACACGGCGTAACCGCGAGTCGGGCCCTCTGTTTCTTCGTGTCCCTTATCGTGTATCATGTCAGCGGCGCCGCCAGCCAAATGCTGACAGACGACCAAGGTATTGCCGAGCCCACCAACACCCCTTGGGATATGCGGGGTGGGGCCCTCTGTTTCTTCGTGTCCCTTATCGTGCAGCGGCGCCGCCAGCCAAATGCTGACAGACGACCAAGGTACACTGCCGAAACGACGCTCCCTTTCGCCGAAACCGGAGTTTACCTTGTCGCGCCTCGGGAGAGGAGCTACAGTACTGTGAAACTTACGACGAGAAGTGGAAGCAGGGTAGGCAGATGCCCAGTACGTCAGTAGTAGCCTACCGAGCGTTGCCACCCTGTTCCACTTAGAAGTGCTTCGCTACCCCGGACGTTTGAAGATCTTTCACACCCTGTCAGTTCTTCGTGTGATAAGATTGTTTTCGAGACGTCTCAAAAGCAATCTAATTACACGTGCCTACCGAGTGCTGCCACCCTGTTCCACTTAGACCGTGTTTCACTACCCTGGACCCCCGAAAATGTTTCACACCCTGTCAGTTCTTCTGTCTGAGACGCTAGTAGAAAAGGACGGTTTGCAAGAAATCGAGTCTCGAGCTCGCCCAGTGTTGCTCTCTACTGGTGCGATTTTCCTGGTTCAGCGGGGGCAGCGGCGCCGAGCAGCCATCACAAAGGATGGAACAAATCCGTTTCACAGAGCTGCCTTGTGCTTTGAAACGTCTCAAAACACAACTTTCAGCAAGTGTCGAGCTCGGCCAGTGTTGCTCTCTACTGGTGCGATTTTCCTTGTTCAGTTCAGCGGGGGCAGCGGCGCCGAGCAGCCATCACAAGGGCTGGAACAAGTCCGTTGCGCAGAGCTGCCTTGATTTTCTGGTAACCATACCCTCCGGTTCTCCCTTCCTTCTCTTGCAACATCTCAGCTCCGCGGAACTGCCTTGATCATTCCATACCCGTACCCTCTACTGCTCCCTTCCATTGCGTCTCCTCACAGTGAAGCTGCTGCTATCATTCAAGGCGGCAGCGGGATTGACGGACAAGGGATGGAACATCTCAGCTCCGCGGAACTGCAGCAGTTGGAGCCGAATCAAGTGCAACGCGACGAGCGGCGAAATCACGACACTGTGAGCAACGATAATCTCTACTAGTTGGATTTATATAGATTTCGGCGAAATCACCATCGCTTGTCCTTCGCTCTCGCTCGCTGCGTTCGCTGGGCTCGCTGCCTATCAGCTTTCGCCCTTCGTTCTGACTCGCCGCTGTATCTGACTCGCGCGTTCTGACTGGCTTATTTTTTCGCTGCTTTCGCATGGCCGCCTGCTTGAATCGCTGCTTGACACGCTGCTTGACACGCTGTTTGCCACGCTGCTCGTTCTCCTCGTGGCAGATACATTGACGATGGGTCCATCGGAGCCCTACCCGACATTGTCACACAATTCACTTCTCTCACATACCTGTGAGTTGGCCTGTCGACCTTTTTGTCACAACTCCTTGCTTTCACATACCTGCGGGTTGACCTTTCCCCTTTTTCGTCACACAATTCACAGCTCTCACGTACCTGTAAGTTAACCAGTCCCCCTTGTTGTCACAGTTTACTGCTCACAGTTCACTGCTGTGCATAACCATGTCGTCCCTGTCCATCCCCCTTTCGCTCCATCATGTTACTTCAATCCTCTTCCCCCATGCCTGCTCTCCCCATTCCTGCTGTCTTTTGCGCTCACAGCCATTAACACCGCCTCCCTCTCTCTGCCCGCCTCTTCTCCGCCCTTGAATCTCTATACCTACTCAGGAGTGTCACGCGATCCAAGGTGCCTATCACCATCGATGAGAAGATCTCAGCCATCAAGACAATGACCCAGCTGGAGTAATCTTGCTGATCATTCATCTCCGTCCCGCTTCACTCGCTCTCTCTACTGCTCCTCCCGTCTCCCCCCTTGCGGTGCTCCCACCCACCAGGAGTGTCACTCGATCCAAGATGCCTACCACCATCGATGAGAAGATCTCAGCCATCAAGACAATGACCCAGCGGGAGCAAACTTTTCTCGGA
Source organism: Closterium sp. Naga37s-1 (assembly GCA_947471745.1). NCBI lineage: Eukaryota > Viridiplantae > Streptophyta > Zygnematophyceae > Desmidiales > Closteriaceae > Closterium > Closterium sp. Naga37s-1. Next base: position 2,911,117 of record CANJKZ010000169.1, on the reverse strand, counting down.
GGCGTCTCATGACAAAGTTACCTTCATGCGGCCTCGCTCCCTATCTCTACTGCTGCTTCCTTCTCCCTCCTCTTGCCGCCTGCTCCCACCCACCAGGAGCGTTACTAGGTCCAAGGTGCCTACCACCATCGATGAGAAGATCTCAGCCATCAAGACAATGACCCAGCTGCGATACCTGTGCGTCTCTCCACGGTCACATTGCACCGCATTTCACCACACTCCACTGCACGGCATCGCACTGCTCTGCGCTTTATTTCGCCGCACCGCACCACGCTTCACATCCTGCCCACCATGCATCGCAGAAACTGTTCCTGTCTGCTTTCTTTTCCCGCACTCGCCCGAACCTGTTTGCCCTCTCAGAAGCATCCCTGCCGAGCTAGCTCCCCCCCTCCCTGTCGAGCCTCCCAAACGCATCTCCCTCCCTCTCTGCCCTCCTCCTTGCCCTCCTTCCCCACTACCCTGTTTTTTTAGAATTCTCAAAAAACAGGTTCAGCATTCTCCCTCTCTGCCCTCCTCCTTGCCCATCTGCCTCTCCTTTCCCCACTACCCTGTGTGTGCCCCCAGGAGCCTCGGGTCCAACTGGTTCTACTCCTCCATCCCCGCCCTCCTATTTGCCCCCCTCCCTCTCTAGCCTCCCACATGCATATCCCTCCCACTCTAGCCTCTTACTCGCATCTCCCTCCCTCTCTCCCCCCCCCCCCCCCCATTACCATGTGCGTGCCCCCAGGAGCCTCGGGTCCAACTGGTTCTACTCCTCCATCCCCGAGTGGCTCGTCCAAATGCCCCAGCTCCGCTACCTGTACGTGCACTCAGAGTCATGCCAGTGTTACAGGGTAACCCAGTAGTGATTCTGCTTACCAACGGCTCGTCCAACTGCCCCAGCTTCTACCTGTCCGTCCACACAGAGTTATGCTAGTATCATAGGGTAACCTGGTAACTGCATTCTTCCCAAGGTCTTCTCCCCCATCCCCGACCCGACTGTCTTGTCCAACTGCCTCACCAGCCCCGGTGTGCATCTGCAGGCAGGGCGTGTGGTACTGCTAACTTTCTCACGGGCCCCATACCCCCCATCACAGCGCCGCTCAGTTCATTCGACGTCACCAGCAACCTCTTTAGCTTGCTCTCTCTTCTTACCCCCGTTCTCTTCTCCCTCCCCTCCGCTCCCCCCCCCCCCCCTCCCCCCTACTCTCTCCCTCCCACTCCCCTCCCCTTTTTTCCCCAGCCACCTGCCCTACAACTTTCTCACAGGCCCCATCCCCCCCATCACAGCCCCGCTCAACTCCTTCGACGTCACCAGCAACCTCCTCTCGGGAACCTTCCCCCCGCGCAAAACGCCCATCAAAGCCTGCCTCGCCGCGGGAAACTGCCTGGGAGACGCGTCGGCGTGCGCGGTGGGCGCGGGGCAGCAGCGGGCGGACGTGGGGGATGCGTACTGTGGGGCAGTGGTGGGGGATTTGTGCCGCCCGGCCCCGGAGGCAGGGGAGACGTGGCAGGACCAGGTGGCACTGCGCTGCTCCTCCCGTGAGTTGGGGCTTCTGATTGGTTGGGCTACTGGGGTAAGGGGAGTGGGGGTAAGGGAGGGCGGACGTGGGGGACGGGTACTGTGAAGCGGTGGTGGGGGACTTCTGCCGGCCTGCACCAGAGACTGGAGAGACGTGGCACGACCAGGTGGCTAATTGTTGGGGGTGTGAAGGGCAGCAGCAGGCTGCTGGGCGGTTAACGGTTTTCTGTGCTGAGGTTTGACCGGTGCTGGATGCACCCCTCAGGTGACTTTTGAGTCGACTGAAAAGTCACCTTGAATTGCAGCAGGGTGGCTGCTGGGCGGGTAATGGTTTTCTGTGCTGAGGTTTGACCGGTGCTGGATTCTCCACTCACTGTGCACTGTGCCTTGCCGCGTCTCACTGTGCCCCCCTCTTTCTGCCCCTTTCCCCCTTTCTCCTACCAGTGAGCGTCGTGTCTGCCACTGATTCAATGGAACCTCTCGTGAATGCCAATGTATAAGAGGACCCATGCTCAGTGTATAAGAGTTTTTGTGGATGAACCCGAACCCCCCATGGATGCACCTGAGGGGTTGTCTGAGCAGATCAAAGCCCCTCAGGAACCACCACTGCACTGTGTTTTGCCTTGCCTCACTGTGCCCCTTTCCACCCCTTTCCCTACCAGCGAGCGTCATGTCTGCCACTGATCTGATGGAATCTCTCGTGAATGCCAATGTATAAGAGGACCCATGCTCAGTGTATCTCACCTTGCTCTGCTCCCTCTCTCTGCTCCCTTTCCACCCCTTCCCACCCCTTACCCTACCAGCAAGTGTCATGGCCGCCACTGATTCAATGGAACCTCTCGTGGATGTCAAGAGTATAAAGAGCCTATTCTCACAGAGTCTCACCGTGCTCTGCTCCCTCTCTCTGCGCCTTTCCCCCCTTCTCCTACCAGCAAGCGTCATGTCTGCCACTGATTCAATGGAATCTCTCGTGAATGTCGAAAGTATACAAAGAACCTATTCTCACAGCGTCTCACCTTGCTCTGCTCCCTCCCTCTGCCCCTTTCCCCCCGTCCCCCCTACAGCGAGTGTCATGTCCGCTACTGATTCAATGGAACCTCCCATGGATGCACCTGAAGAGGTGGAGCAGACCAAAGGCCCCGAGGACGCCCCTGTTACAGGCACATCCGTTACAGACACATCTGACAGTACATCGGACGATACACTTGATGGTACATCGGGAGAAAATACGGATGGTTCTTCTACAGGCAGCGGCTCTGGAACACCAGTGGATACGAAATTCGTGCAGCCGGCGAAGGGAAAAGGGACCAAGGGAAAGAATAGAGGCGGTGCAACAAAGGCGTGTTCGTGCAAGAAGAGTGCGTGCAAGGCGAGCGAGATCTGCGTGAATATGTCGGTTGGCAAACGGTGCAACGTCAAGTGTATGAAGAAGCTGTTTAAAGTCTAGGCGGCTGTATGGTGGTAGGCTAGCATTGGGGTTTGAATATTTGTTTTATTCATGAGAATGGGAGGACGCCGCTCGAGCTGCATAAGAGAACTGCTGTGGCTGAGTTACAATGTGTACTATAAATCTGTTTGTTGTATTTTTTTTTCTTAACCTGAAACTTGAAAGGTTTTGTAACTCTGAACTGAACATTGCCAACCGGCCTAGGAAAGGAAAGGGTAGAGGAATGTTGAATGATATATTGAACAAGCTTATCCAGAGAACCGAAAGTTGCTCGGTACACCTCTTATCGCGTACGCAAAACCAGAACCCGTGACCACACTTCCCACCCCACACACCAATCTTAGTGGTGGGTCTCATCTCATCCTAGCCGAATCTTGTTGCTCCTTGACTTGGTTTTCTCGCCAAACGGGTTGTCAGCATGAGCTTTCTGAACCGAGCCGCTTCGCTCTCACACCCACAGACCATTACTTGCTTCCCATGCGAGTCAAGCGCGGCCGTCACGCGAGATTCGTCCCTTCATCCCCGCTCGAGCTCGCTTCTCCGTTCCTTGCAATGCGGTTCGCTGGTTCCTACTAGGAACATTTCCTCCCTGTCTGTAGTTTCCCGCAGTTCGCGGCGCGATTCGCGGTATATGGCGGCGAGAAATAGCATCGACAGCAGCGGGGGCAACGATGCAGGCAAGGGTCAGGCGGAGGAGCGATCAGGATCGGACGGTTCACAGAGCCTCGCGACGCGGATCCTTCATTATAAGGGCGCGGACTTCGATCCGTACGGAGCCGTCAGCACTCCCATCTACCAAACGGCTACATTCCGTCAGGTTAAACTGTGGCTCCGGGAGTAAAAGAGGAAAACCGGGGTGGGGAAGAGGAGAGAATGATCGAGTGGGGATCGCCAATGCGCATTGGCAACTGGAACATGGGAGTCGAACATTTGGACTTCTGAAGATTTGAATAAACTGAACTGAGCCATGGGAGTTGAGCATTTGAAGATTTGAGCATTTGAAGATTTGAGCATTAAAATAAGTGCGGCCATGAGAGTAGTTGAACAATTGAAGGTCATCTGACTAACTTGGCGATTGCATTGTAGAAAACGACACGTCCTATTGGATTCATGCTGCTAGCACTTCATCCATTTGTCTTCCGAATGCATGCTGCAATTATTTACCCTGTTTTTATCCGAACCTTCCCTCTCCCTGTTTGTAATGCGACAGGTTTCTGCGACAGAGAATAATGCGTATGACTACACTCGCAGTGGTAACCCTACGAGAGATGCACTCGAGAAGTGAGTGTGAAGTGAGTGGGAAGTGTGTGCGAAGTGAGTTTGAAACGAAGAGAGGTGTGGGAGGGAAAACAGGGAAACACTTATTTTCTGAATAACACCTTTCCCCTTTGCTCAAAGAAACACCTACCCTGTCTTCCCAGCATCACCTCTCTCTTTCTTCCCAAACGTCACCTCTCCCGTTCTTCCCATCAACATCTCCCCCTGTTTTCCCAACCGTGCGTTAGCCTTTCTAATCAACGTACGCTGCTCTTTCTTCTTGCCTGCCTCTTCTCCCCGCTTCTCCCCTCTTCTCCCCACGCTTCTCCCCACGCTTCTCCCCACGCTTCTCCCCGCTTCTCCCCGCTTCTCCCCGCTTCTCCCCTCCTGCAGGCTGCTAGCGGAGGTGGAGGGGGCGCATCGTGCCTTTGCATTTCTAATCAACGTCTGCTGCTTTTTCTTCTTGCCTGCCTCCTCTCCCCGCTTCTCCCCGTTTCTCATCACTTCCCCTGCAGGCTGCTAGCAGAGGTGGAGGGGGCGCATCGTGCTTTTGTCTTCAGCACGGGGATGGCGGCCCTTGCTGCAGCCACCAGGCTGGTTACCACCGGTGCGATTTGTAACCACCAGTGAAATCTCCTTACCACTGGTTGTATTTCTTATTTCGTTACCACTGGTGTGATTTCGTTACCGCAAATGAGATTTCGTCACTTCTCGCGAGAGCTTCCTCTCGTTGCCTTGCCTCCCCTGTTTTGTCCTGCACCGGGCTCTGACATTTCACATGGGACTTTCAGGGTCTCCATAGTAGCGGGTGTATTTTTGAGGCGCCTAAAAAAATGTCTCCTCCCGTTGCCTCCCTTCCCCTGTCCTGCACTGGTCTCTGACATTTCATGTGGGACTTTCAGGTTCCTCCATTGTAGCGGGTGACGACATTTACGGAGGCACAGATCGGCTGCTGTCAAGAGTGGTGCCTCGCGCTGGTGTTTCTGTCAGGTGGGTCTTCTGTTGCTGTCAGGTGGGTGTTTTGTTGTTTTCAGGTGGGCCCTCTGCTGCTTGCAGGTGATCTCTTTGCTGCTCTCTGGTTGAGCTTCCACTCTTCCGCCCTACTCCCTCCCCCCCAGGCGGGTAGATACAACAGACCTGGAAGCAGTGAGGGCGGCAGTGCAGGCAGACACCAAACCAGTCGTTATGGAAAGCCCCACCAACCCTCTTTTATTTTTCCTCCGTCTCTCTCCTACCTTCCTTCTCTCTCTCCCTCCCCCAATAGGCGGGTGGACAAAACAGACTTAGAAGCAGTGAGGGCGGCAGTGCAGCCCGGCACCAAGCTGGTCGTCATGGAAAGCCCCACCAACCCCTGTCCGTGTCTCACTCTACTCACCATCCCTCCTTCTCTCTCCCTTTCTTCTCCGTCTCTCTCCCTCTCCCTGCTCGTCGCTAAGGAGAGCCCCACCTGGAAAGGGGAAGCCCCTGTTCGTGCCTCACTTTACTCACCACTCTTCTCTTTCTCTGCTCCCTCTTTCCCTTCAGGCGGGTGGACACAACACAATGGACGACTTTTGAGGCGCCTCAAAAGTTTTCTCTGCTCCCTCTTTCCCTTCAGGCGAGTGGACACAACGGATCTGGAAGCAGTGAGGGCGGCAGTGCTGCCCGGCACCAAGCTGGTGCTCATGGACAGGAGAGCCCCTCTCCTCCATCTCCTCCCTCTCCTTCCTCTCCGTCCCTCTCCTCCAACCCTTCAGGCGGGTGGACACAACGGATCTGGAAGCAGTGAGGGCGGCAGTGCTGCCCGGCACCAAGCTGGTCGTTATGGAGAGCCCCACCAACCCCCGCATGATGATCAGCGATATCAGGGTGAGACACCGCACTGTACTGCACTGCACTGCACTGCACTGCACTGTACTACACTGCACTGTGCCCCTATACAACCCCCGTTTTCACGTTCCCACCCGTCCTCTCCACTGGTGCCTATTTAGAGTTCCAACCAGCCCGCGGATGATGAGGAGCGATATCAGGGTTGAGTAAGAGCACCGTACTGCACTGCACCACACAGCACCTCTCTGTGCCCCCCTCCACGTCCCTTCTCTCTGTTGGTGCTCATGAAAAGCCCCACCAACCCGCGGATGATGATCAGCGATATCAGGGTTGAGTAGGAGCACCGCACTGCACTGCACTGCACCGCACGGCACCTCACTGTGCCCCCCTCCACGCCCCTTCTCTCTGCTGGTGCTCATGGAAAGCCCCACCAACCCGCGGATAATAATCAGCAATATTAGCGCAAGTCATCCCACTGCACTGCACTGCACTCCCGCCCGCCTCTCTTCCTCGTTCCTCTTCTTGACGTTTTACAAGCATCCACTGTTAATATCGCTAGGGCTGTCACAGCCACTGCAGCTGAAAACAGTGCCCCCCTCCCTCTCTCTTCCCTTCTTTCCCTTCCTCACAGGCCATAGCGGAAATAGCCCACTCAGTGGGTGCGCTGCTACTGGTCGACAACAGCAAGATGTCTCCCGTGCTCTCAAAGCCGCTGCAGTTGAAAACAGTGCCACCCTCTCTCCTCCCTCTCTCTCCCCACGCTCTCCTTTCCTTCAGGCCATAGCAGAGATCGCTCACTCAGTGGGTGCGCTGCTACTGGTAGACAAGAGCATCATGTCGCCCGTGCTCTCAAAGCCGCTGCAGTTGACGTGCCTCTGCAAATCTCCTCTCTCTTCTCTTGGTTCCCTCCCTCCAGGCCATAGCAGAGATCGCTCACTCAGTGGGTGCGCTGCTTCTAGTAGACAACAGCATCATGTCACCCGTGCTCTCAAAGCCGCTGCAGCTGAAAACAGTGCCACCCTCTCTCCTCCCTCTCTCTCCCCACGCTCTCCTTTCCTTCAGGCCATAGCAGAGATCGCTCACTCAGTGGGTGCGCTGCTTCTAGTAGACAACAGCATCATGTCTCCCGTGCTCTCAAAGCCGCTGCAGTTGACGTGCCGCTGCATCATGTCTCCCGTGCTGTCGAGAGAATACCAGTGAATGTCATCTCTTCCCCCCTTTCTCTTCTGCTCTTTCTCCCTCACTTGCCCACCTTCAGGCCATAGCGGAAATAGCCCACTCAGTGGGTGCGCTCCTGCTCGTAGACAACAGCATCATGTCACCCGTGCTCTCAAAGCCGCTGCAGCTGGGAGCAGACATTGTGATGCACAGTGGTACCAAGTTCATCAGCGGGCATAGCGATGTGATGGCTGGTGTGCTGGCTGTGAACGACCCCGAGTGAGTGCTGGGGACACGTGCACCACACACACCTGCACACCCACGCGCACGCACACTCAACCACGCCCACACACGCGCCCCAGGCTCTCTCTCGCTGCAGCTGGGAGCAGACATTGTGATGCACAGCGGTACCAAGTTCATCAGCGGGCATAGCGACGTGATGGCTGGGATACTGGCTGTGAATGACCCAGAGTGAGTGCGTGCTGGGGACATGTGCGCCACACACACCTGCACACCCACGCGCACGCACACTCAACCACGCCCACACACGCGCCCCAGGCTCTCTCTCGCTGCAGCTGGGAGCAGACATTGTGATGCACAGCGGTACCAAGTTCATCAGCGGGCATAGCGACGTGATGGCTGGGATACTGGCTGTGAATGATCCAGAGTGAGTGCGTGCTGGGGACATGTGCGCCACACACACCTGCACACCCACGCGCACGCACACTCAACCACGCCCACACACGCACCCCAGTCCCTCTTGGTGCAGGTGGGAGCAGGCATTGTGATGCATTGTGGGACCAAGTTCATCAGTGGACATAGCGATGTGATGGCTGGGATACTGGCTGTGAACGACCTAGAGTGAGTGCTGGGGACACGCACACACACATACCCACACCAACACAGCGGCACCAAGTTCATCAGCGGTCACAGCAATGTGATGGCCAGCATTCTGGCTGTGAACATCTGAGTGAGTAAGTGTTCCCTTCCTTTGATTCCCTTTCACTCTCTTTCCGCTCCCCCAGCCCGGCTAAGGAGATCTATTTTGTGCAGAACGCGGAGGGGTCAGGGCTGAGCCCCTTTGGAGATCTCTCCTATTGCCAACTCCTGTTCTCCCTTTCCTTCATCTGTTCTTCGTTTCCCCCCCATCCCTCCCCAGCCTGGCGAAAGAAATCTACTTTGTGCAGAACGCCGAGGGGTCAGGGCTAAGCCCCTTTGATTGCTGGGTGTGCCTACGGGGAATCAAGACGCTTCCGCTGCGGCTAGAGCGGCAGCAGGTGGGAATTTACATGCCTGTGTGCGGGTGTGTGGAAGGTGGGGAGATGTGAGTGGGTGTGTGTTGAGGAAGAGGAGGGCTGAGCCCCTTTTACTGCTGGGTGTGCCTGCGGGGAAGTAAGACTCTGCCACTGCGACTGGAGAGACAGCAGGTACGGTAGACGTGTGTATGTGCGTGTGATGGTGTGTGTGTGTGTGTGTATTAGGTGCTATTGAGGCTGACCCAACAGCCATCGTCTCACCCTTCCATACTGCTGCTGCTTTGCGCCCTTTGCATGCTGCCACTGCTTCTCACCCTTGCATGCTGATGCTTGTGTGCAGGTGAATGCACAGAGAATAGCCGAGTTCCTGGACAGCCACCCCTGAGTAGAAAGAATGCTTCAGGTCTCTCCACTCTTTTGAAATGGTTACTGGGTGTTACTGTGAACTCAAGCACCACCACCTTTCACCACTGCCTTCTGCGTTTGCGCAGGCCAATGCACAGAGAATAGCCGAGTTCCTGGACAGCCACCCGCGAGTGGAGAGAGTGTTCTACGCCGGTCTGCCCTCTCATACCAATCGTGACCTGCACTTCTCCCAGGTGCTTCCCCAGCCTAGGCCAGTCACACCCATGGTCTCTCTCTCTGTCTATCTCTCTCGCACACACGGTTCATGTTTGTTTCTGTCAAATCCCGCACCCACGAGTGGAGAGGGTGTTCTATGCCGGTCTGCCCTCTCATACCAACCGTGACCTGCACTTCTCCCAGGTGCTTTTCGGACCTAGGTCACGTGTCAGGTGATTTACAAGCCCAAGTCTGTAGCCAGGTGTTTTCCAGCCTAGGTCACAGCACAGGTGCCTTTCACAGTGCACTGCATTAGAGTGTTTTCTCGCAAAGCACCCGTGCATAAGGAGGTGTGCTCTCTTCTACACCGGTTGTGAGCCATCGCGGAACTTCAGTGAGCGCACTGTTCTATGCTGGTCTGCCTTCTCTTGCCAACCAACCACGCGCTGCACTTCTCTTGCACTTTCAGGTGCTTCTCTTGGTGCCCCTTTCAGGTGTTCTCCCAGGTGCTTATCTCTGGTGCTTCACTCGCAGCTTCCAAGTTTTCACTCACTTGCCTGTCCGACCAGATATTGTACTTCCGTTCTATTTCACCACATTTAACTGGTGTTTTCCGTTTTTTCTCTTTCATATTCTTTCTAGTCTCTTTTGTTTTCGTTCGTTTTTCTCTCATCTGTATGTTTCGCAGGCCAAGGGTGCGGGGTCAGTGCTCAGTTTCACGACAGGCAACATCAACGCGTCGAAGCACATTGTTGAGACTATGAAGCTTGCTAACATCGCTGTCAGCTTCGGTAAGATTTGATGCAAGCAGTGCTGGGTGGGATGAGAGCTGTGTTGGGTAAAACCTTGGTTTGAGGTGCCGCAAAAGAAGGAAATCAATTCTTGGAAGCACGTTGTTGAGACGATGAAGCTTGCCAACATTGCTGTCAGCTTCGGTAAGAAGAGATGAGAGCAGTACTGGGTGGGATGAGAGCGGTTCTGGTTGGAGGAAGAACAGCCATTATGAGGCCAAGGGTGCGGGGTCAGTGCTCAGTTTCACAACAGGCAACATCAACGCGTCGAAGCACATTGTTGAGACGATGAAGCTTGCTAACATTGCTGTCAGCTTCGGTATGATAAGCAATTCCAGGTGAGGGTTCTGCATGGCTGCACTAACGTCTACGTTCCCTTATCTCGGGTTTTCCATTCACTATTTTATATAACTTTGCACATACGTTTCAGGGGGATTGACTTTGTCACCCATCGAACACCAGAAGGGGCAAAAACAGCACTTCCTGAGCCGTCTAAGTTTTTTAACGTGAGTACATATCGCTGCCTGTTACATGTGACGTCCTAACAGGCAGCGATATGTACTCACGTTAATATCCTTAGACGGCGCAGCAAGTGCGGTCTTTGCCCCTTTTGGTGTTCGATGGGTGACAAAGCCAATCCCTGAAACGTGAAGCAAGCAAGGCTCATGAAGAGAGTACGTGCAAAGTTATATAAATTAGTGAATCGAAAACCAAAGATACGGGAATGTAGACGATAGTGCAGCCATACAGAACCCTCACCTGGAATTGTCAGTGTCCTTATAAAAAATATCGCTGTGTTTGGTGGCACTGTTTCTTCTTGTAACTGAACGTAGGACTGCGTGGTGATTGCATTCAATCGCGACTGCTTTTCACATCTTCACACTGTGACTACATCGCATGTGTGATTGTACTGCATGATGGTGTGTGACCATAACGAGGGGGCTTGCAGGCAGTGTGGCGACGTCTATCAGCCTGCCGTGCTTCATGTCGCATGCCAGCATCCCTGCCGATGTGCGCAAGGAGCGAGGCCTTGTCGAAGACCTCATCCGCCTCTCTGTAAGCGAGCCTACCCTTGAACGCCCACCCCTTCCGCCCTCCCCTTTCTACTCTTGGGGCACCTCAAGTGCCATGCTTCATGTCGCATGCCAGCATCCCAGCCGATGTGCGCAAGGAGAGAGGGCTTGTCGAAGACCTCATTCGCCTCTCTGTAAGCATGCCCCTTCCAGTTTTCATGCTGGAGTAGCTTTGTTTTGAAACCTCTCGAAGCATCCCAGCGGATGTGCGCAAGGAGCGAGGCCTGGTTGAAGACCTCATTCTCCTCTCTGTAAGTAAGCCTACCCTTGAACGCCCACCCCTCCCCTGCCCCTTTTTACTCTTGAGGCACCTCAAGTGCCATGCTTCATGTCGCATGCCAGCATACCTGCCAATGTGCGCAAGGAGCGAGGCCTGGTTGAAGACCTCATTCGCCTCTCTGTAAGCATGCCTCTTCCTTTACATTTCCACGTTAGAGTAGCATTGATTTGAGACGCCTCGCAGTAGACCATCTGCGCAAGGAGCGAGGCATAGTTGAAGATCTGATTCACCTTTCTGTAAGCATGCCCACTCTCTTTCCGTTCCCCACTCTCTCCTCCCTGTTCTCCTTTGCTTTCTCCCCATGTTTGGATATACCGTCGTCATAACCGTTTTATATTTGAATGCATTCAAAGCGATGCTATTTGATTATTCGCAACCTGTTTTGTGGCAGGTGGGCATTGAGGACGTGGATGACCTTATTGCCGATTTGGGGAATGCCATTGACACGGCTCCTTTCTCTTGATGAAGACAGGGTATGAACACATGTAAACAAGCACACATTAATTTTACTCGTTTGCATTATAATAAATGTGCACCGCAGAGTTTTCACGCATTTAGATTGGAGGCAAGAGCCCCGTCTCCTAAGATTAGGGAAGCTTTCTATCAAAAAAATTTGAAGTTCTTGTAACACAATGAAATGTTAATCTACAGTGCTCCGCTACAGCTGGCAGTAAAATGAGTAATCTTCATGCAAGCCTATCACTCCGCTTCGATGATGTCAGACTGGCGTGTCTGATGTTCCTACGAATCTTCCATTGTTCCAACCCGTTTTGCGGCTGGCACCGCGCGAGCTCAATTTCATTTTCGTTGAGAAAACATTACAACCTGGAGGAACCATCGAGAGTTCCGCGCCATCCAGCTGGCTCCTGGTTTCGCCATGTCCCGCCGCAAACCTCAGGAAAAATAGAGAACAGGATACACCCTCATATCACACCCTCTTCATATTTCTCCACTCTACTTCAGACCTCCAAACCGCAACCCACCGTACCAGAACAGAGCAGCTTGTGCTTGACTTCCTGATCACGTCAGTGCAGCACCCCCCAAGCAGTAGGCAGACACAAAGCACCCTACAGGAGTAAACAGGGACGAGAATCTGGGAAAGTAATTTGGCCGGCCTTTCTGGTTCCCATCCACAGGTGACCTAGCTCCAGCAAGTTACGTACGGGCCTTCGTCGTTGTTTCGGAGAAGTGGTTTCGCGAGTGTTGTCCAAACCGCGGAATTTGGTTACCCTAGTCGTAGGAGCACGGCGTATAACCTTTTTCGTTTTCTCTCTTCTCAAAAGGACCCGTGTAGCATGCGAACGCGGCCTCACCGTCGATTTAATCTTCATAGCTTCATCGCCGCTCATGGAGGATTTTATAGAAGCGATCTGGCCGCACCTCTTCCCGTCCTGGTTCGAAGCATTAACCGCGTTCATAGCCGCCTCGTTTGTAGCCTTTCTCCTATATCTCACCCAACCCGAAGGCAGCGCGGAGAATCCCTCCCCAGACGACGCTTCGGCCGCATCTGCCGGTGAAACCGGCGTGAATGGCGGGGGGGAAGAAGAGGAGGCGAACTGGGAGGAGGCAAGCCGACGTGTCAGGGAGCAGCAAGCTCGCGCGTTACTCGCGGCGCCAGATCCGCTAACCGCCGCTCTCGCAATCCCGGTGCGCCAGCTGGCAGCCGTGGATTCGAAGAGAATGGCCGCGGTTCCGGTGACCGCGCAGCCGCTGCTAGGACTAAGTTCTAAGGAGGTAGCTAAGAAGGGGATCGGGTCTAGAACGCGACCGAGGCAGGATATAATGCAGTTAGCGGTGGCGACGGGGGTGGGGGGAACTAGTGGAGGAGGGAAAGGAGGGGTGGAGGGAGGAGGAGGGAGGAGAGGAGGAGGCGATGGGAGAGGAGGAGGGGATGGGAGAGGTGCGAGTGGGACTTTAGCTGCTTCGACTAGAGCTGCGGCTGGTGCTGTTGCGGCTGCAGCGGGTGGGAACATCCAAGAGGAAACGCTTATACCCGTGGTGAGTCTGCCAATAGCGAGTAGTACCCGTTTAATAAGTATTTTGTCGCCTGCCACGCTGTCCTCTCTCCCCTCTGGCCTACCTTTCCCTCCTCTCCTCCTTGTCTTCCGAATCGAACTCACCATTTTGTTTGTAGTTTTTGTTTTGTTGTTGTTGTTATTTGTTTGTTTGTCTGTTTTTTTTGTTTGTTTATTTGTTTGTTTGTTTTTTTATTTTCTCTTTTGATGCGTTTTGGCACAAGCCGTGGTGCAGGTATATCAGTCAGCTGAGTTGCATGATACATCCTCAATACTCTTTTTACTCCAACCAACCCAATCCAAAACCCTTCGCCCCCTCACCCCCTACCCCTTTCCCTTCCCTAATCATCCAACACCACCCAACCCCCTCCAACCCACCCCTCTCCCCTTTCCTCTCCACTCCCCCCTCTCCCCGGCGGTTCCTCAGGCCATAATACCCAACCAGTCCCTGTCTTGCGCGGACACGCTTCCCCCTGCGCCAGTCCCCCTCAGCGCAGCAGTCTCCGCTGCCCCCGCTTCCGCCACTGCAGGCGCGGATGGGGAGGCGGAACGGGGCGCGTTGGGGGGGCATGTGCGCACAGGAGGGTCCATGGAATACCTTTCCCCACTGAATAAAGGTGCTGCTGCTGCTGCTGCTGGTGACAGAATCAACGGCCCAGATTCGACCAGTGGTGTAACTCCTGACACTGGAACAGAGAAGAGGAGGCTGCTAGAGGGGATCCAACGGTCAGCATCGGACACGGCAGCGATCTCAATCCGATCAACGGCTGGTGGCGCTGCGTTTTCTGCTGCAAGAACAGGGGGAGCCGCAGGGGGGGAAACAGGGGGGATTGGAGGAGTAGGTACAAAGGTGGAAGCAGGTGCGGAAAGGGCTGTGTCTCCTGTGGCGCCTCAACCAATGATCTACGAAGTGAAAGTGAGTTATGCAGTGAAAGTGAGTTTTGAAGTGAAAGTGAGTCATCATTCAAGTGAAAAGTTCGTATTGGAATGAAAGTGAGTTTCAGGTACTCGAAAGGTGGAAGCTGGTGCGGAAAGGGCTGTGTCTCCTGTGGCGCCTCAGCCCATGATCTATGAAGTGAAAGTGAGTCATCATTAAAGGGAAGAGCTTTATTGGAGTGAAAGTGAGCAGTAGGTATTCCTGGGGTGGAAGCTGGTGCAGAAAGGGCTGTGTCTCGTGTGGTGCCTCAACCCATGATCTATGAAGCGAAAAGTGAGTGAGAAGGATGCTTTGGAGTACAAGTGATCCCCCCTTAACCCCTCCGCCCCCCCCTCCCAAAGGTTGATCTGCTAGTAATCAAGAACCTGCCAGCTGCAAACATCAGCGGCACTGCTGAACCCCCAATCCCCAATCCCCTTTTCCCGTCTCCTTCCCTCCACTCCCCCTCCCTGTCCCCCTCCCCCTCTCCCGCCCCCGCCCCCTCCCCCTCCTCCTCTCCTCCCCCCTTCTTCCCCTCCCCAAGGTCGATCTGCTAGCAGCAAGAGCTAGCTGCAAACGCCAGCAGCACTGTGCGATCCCGAATCCCTTCATCTCCCATCCCCCACTCCCTTCCCTTCCCCCCTCCCGCACTGCCTTCCTTCCCCCCCCCCCCTCACTCTCCCCTCCCGAAGGTCGATCTGCTAGCAGCTAAACCTGCCAGCTGCAAACATCAGCAACACTGCGGATCCCGAATTCATTAAACCCCCTCTTCCCCTCCCTCTCCCCTTCCCCTTCCTCCTCACCCTCCCTCTCCCCCTCCCCCCCCCTCCCCTCCCGAAGGTCGATCTGCTAGCAGCCAAGAACCTGCTGTGAAGATTGTGAATTGAACAAGTAATTAGATTAGAGGAACAACCTAGCATACATAGTTGGAAGGGGAGGTTGGAAGGGAAGGATGAAAGTGACCATAGGTTGGGTTGACCTCACTTGGGGAAGTGAGGGAACCATAGGTCAAGTGGGTTGGGTTGCCCACACTTTGTAGAAGTGAGGCAACCCTAGGCCCACTTGGCTTGGGGTAACCTCAATTGTGGGAAGTGAGGTACCCACAAGTCAAGAGGGTTGCATTTGGGGGCTCCACCACAATTGGGTGGATTGGCACCCCAAAGTGCAAGACTACACCCAAAGTTGGGTGTAGTCCCAACCCAACTGTACACCACAATTGGTGTACAGTCACATGTGTTGGCATGCTACACAATATATATTGTAACACAACCCCTTAGCATGCTAACACAAGAAGAGAACAACCCCTGAATCAAGGGGCGCCCGGGCGAGCAAGGCCAATGAGGCGGAGGAAGGCAGAGTGCGCGGGGCGAAGGAGGGCCTTAGTGAAGATGTCGGCCAAGTTGGCCTCGGTTGCAATCTTGCGAACGGCAATGAGGCCCTTCTGGACGAGCTCGCGAACGAAGAAGTAGCGGAGTTCGATGTGCTTGGAGCGGGCGTGATAGACGAGGTCCTGAGTGAGATGGATGGTGCTGGCGTCATACCAGAGAGTTGGGCACGTCTGGGGGGCGCCAAGCTCCGTAAGAAGGAAGCAGAGCCAGCGCGACTCCTGGGCGGCCATGGTGCCAGCGTAGAGCTCGGCTTCGCAGGTGGAGAGAGAGATGGCGGAGGAGCGGGTGGAGCGCCAGCTGATGAGGCCGCTGCCAAGGGTGAAGCCGTAGCCCTGGGAGGAGCGGCGGTCCGGCTGCGTGTCAGCCCATGAGGAGTCACTGAAGCCCGAGAGAAGGGGACGGGAAGGGCCGCCGAGGGTGAGGGCAAGGTCCCTGGTCCCGCGAAGGTAGCGGAGGACCCGCTTGGCAGCTTTCCAGTGCTCCTCAGAGTGACGACCGGTGCCGACAAAGCGAGCGAGCACGCTGATGGGGTAGGCGAGGTCGGGGCGGGTGCACATCATTGCGTACATCAAGGACCCAACGAGCTCGGCATAGGGGTGGGGGGAGGAGGTGGGGGAGGTGGGTGGAGCGAGTTGGTGACCGAAGGGGAGCGGGGTGGAAACAGGCTTGGCTTGCGCCATGTCGAACTTCTCCAAGACCTGGCCGATGTAATGGGACTGGGAGAGGGTGATTGTGCGAGCAGGGCGGTTGCGCGTGATGGTCATGCCGAGGTAGTGAGTGAGGGCGCCAAGGTCCTTGCACTTGAGCCGCTGCTGCAGGGACAGCTTCACCTGCTCCATGTCGGCCTTGGTGTCAGAGAGCAGGATCATGTCGTCGACATATACCAGAATGAAGAAGCAGCGGGGGGAGGAGCGGATGAAGAGGCTGGCGTCGGAGTGGGAAGCAGAGAAGCCGAGGGACCCCAAGGTGGCAGCCAGCTTCGCATGCCACTCACGCGGTGCCTGCTTCAAGCCGTAGACGGGGCGACGCAGCTGCCAGACAGTGTTCTCAGGAAAGGCTGCGTGGAACCCGGGGGGTCGCCGGAGGAAAATGCGCTCATGCAGGTCGCCCTGCAGGAACGCATTGGAGACGTCCATGGAGTCGATTTCCATGTCGTCACGTGCACCAATGTCCATGGCGGCGCGAAGGGTGGGTGGTTTGGCGGTGGGGGCGTAGGTGAACCAGTAGTCCTCAGCCCAAGTCTGCGTGAACCCCTTGGCGCAGTAGCGGGCCTTGTACACTGGTTCCTCGCCCGGCAGCTGCTTCACCCGAAAGACCCATTTGCCGTCAACGAGATTAGCGCCAGCAGGGAGGGGGACATCGACAAAGGAGTCGTTGCGAATGAAAGCCTCACACTCCAGGAAGATCGCTGCTATCCATTTATCCGCATCAGAGCAGGTGATGGCTTCCTGGAAGGTGGAGGGAGTGAAGATGGTGGGGGTAGTAGTGGCGCCAAGGACAGGAAAGCCCAGGAAGTCAAGGTAGAGGGCGGCAAGGAATGGAGTGTGCTCCCGAATGTTAAGAAACTCCTCATGGGAGTCCTCAAGGAGCTGAATGGAGGCAGGAGGAGGAGCCCCAAGGATTTTGTCCACAGAGCGGGTATGGATGTAAGGGAGGAGGAAGGGGGAGGAACGGGAAGTGGCACGACACCGCTGCTGCTGCTGGTGCTGCGGAAGCTGCTGCCCTTGTTGCTGCGGCTGCGGCTGACCGTGCTGGTGCTGCGGCTGCTGAGGCTGCTGAGGCTGCTGCTGCTGCTGCTGCCGCTGCTGCTGCTGCTGCTGCTGCTGCTGCTGCTGCTGTCCCGGCTGCCGCTGCTGCTGCTGCTGCTGGCCCGGCTGCTGCTGCTGCTGCTGCCCCGGCTGCTGTCCCGGCTGCTGCTGCTGCTGCTGCTGTTGCTGCTGCGGCTGCTGCTGCTGCTGCTGCTGCTGCTGATCCGGCCGCTGGAAGGAGGGAGAGGGAGAGGAGGAGGGAGGGGGGGGAGGGGGTGCGGCCGAGTGAGCAGGGGAAGCGGGTGCGGCAGGGTCGTAGACATCGGCGGAGGAGGAGGGCGGGAGCGGAGCTGCGACGGGTGGGAGGAGAGGGGCTGGAGGGAGAAGGGGCGGGAGGACGGTGTCGGTCCAAGCAAGGGGACGAGTGGGAGGAGGGAGAGGATCAGGGGGAGGAGTGGAGTAATAGGGGACGGATTCGTCGAAGACGACGTCGCCGCTGCGGATGAGGCGATTGGTGGGAGGGTGGAGGAAGAGGTAGCCTGGGGAGTCGCGATTGTGCCCAAGGTAAACGCATTCCAGGGCGCGAGGAGCAAGCTTGCCAGCGGCGCGGGAGCGGTCGGCGGGTGGGATGAGAACGAAGGCCTTGCAGCCCCAAACGCGAAGGCCGGCAGCGTCGGGTTTGGCGTTGGACCAAAGCTCTGTAGGGGAGGAGGAAGGATGCTGAGGGTGGGAGCGGAGATTAAGGAGAAGAGCGGCGTGGAGGAGGGCATAGCTCCAGAGGGAAGGAGGGGTGGAGGCATGAGCAATGAGACAGCGAGCTATCTTGGTGATCTCACGAATGCGGCTCTCAGCAATGCCGTTCTGCTGAGGGGAGTGGGGAAGGGTGGAGGTCTGTTGGATGCCGTAGGTGTTGCAGTATGTGGCAAGGGTGTTATTGATGAACTCACCCCCACCGTCAGAGTGAAGGCGGCCGATGGGGCGTTTGAAGTGATTGCGGCACTGTTCGGCCCAGTTGATGACCACTGCCGGCACCTGGTCTTTCGTGTGAAGGAAGAAGGTGGTGGAGTACCGGCTGTGGTCGTCAACGAGGACGAGCATGTACCGATGCCCCTGGCGGGAGCGGATGGGATAGGGGCCCCAGAGGTCCATGTGCACAAGGTCAATGGGGGCGGCGGCGAAGGTGGGATGACTGTGGTGGGGGGACTGTTTGAGCTTGCCGTGAATGCATGAAGGGCATGGGGGAGAGGGGGAGGAGGGGAGGGGAGGTAAAACAGGAGGAAGGCTGCGGAGGAGGCGAGAGGTGACTGTGGTGCGAAGGGTGGTGAAGTTGGGATGGCCGAGTCTGTGGTGTAAGAGGACAGCAGGGTGGGAGAGGGTAGTGGAGGAGGAGGGAGATGGGGTGATGGAAGGAACGGGAGGGGAGGAGGAGGATGGTGGGGAGGGAGAAGAGGATACTTGAGGGGGAGGGGAAGGGGGAAGTAAAGGAGGAGGAGGTGGACCGGTGGAAGCACCGGAACGAGTGGTGACGTGGCAGAAGGATGGGCGAGGCGTGCGGAGTGTGTAGAGGCGAGTGCGGGGGCAAAGCGGAATGCGGAGAAGGAAGCGACCGGAGGAGGTTTGGTAGAGATCACAGTAATTGGCATAACCGGGGTAAATGGCAGTGATACCAACACCTTGGAGCTCACGGTGGGAGAGGAGGTTGTTGCGGAGAGTGGGGATGTGGAGACCTGTGACCTTACCGGAGGGGAAGGCAGTGCAAGGGAGGGTGGAGAGGTGAGTGCATGGAATGGAAAAGCTGGAATCAGCCCCATGAACCTGAGTGGGAAGTGGTAGTGGGGTGAGAGTGCCAGCGTCTTTCAGTGCGGTTTCAGTGGCTCCACTGTCAAGGACAAAGTCCAGGGTGGGAGAAGAGGGAGGAGGGGGTGGGACGGGGTACTGAAACGAAGTCTCATTGATAGCAGAGGGATACATGGCAGCGACGGACGGTGCAACACTGATATTACCAAGGAAACTACCAGAAGTGTCGGGAACACTTGGGGGGGCAGAGGGGAGGGAACCCCAGGGGGGAGGAGGAGGAAGGGAGGTATGAGCGGCCATGGCCGCTGTGCCGAAGGTGAGTGGCTGCTGCTGCCAGGGTGGGGGAAGGAACTGCTGCTGCTGCTGCGGCGGTGGCTGGAAGAACTGCGGCGGCGGCGACTGCTGGGGCTGGAGAAACTGCGGCTGCTGCTGCTGCTGGTGGAAGTACAGGTGCTGCTGCTGCTGGTGCTGCTGAAACTGCTGCAGCTGTGAGGGTGGGGAGGGGGTAACCATGCGGAGGTGAGCAGGAAGGAAAGAGGGGAGGGTTTGAATATCCACTAAGGAGGGGCGAGGTGTGACCGAGTTCCAGCGAGGAGGGGTGCCAGTGTTGCCGCGATCAAACCAGGCGTCGTCGAGTGCCTTAAAGCACGTGGTGGGGGGATGGTTGGTCTGGCCGCAAGGGGTACCTGCATGGGGACCATGGCGACGCACATATGTGCATGGGGGGAGAGTGCCAGGGCGTCCGCCTCGAGTCACAGCACCTCCAGCAGGGGCGCTGCCAGCACCACCACCACCGCCACCACGGCCACCACGGCCACCACTACCACCACCGCCACCACCACGGCCTCCACCACCACCACCGCCACCCGCTCCACGGCCTCCGCCGCCGCCGCCGCGACCACCCTGGTTGCGCGGCTGCGTAGCGTTGAGGGAGGTGGAGGAGGAGGACTGAGGGGTGGTAAGGTTGACAACGGGGGTGCGGAGCTTGACCTCCGTGTCAATGATCCACTGGACCACGTCGTCGAGGCCGGCCATGGGGTTGGCCTCAGTGAAGGCATGGAGGCGGGACTCGTAGTCCGGGGTGAGGTTGTAGAGGAGGCGGTGGATTTGCAGGGGCTCGGGGAGGGCAGCTTGGCGTGCCGCAAGGCGATCAGCGACCTCCTGCATGCGCCCCACGTAGTCAACTGCGCCATCACAAGTGGCGAGGGTGATGGAGAAGTACTCCTGGAACAGGGCGCCGACAGAGCTGATGTCGCGACGCTCGAACATGGCCTGGAGCTCGGCCCAGATGAGGGAGGCGCGCATCTCGCGAGCTTGGAAACGGCGCATGAGGGTATCAGGGAGTGCGCCGAGGAGGATGGTGCAGGCGCGGTTGTCAGCAGTGGCCCATGCGATGCTCCGAGGGAGGTAGTCCGCCATGGCCGTATTGTACTCATCAAGGAGCGCCAGGCGATTGGCGCGTTCCGCTACCGCGAAGTCGTGGTTATGTACCGCAACCTCATGCTCCGCCTTGCGGATGAGGTATTCGCGGCGATCGTGGAGAAATGCGGCATCGGCGGCATCTTGGAGCGCTGGGGTAGTGGCGATCTCCAAGGTGGGTTCAGGAGGAGGAGGACCAGGAGGAATGGGGGGTGGAGGGGGTTCGCCTGGGTGATTGGGTGCCGTGGGCTGGAGGGCTTGCGGGCGGCGGAGGAGGACGTCAAGGACGCAGTAGGGTCCGACGAATGCATCTTGGAGAACACGGCGGATGCTCCCGACGAAGGAATGCCAGTTGATCGCCGAGCGGTCCGCGGCAAGCTGAAGCTTGTTGACGGAGGAGGCGTCAATGGGAGGGGGGAGAGGGGGAGGAGTGGTAGCAATGAGGGGCGACGGCGGGTGGACCCGCGGCGGCCTCGAGGTGGACGGCGGCGGGTGGACCCGCGGCGGTCAAGTGGGAGGGCGACGGCGGGTGGACCCGCGGCAGCCGAGAGGGGGGGGGGGGAGGGGGGGGGTGCTGCTGCGGGGAGTGGAGTTCTTCTCCGGCTGCTGCTGCTGCTGCCGCTGCTGCCGCTGCTGCCGCTGCTGCCGCTGCTGCCGCTGCTGCCGCTGCTGCCGCTGCTGCCGCTGCTGCCGCTGCTGCCGCTGCTGCCGCTGCTGCCGCTGCTGCCGCTGCTGCCGCTGCTGCCGCTGCTGCCGCTGCTGCCGCTGCTGCTGCTGAGAGGGAGGAGGGGGGGGAAGGAGGGGAGGAGAGGGAGGAAGATGGTGGATGCAGCTGCTGCCGCTGCTGTCGCTGCTCCTGATGCTGCCGCTGCTGCCGCTGTTGCTGCTGTGGCTGCTGAGCTGTCCCGGCTGCTGCTGCGTGGGAGGAGAGGAGGAGGAAAGGGGGAGGGGGAGGGAGAACGCAGGTGTAGCTGTGGGCGAAGCTGTTGCTGCCAATGACGCTGCTGCTGCGGGATGAGGCGGCTGCTACGAGGAACGTGCGGCGGCGGGATGCGCGGGTGGCGACGAGGGAATCGTGGCGGCGGAATGAGCGAGCGGCGACGAGTAGGGCGCGGCGGAGGGATGCGCGGGCGGCGACGGGGAAGGCGCGGCGGCGGGATGCGCGGGCGGCGACGAGCAGGTCGCGGCGGTAGGACGCGGGGGCGGCGATTGTTAGGTCGCGGCGACGGGATGTGCGGGCGGCGACGAGCAGGTCGCGGCAGGAGGTCGCGCGGGCGGCGACTTTAGGTCGCGGCGGCAAGGGGTGCAGGCGGCGACGAGAAGGTCGCGGCGGCAAGGGGTGCAGGCGGCGACGAGAAGGTCGCGGCGGCGGGATGCGCAGGCGGCGACGCGAAGTCGCGGCGGCGGGTCGTGCAGGCGGCGACGCGAAGTCGCGGCGGCGGGTCGTGCAAGCGGCGACGCGAAGTCGCGGCGGCGGATCGTGCAGGCGGCGACGAGCGGGTCGCGGCGGCGGGATGCGTAGGCGGCGACGGGGGGTCGCGGCGATGGGGAGTGCAGGCGGCGACGCGAAGTCGCGGCGGCGGGACAGGAGGCGACGACGGGGCGTCGCGGCGGCGGGATGCGCAGGCGGCGCCGAGGAAGGCGCGGCGGCGGTGGGGGGAGGCGGCGACGCGACGTCGCGGCAGCGGGAGGGGCAGGCGACGACGGGGCGTCGCGGCGGAGGGATGCGCGGGCGACGCCGAAGTAGGCGCGGCGGCGGGAGGGAGACGGCGACGGGGGGTCGCGGCAGGGGGAGGAGGAGGCGGCGACGAGGCGTCGCGGCGGGATGTGCAGGCGGTGCCAGGGAAGGCGCGGCGGCGGAAAAAAGGGGGAGGGGGGGGGGGGGGCAGCGACGGTGTGTCGCGGCGACGGGGGGCGGTGATGCACTCGCGGCGGTGGGATCCGCAGGCGAGGAGGGCGCAATCACGGCGGAGGGAGGGGAGAGCGGCGACGACGTAGGTCGTGCCAAGGAGATGCTAGGTTGAGCCACACGTAGGGGGTTTGTGGCTGTGGGGTGGGCCCATGGGGAAGAAAAAACTTTGAGGGAGGGAGAGAAAAGGCTTAGGAACAACTAGCTCTATACCATGTGAAGATTGTGAATTGAACAAGTAATTAGATTAGAGGAACAACCTAGCATACATAGTTGGAAGGGGAGGTTGGAAGGGAAGGATGAAAGTGACCATAGGTTGGGTTGACCTCACTTGGGGAAGTGAGGGAACCATAGGTCAAGTGGGTTGGGTTGCCCACACTTTGTAGAAGTGAGGCAACCCTAGGCCCACTTGGCTTGGGGTAACCTCAATTGTGGGAAGTGAGGTACCCACAAGTCAAGAGGGTTGCATTTGGGGGCTCCACCACAATTGGGTGGATTGGCACCCCAAAGTGCAAGACTACACCCAAAATTGGGTGTAGTCCCAACCCAACTGTACACCACAATTGGTGTACAGTCACATGTGTTGGCATGCTACACAATATATATTGTAACACCTGCCAGCCGCAAACATCAGCGGCACTGCGGATCCCTACGCCATCGTGTCTTGCGGCACAGAGCGGAGATTCAGGTGCGTGTGCTGCATGCACGGGCGTGCGAGCGAGTGTGTGTGTGTGTGTGTGTGTGTGTGTGTGTGTGTGTGTGTGTGTGTGTGTGTTGATGGCTAATGCCAACCTGTCAGCTGCAAACATCAGGGGCACGGCGGATCCCTACGCCATCGTTTCTTGTGGCACAGAACGAAGATTCAGGTGTGCTGCATGCGTATGTATGTGCATGTTGTTAGTGTTAGCCCTCAATCTCACACTTTGTATTTTATACTTTATATATCCTAGCGTAATGTAGATTACACTTTGTGTTTGGTTGGGTGTACACCTACATCCCAACCAAACCCAAGTGTAATCTCCAAGCAATCTCCAACCCACCAATTGGAGATTGTCTTGGGATTACCCCCAATCCCTAGAGATTGCCCCCGATTCCCTTCCCATTCAATCATTGCCCACCTTGGATGTACTTAAAGAGCTTCTAGCTCATTACTAATGTATCGGTTCTAAGCCTAAGTTGTGACACATGTATGTATCATGCGTGCTTACTTCCTTTTTCTGAGCTGCTTGTCCTTAGTTTCGCCATCCCTGTTTCTCGCATACTTCGCCGTCTACCCGTTCTTCCCCCCCCCCCTCCCCTCCCTCTCCACCTCCCTCCCCGACTCCCCTCACCTCTCTGCAATGTGATGCCCACGCTGCCACACTCCAGCCTATCATACATTCCCAGCTTCTGCAATTCCATCTCCTCTCCTCCATCCTATCCCACAGAACGGAGAAAGATTCCCCCTTCTGTGCTGCGTGCACTCTCATATGCTCCTCTCCTCCCACGCCTCAACCACTGACCCACCCATCCCCCGCAACCACTCTTCTCCCCCAACGTCTAAACGGTTCCCCCATACCTTCTATCGACCCTTTATCCCTTCCACCAGTTCCGTCATCCCCAGTTCCCGCAACCCCATGTGGGCAGAGGAGTTTCGCTTCTTCACCCCCTGCCTGCCCGCCCTGGTGAGCCTGCTGCACTGTCTTTGCTTCTATGTTGAAATCGCTTTTGATAATTCTCAAAAGCGTTTCTTCGCCCCCTGCCTGCCCACCCTGGTGAGTCCTCTCAAGGAAATCCTTTGCTTGCACCACCTTCGCTTCCTCACCCCCTGCCTGCCCGCACTGGTGAGTCCTCTGTACTGTCTTCGCTTCTTCGCTCCATTCATCTGGTGAGTTGCTGCAAGAGGCTCCTCTGTGCGGCACACTTCAGACTCCTCTGCAAAATGCACACTCCCCGCCGCTGACTATGTGTGATGATATGATATGATATGATATGATATGATATGATATGATGTCACCCATGCAGGTTCCTTCCAGTGCGCACGTACAATTGGATTGGGCCATCATATTCAAGAACGCAGATGGGGGGTTACACCATCTTATTCGTGGAAGGAGATGCATTTCTAGTTGACCTGAAAAACAACTGTGGCCGCTTGGTTGGTTGTGTGTGTGCTTGTGAGTCGTGACTATGCGCCATGCGGCCCCATGCAGGTATCAGTGCGCACGTACGATTGGGACATCATATCCAAGAACGCAGAGCTTGGTGCGGCTTCCCTGCTGGTGGAACAACAGGAGATACTGTTTGAGTCGACTGGACTCAATCGTTCTCCATGTGTTTCTGTACGGAATCGCCCTCACAGGTATCAGTGCGCACATACGATTGGGACATCATATCCAAGAACGCAGAGCTCGGTGCAGCTTCCCTGCTGGTGGAAGGAGAGGCTCTGCCCTTCACCGCTTGGTACCCCCTCGACAAGGGCCTGGGGCAGGTGAGGCCTGGGGCAGGTGAGGCCTGGAGCAGGTGAGGCCTGGGGCAGGTGAGGCCTGGAGCAGGTGAGGCCTGGGGCAGGTGAGGCCTGGGGCAGGTGAGACCTGGGACAGGTGAGACCTGGGGCAGGTGAGACCTGGGGCAGGTGAGACCTGGGGCAGGTGAGGGTTTCTTCTTCTTTGTTATGTGGGCGTGTTTGAGATTTTTCAGTATGCAAGACTTCTTGGTGGTGGAAGGAGAGGCTTTCCCTTTCACTGCTTGGTACGCTCTCGACACGGGCCTGGGGCAGGTGAGGACTGGGGCAGGGGAGGCCTGGGGCAGGTGAGGCCTGGGGCAGGGGAGGCCTGGGGCAGGTGAGGCCTGGGGCAGGTGAGGCCTGGGGCAGGTGAGAACTGGGGCAGGTGAGACCTCGGGCAGGTGAGGCGGAAATTCTAGTTGCCAGGCATCTCTTGAGGTGTCGTTCCAGGCGTTTTTTCCAGGCGTTAGATCGCGAGACGTATTCCAGCGAGCAGCAGTTAAGGCGAAAGTTTTTTGCAGGCGTTTTCCTGGCGTTCTTCAGGTGTCTTTCTGGTGTCCCCCCTGTTTCCCTTCTCTCCTTCTTGCAGGTGTCTTTTGAGTCGACTCAAAAGTCACCCTGTTTCCTTCTTTCCTTCTTGCAGGTGTCTTTTGAGTCGACTCAAAAGTCACCCTGTTTCCTTCTTTCCTTCTTGCAGGTGTCTTTTGAGTCGACTCAAAAGTCACCCTGTTTCCCTTCTTTCCTTCTTGCAAGTGTGTTTTGAGTCGACTCAAAAGTCACCCTGTTTCCCTTCTTTCCTTCTTGCAGGTGTGTTTTGAGTCGACTCAAAAGTCACCCTGTTTCCCTTCTTTCCTTCTTGCAGGTGTCTTTTGAGTCGACTCAAAAGTCACCCTGTTTCCTTCTTTCCTTCTTGCAGGTGTCTTTTGAGTCGACTCAAAAGTCACCCTGTTTCCCTTCTCTCCTTCTTGCAGGTGTCTTTTGAGTCAACTCAAAAGTCACCCTGTTTCCCTTCTTTCCTTCTTGCAGGTGTCTTTTGAGTCGACTCAAAAGTCACCCTGTTTCCTTCTTTCCTTCTTGCAGGTGTCTTTTGAGTCGACTCAAAAGTCACCCTGTTTCCCTTCTTTCCTTCTTGCAGGTGTCTTTTGAGTCGACTCAAAAGTCACCCTGTTTCCTTCTTTCCTTCTTGCAAGTGTCTTTTGAGTCGACTCAAAAGTCACCCTGTTTCCTTCTTTCCTTCTTGCAAGTGTCTTTTGAGTCGACTCAAAAGTCACCGCGTTTTCCTGGCGTTCTTCAGGTGTCTTTCTGGTGTCCCCCCTGTTTCCCTTCTTTTCTTTTTTGCAGGTGTGCTTGCAGCTGCAGGTGACTGCAGTGCCAAGGAATAAAGCGGACAGGTGTGTGTTTTTCCCCCAGCCTGCCTGCGTGTGCTGACCTCATCAGTCTCTCTGCTGCGCATTTCTCTTGATTCTGAGTGTGTGCTTTTCTCCTTCAATGAATTTCTCAGAATTCTGATTTCTCCTAGCCGCAACCCATTCCCCCCTCGCCATACTGAGCTGATATTCACATTCTGATGTATTTCGCGCGCTATGTCCTCACTATGCCACACTCTTTCTTGTTTTTGAGTCGACTCAAAACCACCCTCGCCATCCACGTACTCAGCTGATATTCACATTCTGATGTATTTGCGTGTGCTGCGTCCTCGCTATGCCACACTCTTACAAGACACATCGCAGCAATGTAGCCAAAGAATGCATCACAAAGGGATAGCTGCACCACACCACAGCACCCCCCCGTATCCCCCTCTCTTCTCCCACCTCCCTTCCTACCAAACCAGTCCTGTTGTAGCCCACTGCAAACCGAACCGAGGTGACTTTTGAGTCGACTCAAAAGTTACCAAACCAGTCCTGTTGTAGCCCTCTGCAAACCGAACCGAGGTGACTTTTGAGTCGACTCAAAAGTTACCAAACCAGTCCTGTTGTAGCCCTCTGCAAACCGAACCGAGGTGACTTTTGAGTCGACTCAAAAGTTACCAAACCAGTCCTGTTGTAGCCCTCTGCAAACCGAACCGCATTGGGTCGTCTCACATTGAAAAAAAATCATACCATTCCCCCCATTATATCCCTCTCTTCCTCACTACCCTTCTCCCCTTTCCCCGCCCTTCCCTCTAATCCAACTGAGTGCAGCGGCGCAGCAAAGGGAGCTGTTATGGGTTCATCCCGCCTGCGTCGCCTCTCCCAACGGCCCATAGAGAAGCAAGAGGGAGGGGAGAAGCAACTGGCAGGGAAGAGGCAAGAGGCAAGGGCCACTCAGTTTTCCACCTTTACCCCCTTCACATCTCCCCATGCAGCAGTGCAGCAAAGGGAGCCGCCATAAGTTCGTCCCGCCTGCGCCGCCTCTCCCAACAGCCCACAGGCGCCGGTGCGGGCGAGAAGCAAGAGGGGGAGGACACTCAGAGCTCTCCACCTTTACCCCCGTTTCACATCTCCCCATGCAGCACGGCCACGAAAGGAGCCGCCATAAGTTCGTCTCGCCTGCGCCGCCTCTCCCAACAGCCCACAGGCGCCGGTGCAGGGGACAAGCAAGAGGGGGAGGACACTCAGTTCTCCACCTTCACCCCTTTCACTTCTCCCCGTGCAGCACGGCAGCAAAGGGAGCCGCCATAAGTTCGTCTCGCCTGCGGCGCCTCTCCCAGCAGCCCACAGGCGCCGGTGCAGGGGAGAAGCAAGAGGGGGAGGTTATTGAAGGGGAGCGGCCTGAGCAGCAGCAAGAGCAGGAGGCGGGGAGGGGAACAGAAGTGCGGTTGAAGCCAGGGCCTTTGCAGACGATCTTTGGGCTGCCTCCAGACGAGGTGAGTGTGAGACCCTCAGGGCGAGATGAAAGAGGGAGTTGAGACATTGTTTGAGAGAGGCGTGAGCAGCAGCAAGAGCAGGAGGCGGGGAGGGGAACAGAAGTGCGGTTGAAGCCAGGGCCTTTGCAGACGATCTTTGGGCTGCCTCCAGATGAGGTGTGTGTGGTGTGAGACAGTTGAGAGAGTGTGCGATTCTAAAGAGATAGATGAGACATTGTTTGAGAGAGAGAGGCCAGCAACTGGAGCAGGGAGGGGCATGGAGGTGCGGTTAAAGCCTGGGCCGCTGCAGACAATATTCAACTTGCCTCAAGATGAGGTGAGCGTGGGACAGACAAGGAGAGGTAGAAGAGAGGGAGGCTATTGTCGAACGGGATAATTTCGAGCAGGAGCAGGGGAGGGGCTCAGAGGTGCGGTTGAAGCACAAGCAGGTGCCGTTGCAAGCAATCTCCGGCCTGCCTCCAAATGAGGTGCGTGTGAGGAAAAAGAAGCATGGGTGCTTGCTCGTTCATTCCTGCCCCGTCAATCGTTCCTTGCAGACGCACTGTATCCAGCACTCATTCTCGTGCGCACTGCAATGGAGCGTTTGTTCCTGTACCCCGGCCGCATGTTCCTCTCATATGCCATTCCATCAGTCCCTCTTGACCTGTGCTTGGCAAGTAATCCAAAATTCTTTCTCCTGTGCGTTGGAGCGTTCCTCTTTCTACCACGGACGCATGCTCCTCTCAGGGGCGCACCTGTTACGTTTTGTGCTCAGTGGTTTCCCTCTGTTCTTGCCATTGCAGGTCATCCGGCATTCCTTCTCGTGTGCGTTGGAGCGGTCGTTTCTGTACCACGGCCGCATGTTCCTTTCAGGGGCGCACCTCTGCTTTCACTCCAACGTCTTCTCCAAGGAGCTAACTGTGTGCATTCCGTACCAAGACATTGAGGAGGTGAGGTTGAGGAGGTGAGTTGGGCATGTAGACAGATGTTTTGAGACGTCTCAAAACTTTGCTGCTACTTTAGCACGTCTTCAAGGAGGTAAATGTGTGCATTCTGTATCAAGACATTGAGGAGGTGAGGTGGACAGGTGGAGGCGTTAGAAGCAATGTGTTCTTTCAAAGAATTGGAACGGCCATAGCTTGATTCTGTGCTTTCATTCCAATGTCGTTTTCAAGGAACTGTCTGTCTGTTGTATCTGTGTGCATTTTCTGTGGTTTGGAAGGGAAAGCATATGACAATTACTTTCATGGAGAGCGTGTCGTCGAAACAATTCTAACGAGTGATTTCAGAGTGCTGTGCAAAATGATAGCAGACGTTGGTGTCATCATTGATAAAATGGACCTGGTAGGGAGGGTACATATGTATTAGGTCCATTTCATCAATGCTGACACCAGCCTCTGCTATGATTTTGCACGGCACACTGAAATCACTCGTTTTAGTTGTTTCGCCGACACGCTCTCCATGGAAGTGATTGTCTTAGGTTACTGTATTATGTGTTTCTTCCAAGCGTTGAGCTGCCTGTCTAGGAGGTGAGGTGGGCAGGCGTAAGGAGCAATGTTTTTTGAGAACGGCGTAGCTCTTACTTGTGCTTCCAATCAACGTTTTTTTTCAAGGGGCTGTCTGCTTACATTCCATTCTCTTCCCTTTCCTTCCCGTTCCCATGCCCACGCCCCCGCTCTAACCATGCCAGGTTCGCCGCAGCACACACGCGCTGATCAACCCAGCCATGACGGTGGTGCTGCATCTGGGCACAGGCGGACACGGGGTGCCCCCTCTACCAAGTCCCGACGGTGAGTGGGCATGTGGGAGGCACATCAATCTTTATATTAACCCCTCACATGCATGCACATAAGCCCCTGACCCCATCCCATCACATTCACGCTTCCGCTGATCAACCCAGCCATGACGGGGGTGCTGCATCTGGGCACAGGGGGGCACGGGGTGCCCCCTCTTCCCAGCCCAGTATTACCCGCGCAGTAGCATTGCCTTGCTTGCACGTTCTTCCATCCTGTCATGGCGAGTGAAACACAAGTTTGCATTGTGGAACCGAGGCCATGCCATGCAGATACTGTGCTGTGCTATGTCGTTGGTGGTCCTAATCCTCCTCATGCCCCTCCACGCCCGCTTCTTTTCAGAGTGATTGAAATACAATCTTGCATCGTTCTGGAACAGAGGTCATGCCATGCACCTGCTGCTGTGCCCTTTCTCCTCATGCCCGTCCCATCCCTTCCCCCTCGCATCCCCCCCTCCCCACATTCCGCTCCCTCCCCGCAGGTCGAGTGAAGTACAAGTTTGCATCGCTCTGGAACAGGTCATGCCATGCGCCTGCTGTGCCTTTTCTCCTCATGCCCCTCCCATCCCTCGCCGCTCGCATCCCTGTCTCCCCACCCCCTCCCACCCCCCTACCCCATAAACACCCTTCCATCAGGCCGAGTGAAGTACAAATTCGCATCCTTCTGGAACCGGGGTCATGCCATGCGCCTGCTGCAGGAGGCGATTGCAGAGTTCTGGAAGATGGAAGAGGCAGCTGCGCTGGTACGTATCTATCTTCTTGTTCTCGCCCTTGCCTCTCCTTCTACCTGCTACCATCTCTCCTGCTTCTGTGCATTGACGCAAGAGCCTGCTGCAGGAGGCGATTGCAGAGTTCTGGAAGATGGAAGAGGCAGCTGCTTTGGTGCGTTCTCTCTGCCCTTGGTGCTCTTTGTGCTCACCGTTGCCTCTCCTGCCTCTTGGTCGGTATCGAGGTAAGCGCCTGCTGCTGCAGGAGGCGATTGCAGAGTTCTGGAAGATGGAAGAGGCAGCTGCGCTGGTATGTAATCCTTTCTCTTCCAGGATGTATATTTCTCTTTCTCAATTATCTTTCAGGTAGGAAAGGAGGAAGAGGTCCTTTTCTACCTGAATCCGTATACATCTCTCTTTTTATCGTATCTGTATAAATATATTTCCAACGGTGTTTGGAAGAATATTTGTTTCAGGTAGGTCATTTCCTCCCTGAAGATATATACATCTGTCTGAAAATGTACAATATTGCCTTTTTTTTCTTCTAAACTCCAATGGCAGGAGGAGGAGCAGGATCGGTTACGGGCGATAAGCATGAGGGATGGAGCAGTAGAGGGGTTGTCGTTTAGAGGGGCAGCGTCGGAGGCTAAGGAGGAGGAGAAGGAGAAGCAACCTTTCCTTGACCTCACCGTGCTGGAGCACCTGCTGCAGGTGAGAGTCACTGTTGCAGGTGAACCCTCCTCTTTTCTTGAGTCGACTCAACTCAGAAGTCACCTTGCTGCAGAGGAGGAGAGGAGAAGCAACCCTTCCTTGACCTCACCGTGCTGGAGCACCTGCTGCAGGTGAGGGAGAGGTTTTGCAGGTGAGTGGTGAGCGTTACGAGTTGTACACTACACCGTGCTGTGCTGTGTTGACTTGAACCTCCCTGTCTTGCACAAGAGAGTGCACAAGAAGGGGTACCATCCAGGTTGATTCAACCTCCTCCGTTTTCGATTCATCCGACTTCTTTCCCCCCTCCCTGTTCTTCAACCGTTTCCCTTCCTCCCTTCCTCCTCTTCCTCTGCCCAGTAGCACGTGCCTGCTTCAACCTCCCTTTCTCAGATTTATTTGAGGCTCCTCAAAAGTCGATTTATTCGAATCCCTTCCCTGTGCTTCTGTGCTTTCCCGCTCGGCCCTCCCCTCTCAGTTCGAGGTGCCCTGCACAGCAGAAACCTACTTCAATCTCCTCTACTCCGATTCGTCTGATTTTGTCGTGGTTTACCGAGCCAAGCGCAAGGACACGGAGCTGAAGGTGAGGCATGGGCGACACGAGGCAAAAGGTGAGGCACGGCCCAAGCCTTTTTGGGGCACCTAAAGATTCAATAATTGCTTACCAAGCCAAGCGCAAGGACACAGAGAGCTGAAGGTGAGGCATGGGGCAAACGAGGCAATTTTTGAGTCGACTCAAAAATCGACTCACTACACGCGGGGCAAACGAGGCAAAAGGTGAGGCACGGGCTGCTCCCGTTTCGAGTCGCCTACGAAGCTTTTGAGGCTTTTGAGACGTCTCAATGTCGAGTCGCCTACAAAACTAAACCATGGTGTGCTGAGCTGAGAGCAAGGAGGCACAGAGAGTAGAAGGTGACTCATGAGGCCTTTTTTTTTTTTTTTTTTTTTTTTTTTTTTTTTTTTTTTTTTTTTGAAAATTCTCAAGAGTGACTCCAGCATAGAATGTGAACCATGGGCGAAATCTGTTTGGAGTCACTGAGTCACGGAGTCCTTGAGAAGAAGACTCAACCGTTTTTCACTGAGGCGCGCGCAAGGACACATAGCTGAGAGGGTGAGGCACCACGCACGGCCAAACAGAACGGACGAAGGTTGATGCAAGGACCAAATGAAACGAAAGATGAAGCACGGGCCAAGCTTGTTGTAAGCCCTTTTGTGTTGCCTGCTGTTTCAGGCCAATGCTTCGATTGACTTGCTTGCTTGCCTCCTCACATCCCGCTTGTTTGCTCTCATCCCACTCACTTCCTCTCATCCCGCTCGCTTCCTCTATCTCTTGCCTTGCAGGTGGGCGAATGGAAGGAAACAGAGCAGTACGGAGGCAAGCTGAGAGAGGTGAGCCAAGGGAGAAACATCCAGGAAGGCGGAAAAATAATAAAGAATCGAAGGGTGGGGCTAAATTTGAGTAGAAAGGAAAGCAGGCAGTTGCTCGGTTTCAGGCGATAGAAAGAGAGGGTTGAGATGAGAGAAGGTGATTATAAGAAGGGATAAAAAGGGATTTGGCATTTATCTCTCGACCTCTTTCACGAACTCCCTCTCTCAGAATTACCTCTGATTGTTCACAGACAGTTAGACACTCCCCTGTATAATACGCCAGGAAAGGCTCTTCCATGTGCCCACCCTCCCCTGCCATGACCAAGTAAGAGCACACGGCCGTCTCTGCTCCCGAGAAGTTGGAATGGGCTGATCATGATTCCATGCCCTCTCCCCTCCCTGTCCTCTCCCAGGTGACCTATCGCTCGCTCTGCGACTCCCCCATGTGCCCACCCTCCACTGCCATGGCTGAGTGACAGCACATGGCTGAGTGGCAGCACATGGCTGAGTGGCAGCACATGGCTGAGTGGCAGCACTTAGTCTTTCCTGGATAACCCCACGTGACCTTTCTCCCCCTTTCCTCCCATCCCAGGTGACCTATCGCTCCCTCTGCGACTCCCCCATGTGCCCACCCTCCACGGCCATGACCGAGTGGCAGCACACGGCCTTCTCTGCTCCGGACCACAAACACCTGGTGCGTGCATGGTTGAACACGCATACAGAGATTGAAGTGCTCGTGAGGCCACCCTCCACGGCCATGACTGAGTGGCAGCACACGGCCTTCTATCTCTGCTCTGCTCCTGGCCACAAACACCTGGTACCCGCATGTTTTCATTTTCATATCTTTTCCTAAGTGTGCAGGCGCTCAGAACATGCGCATAAAATTGAAATGCTCGTGAGGGCATCTGATCAAAGGAAAAGTAGAAATCACCTGAAAGAACCTGTACATGAGAAAATGTTCTGTACAAGAACCTGTACAAGAACCTGTACAAGAACCTGAAAGAACCTGTACAAGAACCTGTACAAGAACCTGAAAGAACCTGTACAAGAACCTGAAAGAACCTGTACAAGAACCTGTACAAGAACCTGTACAAGAGCCTGTACAAGAGCCTGTACATGAGTAAATCCCACCTTAAATTGCCTGCATGAATGGAACTGGAGAGCATGAGCCCGCTCCCTTGGCAGGGCAGTTCCCAACCTCCCTTCACATCTAGTAGCAAAGAGAACAACTCCTTTTGCAATAGCTCTTTCAACCAGAAATTCTGCCCTGCCATCCCTGCGTATGAGCTGTCCTTTTGGAGCATCTGCCCTAAATCTTCCGTATCTGGTATATTTCCTCCTCCCACCAGGTGCTAGAGCTAGTAAACCAGATGCATGAGGTGGCAGGGTGTTTGATTTTTGAGATGTCTGGAAAACACCTTGCTCTCACCCCCTCCCACCAGGTCCTGGAGCCAACGAACCAGGCGCATGACGTGCCTTTTGGGTCCTATCTGGTACAGTCGTGCCTGTACCTCTTGTATCTCATCTCTTACATCTCCCAACTCCCAACTCTCAACTCCTCTCAAACCAGGGCCTGGAGCTAATAAACCAGGTGCATGATGTGCCGTTTGGATCCTATCTGTTACAGTCTCGCCTGTATTTCTTGTACCACATATTTCTCATCTCTCAAATATCCCAACTTTCAATCCCCCTCTCTGGTCCCCCACCAGGTCCTGGAGCTAATAAACCAGGCGCATGACGTGCCGTTTGGGTCCTACTTTGAGGTGAGGCATGGGGTGTGGTGTGATTATACGAGCAGCCTAAGAAGGTAAGAACAGATCAAATCTAAGAGGTGAACGGAAAACGTTAGCGAATCATTCCTATCCAGGTTAGTGGACTCAAGTTACGGCTGGCATATGGTCGTCAGCATCTCGCGGACAAAAAAGCGAGCCAGCGAGATGCTGACGACCATTTGCCAGCCGTAACTTGAGTCCACTAATCTGGATAGAAATGATTCGCTAACGTTTCCCGTTCACCTCTTAAATTTAATATGTTCTTACCTTCCTTTCTTACGCTTCTCCCCCACTTTTAGAATGGATAACATGACACCAGCGCTCGCTGTAGGCCGTCACAGGTCAGGCGGCTGACCCAGCAAGACTGTGCAGGGCCTTTGAGCACCTTGGAACTAGAGATGAAATATGGATTGGCTCTTAAACATCTTAATATTGGAGTTTATATCAACCCTTTTGTTCTTTTCTGTGGTTCTCAGGTGCATGCACAGTGGACGGTCAAAACGACCTCCGACAACCCCGAGAGCCCATCGTGCAGTGCCGAGCTCAAAGCAGGTCGGTGGTCGTGGCTTTTCAATCGAGTCGAATGTCTCCCTGTGAGGCAACTCCGATAACCCCAAGAGCCCATCGTGAAGTGCTGAACTTAAAGCCGGTCGGTGGTTCTGCTGTTTGGCTTCAACTCAAAAGTCAACAGCTGTCCGATTTCAGTCTGTTTGTGTCCTTTTGCATTGTTGTGTTTGGGCTCTGAACCTTGTGGCGCATGCTGTGTGGTGCATGGCGTGTGGTACATTGCATTTGTAACATAATTGCACGAGTGCGTACCAATAAGTGAGTCGTCTAAGGAAATGTTTTGCCAGGGGGAAGGGACATGACTTGCATTGAATCTTGTTGACATTTCTGTGTATCAATGTCTGTGTGTGTGAATTGCAGGTGTGCACTTCAAGAAGTGGTGTATGATGCAAGGGAAGATCCGGCAGGGAGCGCAGGCAGAGGTGAGTGCATGTGGTGCCCTTCCCTGTTCTTTGTAGTAGCTTGTGAGGCACATGTGTCATCTTCACTCCAGCTTTGATATCACAGCAATATGTGCGCTGTTGAATTGTTGCTGCTTGCACTTGTTTGCTTTGTTGCCCTTTCTGTTATCCCGTGCAGATGAAGATGATGGAGATGGCAATGGCATACATAGCAGAGGGAACACAGGGCGGTAACCAGCCGGTTGAATGTAATGCTATCTCCTCTGGTAGCACATCTCCCCCTTTGTTGCCCTCTCTCTCCCCTTCCTGCAGATGAAGAGGAACAGCCAGGCGATGATGGAGATGGCAATGACTTACATACGGTAGCTGAGCACACGCAGGTGGTAACCAGCCGCTGCTGATAGCACATCTCTCTCTTTGTTACCCCCTCCCTCTCGTCCTCCCCTTTTCTTCCTTGCCCGTGCAGATGAAGAGGAACAGCCAGGCGATGATGGAGATGGCAATGACATACATAGCAGAACGCACACAGAGCGGTAACCAGGCGGCCGACTGTAACGCTAATGCCGCTGCTGGGAGTGGTGGGGGTGACAGCGGTGATAGCAATGGGAGAGGAAACGGGGGTGATGTGAAGGTGGAGGGAGGAGAAGCAGGAGGGTTGGAAGGAAGGGATAGATTAGTATCTAGTGGTGACAGTAGAAGACAAGGAAGTGTAGACACAAAGCCAGGGTAACTACATTTTCAAGTTTTTGTAAGAGGATAAGAGCTGTTGTTTGTTTGGTACAGCATCAAACGATGCCCTTAGGTTCAGCCCATGTAAATAGAGGTTCAGAAAAGAAAAAGAAGTTTTCTCATTTTCTTGTCAATGTTGTGTGAAGTTTTGTTTGTACTGCAGTGGTTAGGAGTGCTGGTTGTTCCAAATATTGCCTTTTTACATATAATATGTTTAACACGACAGAAATCAAACATCCGTCCGAATCACTTTCTAGCGAGTTCTTTTCACCCTTGTGCTAGACCCCACTAAAAGCCTAGCAGCCTTGCTTGCATCCTACCAATGCGGTATAAGCGGACTAAGGAAGCATCGACTATAGCGTATCGCGGTGGCGGTTATTCCGCACGCACGGCGCCGCTCTCGTCAGCCTTCGACTCGCAGCAGTAGGACCGTTGTCGTGCCATCCGTGAAAGGAAGTCCTGACGTGACTCGACGTTTGGTACATGAGGAATCCGGCATATGCGAAAGTAGTACTCCGCATGTGATCAATCAATTCCCCGCTTGCCGGTTGCGGAACAGAGGTAGGAAGTGATAGTGCTTCGCCACGCCACACCTTGCGGGATACGCGTTACAAAGCGCTCGGTACTCTCTTGGACGAACTAGCTAGGAGAAAACAGCTCGTTTGGAAAAAAAAAAATTGGGAATGCCGACGCCGTACGCGCGAGAGCTGGCGTGTGGGATCGTGAAGGACCACTTCGGGGACCAAGTGGAGGTAGGTGTTACCTGGGGAAGGCCCGTCTGGGTGTTCTCGTGAAGGACCAGGTGGAGGTGCGTGCGTCCAGGTGTTACCTGAGGGAGGTGGTGAAGCCAGGTTTTCCTGAAAAAAAGGGGGCCTCCAGGTGTTACCAGGAACACTTTTGTAACTATGTGGAGGTGCGTCCGGTTGTTGCTGCCCATGATTCCCCTATTCCTCCTTTCAGTTCCCCGTTCCCCACCCCTCCTCCTCTCCCCACTCCCCCCCTGTGCAGGTGGTATGTTGGTAGAGAAGGGGCACCTCGGCCTGTCTCGACAGGACCTCGTTTTGAGACGTCTCAAACCGAAGGGGCACCTCGGCCTGTCTCGACAGGACCTCACCCGCTTCACCACCACCTCCATTCCTCTGTTGCTTTTCTTTAAAACCCCTCCCCTCCCTCCTCCCCCGTTCCCACCAGACGGTATGTCGCACGCCGGTAGAGAAGGGCCAGCTCGGCCTGTCTTTGCAGGACTTGTCCCGCTTCACCGCCCTCCCTCCCTCCCATTCCCCAGTTCCTCTCTTTGGTTTCCCACCTACCCTCCCTCCTCCCCTCCCCACGCACCTCTCCCCCTCCCCTGTGCACCTCCTCCCGCACCTCTCTCCCCCCCGCACCTCCTCCCTCCCATTCCCCTGTGCCCTTCTATTCCCTAACAGACAGTATGCCACACATTTTTGGAGAAGTGGCATCTCGGCCTGTCCCTTCAAGACCTCGCTCGTTTCACCGCCCTCCCTACGATTCCGCTGCTCCCTCTCTTCCATCCTGTTTTGCCCCGTCTCTCCGCCCTAGTTCAGACAGTATGCCGCACATTATTGGAGAAGGGACAGCTGGGTCTGTCCCTTCAAGACCTTGCTCGCTTCACCGCCCTCCCTCCCCCCTCGCTCCGTTCCGCTCTCCTGGTGCTCGTACAGCACAACTGCGCGCAGGCCTTTCGACCACAAACTGATGGTAAGCCTAAGGTTGTTAAGGTTTTGGGTTTACGGTTTTACCCTCTCCGAGCTCTCTCCCTCCTCTCTCAGGGTTGAGGGTGTCGGGTTTCCGGTTTCCCCCTCCCTCCCCCATCCCTCTGCCCTGCTCTCCTGGTGCGCGTACAGCACAACTGCGCGCAGGCCTTTTGGCTGCAGACAGACGGTGAGGCAGGGCCTGAGGTTGTGGGTCTATCTTCTCAGAGCTCTCCCTCCTCCTCCAGGTTTCAGGGTGTTGAGTTTCCTCCCTCCTCCCCTCTTTCCCCCCTCGCTCCTCCGCCCTGCTCTCCTGGTGCGCGTACAGCACAACTGCACACCGGCCTTTTCGGCCGCAGACAGATGGTGAGCCAGTCAGGGTGATGTAGGGTGTTGGGTTGAGGGTATTGAGTAGCCTCCTTCTGAGTCGACCCAAATACAGCATAACTGCACACAGGCATTTCTGCTGCAGACAGACGGTGAGCCAGTCAGGGTGATGTAGGGTGTTGGGTTGAGGGTATTGAGTAGCCTCCTTCTGAGTCGACCCAAATACAGCATAACTGCACACAGGCATTTCTGCCGCAGACAGACGGTGAGCCAGTCAGGGTGATGTAGGGTGTTGGGTTGAGGGTATTGAGTAGCCTCCTTCTGAGTCGACCCAAATACAGCATAACTGCACACAGGCATTTCTGCCGCAGACAGACGGTGAGCCAGTCAGGGTGATGTAGGGTGTTGGGTTGAGGGTATTGAGTAGCCTCCTTCTTCCTCCCTTGCTCCACTCTCTCGGCAGGTTCAGGCCTTCCGACCACAGCAGGCCGACGGTCAACCAGGCGGATTCAGAGTGTCGGGTTGACTTCTTGCTCCGTACCTCTCTCAAGTTCTTCTTCCCGTTCCCCTCGGTCACCCCTGATAATAGTCCTGTTGACCGCACGCCCACCCTCAACATCGCCCTATAGGACTCTGTCCTGCCTCGCTTGTGCTTAAGATCCCCTCTTCTCCCCTTGCTCCTTTCACACGCCCTCTCCCCCTCCCCCCCAGACACGGGTCCTCTGGCCCGCACGCCAACGCTCTACATCGCTCTGCAGGACTCCATCCTGCCTCGCCTGCGCGAACCACCAAGCTAACCTTTCACACCCACTCCAACCACTCCAAACCCCTACTTCTTTCCCCCCATAGACACGGGCCCTCTGGCCCGCACGCCCACCCTCTACATCGCTCTGCAGGACTCCATCCTGCCTCGCCTGCGCTTCCCCAAGTTCATGGCGCAGACGAACGAGCTGCTGGGAGACGAGGTGGGTGGGTGGTTGGGTGATGGGTGGAAGGGTTGGTTGGTGGATGAATGGATGGGCGGGTGGGGCAGAGGCAGTGATTGACGCTCTTTGAGACGTCTTAAAACTCTTTTGAAGCATGGTTTTTTTTAGAATTCTCAAGGTGACTTTTGAGTCAACTCAAAAGTTTTTTTAGAATTCTATAAAAATCCCTGCAACATCATGGATGGCCGGGTGGGGCAGAGGCAGTGATTGACGCTCTTTTGAAGCATGGTTGCCTTGCCTGCCCTCGGTTTCCCACAGTGGGGTGATCCACCATCTCGGGCAGCGATCACCCCACAGTTCCCTTGATGCCCCACCCCCACGCGCCCCCCTTTCTTCCCGCACCCCCCACTTTAACCACTATTTTCAGGCAGCGGCAATGGTGGAGGCTCTGTTGGAGGAGCTCGGCCGGGTGTCCCTGCACCAACGGGTGAAGCAGTCGATTCGAATCCCTCAGTGCCTCCTTTCCCTTTTCTTCCCCTGTCGCCCCTCCCAACACACCACTCGCCAGGCAGAGGCAGTGGTGGAGGCTGTTTTAGAGCACGGGTGCGGGCGCAGCAACAACAGCTCCATCAGACCCATGCTCCCTCCGTGCGGCATGCGCGCTTCCCCTTTCCCCCTTCGTCGGGCAGAGGCAAGGCTGTTTTAGAGCACGGGTGCCTGTCCCTGCACCAGTCGTGCAGCGATCACACCGCACTTCCCTTAATGCCCCATTTACGGTTTACCACCCACCCTTTCCCCTTCCCCTTCCAACACGACTCGCCAGGCAGAGGCAGTGGTGGAGGCTCTTCTGGAGCACGGCCGCCTGTCCCTGCACCAACTCGTGCAGCGATCACACCACACTTTCCTTGTTGCTCCCCACTCCCCTTTTCCCTTTTTTTGCCGCATCCCCACTACCCTTCTCCTTCAGGCAGAGGCAGTGGTAGAGGCTCTACTGGAGCACGGCCGGCTGTCCCTGCACCAGCTCGTGCAGCGATCAGTGGCGAAGGCTGGCTCGTCTGATCCCTCTGCCGCAAAGAGTAAGCAACTTGTTGCGTGACTGCCCTTTGATTATGTATGTCTGTTTTGAGGCGCCCCAAGGGCAAATGTTCCGTTGTGTTTTTATTCGTTTGATTTTTTTGTTATTCTTCGTTGTTGTTGTTGTTGTTGTTGTTTTTTTTTTTTGTTTTTTTTTTTTTTCCCTTCATGTTCATTTGCTCGCCCTGCCATTCTTGCAGCCGAGGGTCAGGTTCGGCAGCAGCTGGTGGCGGCCCTGTCAGTGCTGATCCATGAGAGGCTCGTCGAGAGGGTCGGGGCCCCCGAGCCTATGCTGCTGGCTCGGGGAGCAACCAGCGGCGGCGATGCTCCCAAGCCCGCTTCTCGTGCGCGAGTGGTGAGTTTGGTTTCCCTCTCCTGACATTCTTCCCCTCTTGTTTATAATGCCTATTCCG
The DNA here is from genome assembly GCA_947471745.1 of Closterium sp. Naga37s-1. Taxonomy (NCBI): domain Eukaryota; kingdom Viridiplantae; phylum Streptophyta; class Zygnematophyceae; order Desmidiales; family Closteriaceae; genus Closterium; species Closterium sp. Naga37s-1. The sequence continues at coordinate 2,870,990 of CANJKZ010000169.1, read as the reverse complement.
GTTCACTAATCGACCTGCAGAGGGGTAGATTTGGGAGCATTCTCGAAAACGTCCTGCATTCTCAAGAGGAAGCAGCAACTTGGGATACCGTCAGATATCATTGGATGCTGTCAGATGGCTATACAATGATGGGGTCGTCTGGCTACTTCGACTCGGAGGAGCACCGCTACGTTGATGGTACTTTTGAGAATTCTCAAAAGTACCATTGTCGTTGGATGCTGTCAGATGGCTACACAATGATGGGGTCGTCTGGCTACTTCGACTCGGAGGAGCACCGCTACGTTGATGGTACTTCTGAGAATTCTCAAAAGTACCATTATCGTTGGATGCTGTCAGATGGCTACACAATGATGGGGTCGTCTGGCTACTTCGACTCGGAGGAGCACCGTGTGGTCGTTGCAGCGGCACTCGCTCTCACTCCTGTTGTGGTTTCCATACCCGCCCCCTCCTCCCCACCTCCCTCCCTCTCTGCCGTCTCCTTACCTTACCTTCCAGCGCAAGCGGGCAATGATGGAATCGTCAGGGTACTTTGATTCAGAAGAGCCCTGTGTGGTCGTTGCAGCAGCACGCTCCTGCAGCCACACTCACTTACTCCTCTCCTCTCATGCTTGAATGGCCCCGACCCCTTCCCTTCTCTTCCTGCTTTCACCCTTCATTCCTTTCTCAGCGCAAGCGGGCAATGATGGAATCGTCGGGGTACTTTGACTCGGAGGAACACCGTGTGGTCGTTGCAGCAACACTCGGTGCTGTAATGGCGGTTTGGTCTCTATAAGCGTTCCAACCCCATCCCCCTGTTACCTGTCGCACCCTCTCTCAGCGCACGCGGGCAATGATGGAATCGTCTGGCTACTTTGACTCGGAGGAGCACCGTGTGGTCGTTGCAGCGTGATGCTGCAGCCATACTCATTCCCTCCTCTCCTCTCATTCTTGCATGTCCTCTTCCCTTCCTGCTTGCACCCTTCCTCCCTCTCAGCGCACGCGGGCAATGATGGAATCGTCCGGCTACTTTGACTCGGAGGGGCACCGCGTTGTCGTTGCAGCGCGCTGCAGTCACACTCCCGCTCACTCCCGCCATGTTTCCCCCCTTGCTCACTCTTTCAGCGCACGTGATGGAATCATCCGGCTACTTCGATTCGGAGGAGCACCGCGTGGTCGTTGCACCACGCTGCAGTCACACTCCCGCTCACTCCTGTTGTGGTTTCTATAGCCCCATCCCCTCTTCTCCCCCTTCCCCTGACCTCATCCGTGCCGTCCTCTTACCTTCCCCTCAGCGCACGCGGGCCATGATGGAGTCGTCTGGCTACTTTGACTCGGAGGGGCACCGGGTGGTTGTTGCAGCGCCACTCACTCGCTGTCCCCTTACTCCCCTTTCTCCCCTGTCTCACTCTCCCTCAGCGCACACGTGCAATGATGGAGTCGTCTGGCTACTTTGACTCGGAGGGGCACCGCGTGGTCGTTGCAGCGCGCTGCAGCCACACTCCTGCTCACTCCTCTTGTGGTTCCTGAAGATCCTTCCCCCCTCCTCCCCTTTCTTCCCCCCTTGCTCTCTCAGCGCACGCGGGCAATGATGGAATCGTCTGGCTACTTCGACTCTGAAGAGCACCGCGTGTTCGTTGCTGCTCGCCGCATTCACACTCCCGCTCACTCCTCTTTCCCCCCCCCTTGCTCTTTCAGCGCACGAGGGCCATGATGGAATCGTCTGGCTACTTTGACTCGGAGGAGCACCGTGTGGTGGTTGCGGCCCGCTGCAGTGACGCCCTGCGCTTCCAGTTGCCCGGTTCCTGGGTGCTGTCGGGTGGTGATGGCGCTGGTGCTGGTAGTGCTGCTATTGGGGCTGGTGCTGCTGTGGACGGGAGCGCTGGAGCAGATGCAGGAATGTCAGCAGCAGCAGCAGCAAAGTTGAAGGTGAGCGGTCAGATCAGGTAGATTCATGTGCAGTCATGTTTGTGCAGGAAAGAGCACCGTGTGGTGGTTGCAGCACGCTGCAGTGATGCCCTGCGCTTCCAGCTGCCCACTGCCTGGGTGCTGTCGCATGGTGATGGCGGTGCTGCTGTCGCTGGTGGGGCTGGTGCTGCTTTGGATTGGAGCAGCAATGGGGAGCTGGTTCGAGTGTGTGATGGTACCGTGAATCTGTTTTTTGAGAATTCTAAAGAAAACAGATACTGTGCCGTGTTTTGAGTCGACTCAATCAAAGCACGACTCCTTTCGAGCAGCAAGGAGGAGCTGGTTTGAGTGTGTGATGGTACTGTGCTGTGCCAAGCGGACTTCACTGGTACCATCACACAGTTCTTGCCTTTTCTGTTGCAGGTTGTTTTTGTCCAATCGAGCCCCATTTGGAGGCCATTTTGAGAATTCTCAAAAACAACCTGCAACATCATGGACTTGACTGGTACCGTCACACAGTTCTTTTCTTTCTGCCCTTCTTCTGTTGATGACTGAGGGCCAAGCGGAATCTGTTCTTCACTGGTACCATCACACAGTTCTTCCCTCTCTGCCCTTCTTCTGTTGATGACTGAGGCAGAGGGGAGTGCAGCAGGAGGAGTGAAGCAAGTTTTTCTAGACAATGTTATGCCGCTTTTTCCCGTGCTCTCCTCCTCCCTTACTTGCAGAGAAAGCGAGTGGTTCTAGACGATGACGATGAGGAGGAGCAAGCGGGACCGAGTGCCAAGCGGCCTGCAACGGGGGCGGCAGCAGTGGGTGGGAGTGCAGGTGGAGGGGAGAAGCAAGTTTTTTCTAGAGACAATGTTATGCCCCTTTTTCCCGTGTTCTCCTCCTCACTTACTTGCAGAGGAAACGAGTGGTTATGGATGACGATGATGAGGAGGAGGAGCAAGCAGGGCCCGAGCGGCAAGCTCTGGCCGCACCACCACACAGTGTTTCTCGTTTCCGCCCTTGCACCGCACCCCACCGCACTGCACTTGCAGAGGAAGCGAGTGGTTATGGATGACGATGATGAGGAGGAGCAAGCGGGACCGAGTGCCAAGCGGCCTGCAACGGGGGCGGCAGCAGCAGTGGGTGGGAGTGCAGGTGGAGGGGAGAAGCAGGGAGGAGGGGAGGACTCTGGCGTGCTGTGGCGGGTGAACTACGAGGAGTTCCTCAGGAGAACGAGACACCAGGTGGGGTCAGGGTGGGAAGGGAAGAATGCACTAGGTGGGCACTGGGCTGGGCAGCAAACAAGATACCAGGAGTGAAGCAGGGAGGAGGAGGGGAGGACTCTGGCGTGCTGTGGCGGGTGAACTACGAGGAGTTCCTCAGGAGAACGAGACACCAGGTGGGGTCAGGGTGGGAAGGGAAGAATGCACTAGGTGGGCACTGGGCTGGGCAGCAAACAAGATACCAGGAGTGAAGCAGGGAGGAGGAGGGGAGGACTCTGGCGTGCTGTGGCGGGTGAACTACGAGGAGTTCCTCAGGAGAACGAGACACCAGGTGGGCTCAAGTGGCCTTCAGTTGCGCTCCAGATGGGAGGCAGGTGAGTTCCTCAAAACATTTTTTTTAGAATTCTCCAAAAAACAGATTCAAGTGGCCTTCAGTTGCGCTCCAGGTGGGGGGCAGCTTGATGGCAGGTGGGAGGCAGGTGAGTTCCTCCGTGAAGAGTTTTGAGTCGACTCAAAACTCGACTCAGTACACGCGGGCAGCTTGATGGCAGATGGGAGGCAGGTGTGTTCCTCCTTGAAAGAATATGTGTGCCTTGCTTGATGCCCTCCCATCCTTTGTTTTTTCACCGATCATCTCTCCCCACACCCTTCCCCACCCATACCCCTCCTCCCCACATTCATCTCCACCACTCTTCACCGCTCTTCACCCCTCTCCACCAGACCATAGTAGATTTTGTGCGAGAGAGCATCGACCCAGGCGCTTCCATCATCGATGCTGCCCTCTTCACCACACCCATCTCCGCCACTCTTCACCTCTCTTCACCCCTCTTCACCCCTCTTCACCGCTCTCCACCAGACCATAGTGGACTTTGTGCGGGAGAGCATCGACCCTGGCGCTTCCATCATCACTGCTGCCCTGCTCCATGCTGGAAAGAACCAGGAAACTTCCCTTCGACACCCGTACTCAGGTAACGCACGTCATTCCCTCGATTTGATTCCATTGGTCCTTCAATATGAGCCATGTGCTGAGAGATCATCATAATGATAAGTTGTATGATAAGTTGTATGATGAGCCATATGAACGTTGTGAGCCATATGCTGAGACAGCATCATAGTGATAAGTTGTATGATAACTTGTATGATAAGTTGTATGATAAGTTGTATGATAACTTGTATGATAAGTTGTATGATGAGTTGTATGATGAGTCTTTGGATAAGCCATATGAGTTTCTTGGCCTACTTGAATTTCTGGGAAGCATTTTATTGTCTCGTTCCGTTGGTGCTTTAGCGTTTTTCTTCAGGATTGCTGCCGCTCCACTATGAGCTTGAACCATATGCTGACTGAGAGAGCATCATAATGATGAGTTGTACAATGAGCCTTGGATGAGCCATATGATATGAACGTTGTGAGCCATATGAACCCTGTCTCTCCCTCCCCTCCCCTCCCAGCATCCCTCTCCCTGTACTCGATAGTCAATGCAGTGCGATCCACAGCAGACGGTCGCACCATGGCCCTCGACCAGATCAAACTCCTCTCCACCCCTTCGAGTTTCCTGTTTCTTCCTATACTTCCCCCGTCCCCTCCCAGCATCCCTCTCCCTGGACTCAATAGTCAATGCAGTGCGAGGCACAGAAGACGGCCGCACCATGGCCTTGGATCGGATCAGAGCGGCACTTCAGCTGCTCGTGGCTCATCCCAGCGCCGTGGCCTCTCGCGCCTCCGATGCCCACTACACCATCCGTGAGTTGTTGTGTGAACGCACTGCCTACTTTGTGAGTCTTGGTCACGCACATTGCACATGAGCCGATACATAAGCCGTCACAACAGATCAGAGCGGCACTTGAGCTGCTCGTGGCACTGGCACATCCCAGCGCTGTTGCTTCTCGCTCTTCACACGCCCACTACACCATCCGTGAGTCATCGTTGCACCATTAAACTCAGTGCTATAGTCACTGACTCACATCACACTACAAGCACGCAAGCCACCGCATCAGAGCGCCGCTGTTCAGCTGCCCGTGGCACACCCCAGCGCTGTTGCTTCTCGCTCCTCATACGCCCACTACACCATCCGTGAGTCATCTATCCCACTACACCATCCGTGAGTCATCTATCCCACTACACCATCCGTGAGTCATCTATCCCACTACACCATCCGTGAGTCATCTATCCCACTACACCATCCGTGAGTCATCTATCCCACTACACCATCCGTGAGTCATCTATCCCACTACACCATCCGTGAGTCATCTATCCCACTACACCATCCGTGAGTCATCTATCCCACTACACCATCCGTGAGTCATCTATCCCACTACACCATCCGTGAGTCATGTATCCCACTACACCATCCGTGAGTCATCTATCCCACTACACCATCCGTGAGTCATCTATCCCACTACACCATCCGTGAGTCATCTATCCCACTACACCATCCGTGAGTCATCTATCCCACTACACCATCCGTGAGTCATCTATCCCACTACACCATCCGTGAGTCATCTATCTACACACGTCAAGCTCCCTGGGCTGAGTTATATTTACATTATACCACAAGCATGTGAACAATATCTGCTAACCTTGTTCTGTGAGTGTGCCTGTGCTTGCATGTGTGTGCACACGTGTGTATGCATGCATGTGTGCATGCATGTGTGAATGTATGGACTGTGTGAATGCATGGACTGTGTGAATGGTCACTTTCGCTTTTGCCTGTCAGAATCTGCAAAGATCATCGAGCTGGTGAAGCTTAGAGAGGTGCGTTGACTTGATTGACTGATGGAGAGGTGCGTTGACCTGTATGGCGTGTGACTGGTCAGTTTTGCTATTGCCTGTCAGAATCTGCGAAGATTATCGAGCTAGTGAAACTCAGAGAGGTGCGTTGACTCAAGTTGACTGATGGAGAGGTGCGTTGACTCAAGTTGACTGATGGAGAGGTGCGTTGACTCAAGTTGACTGATGGAGAGGTGTGCTGAGTCGAATTCACCCATGGAGAGGTGCGTTGACTTGAGCTGACTCCTGGGATGAGGGACATTGGTTAGGGAGTTGCTAAAGTAGACTGTCACAACATTGTGCCCTTACGTTTGTAACCCTAAATCAAGCTTCCTCCCATGCTCATCACCACTTCTTTCAACCATTTCTTCGATTCAGCCTTGGTTAGGGCCTTCTCATCACACACACCACTTCTCCAACCTCTCTCCATCACCCCCTCCCTCCCACCACACCACCCCTTGCAGGTGGAAGCAATAGTGTCTCAGCGTTTTGGGCCTTCTGCCTGCCGACTGTTCCGCCTGCTGCTGTCCAAGAACTGCCTGGAGCAGAAGCAGGTGAGGGAGGAAGGGCGATAAGAGGAGAGGCAGGTGAGAGAGGAGGGGCGATAAGAGGAGAGGCAGGTGAGGGAGGAGGGGCGATAAGAGCAGAAGCAGGTGAGGGAGGAAGGGCGATAAGAGCAGAAGCAGGTGAGGGAGGAAGGGCGATAAGAGCAGAAGCAGGTGAGGGAGGAAGGGCGATAAGAGCAGAAGCAGGTGAGGGAGGAAGGGCGATAAGAGGAGAGGCAGGTGAGAGAGGAGGGGCGATAAGAGGGTGTTGTATAGGAGGTGGGTCATGAGCCTCAAGCCACCTGCCGACTGTTCCGCCTGCTGCTGTTCAAGAACTGCCTGGAGCAGAAGCAGGTGAGGTGGTGGGGAGGGAAATGAGACCATTAAGAATTCACCCCCTTTTTTTTTGTCCCTAGCAATATCCTGCAGCATAAATGTTTTTGAGAAATCTTCGAAATCTCTGAAAAAAACTCGAAATAGTTTAGCAACTCGAAATAGTTTAGCAACATAAAAGATTTTTTTTTTTTTTCTCTCGTAAAGGTTGAAATGGGCAGGGGGGTCACGACTGACAGCCAGGTGTAGGCAACACCAAAGGGGGATCCCCCCCACATTTACTCTAACCAGTTCTCTCACTCCCTCCCCGTATCGCATTATCCCTATCCCCTCTCTCTATCTCTCTCCCCATCCCACCAGGCAGCAGAGCTGGCGATTATATCCCTTGGGATGCAAGGCAGCTCCTCTACCGCATGATGCTGGATGAGTTTTTGAGTCGCATCACAGCAGCTGGCAATCATATCACTGGCCTTACGGACGCGCATCATCAACTGCCGTCCATTAGCTAACTAAACCTGACATGATTGCCCTCCCTTCCCCTTCCCCATTCGCACCCACCAGGCAGCAGAGCTGGCAATGATCTCCCTTGCGGACACACGGCAGCTGCTCTACCGCATGATGCTGGACGAGTTTGTGCAGCTGCAGGTATGGTGTGGTGTGGTTGCATGCGCCAGATACTCTACCTAGCTCCTCTGGGCATGCTGCTGGTGGGATGAGTGCAGGTGCGGGTATGGCATGACATATTCTGGTGCAGTGCAGCTGCTCTACCGCATGATGCTGGACGAATTCGTGCAGCTGCAGGTATGGTGTGGTGTGGATGTATTTGCTACTCTACCTAGCCTCTCTGGGCATGCTTGCAGACGCACGGCAGCTGCTCTACCGCATGATGCTGGACGAATTTGTGCAGCTGCAGGTATGGCATGTGTGTTTAATTCTCAAACAGTCTATTTGGAACACACATGGCATGTGTGTTTTATTCTCAAACAGTCTATTTGGAACACACATGCCTTATCTCCAGCCGTTTGATTTGAGTATGGACGCTGTGAATGGCTCTCGTTCCCCACTGCTCTCTACCCCATGTTTTGAGAGGTAAAGAAAAAAAAAAAAAAAAAAAAAAATGAGACGTCTAAAAAAAAAAAAAAAAAAAAAGAGACGTCTTAAAACAAAACCAAATTTGAGACGTCTCAAAACCTCCAGCTTTTTGAGTATGGATGCCATGAATGGCTCTCGTTTCTCCACTGCCCTACCCCATGTTCAGCTGCAGGTGCGCTTTGGTTGAAGGTTCAGATCTGCTTTCTGGGTATTGTGTGTGCGTGTGTGGGTGCATTTCACAGGAAGTCTCAAGATGGCGGATCACGCCCCTCAGAGGACCTTCTATCTCTGGCGCATCCACACAGCGGCTGTTCCCTTGTGCTCTCTCTCTCTCCCCGCTTCTGCTCACCCATCTCACAGGAAGTCCCCAAGACAGCTGATCACGCCCCTCAGAGGACCTTCTACCTCTGGCGCATCCACACACAACCCGCTCTACCCGTGTGCTCTTTCCGCTCCCTGTGTGCATTCCCCTGCCGACCAACCCCCTCTCTCCCTTTCACAGGAAGTCCCCAAGACAGCAGACCACGCCCCTCAGAGGACCTTCTATCTCTGGCGCATCCACATTGCGACTGTCCTGCCCCGCGTGCTCAACCACATGTGCCACCGTATCTTCTGTCAACGTCTCTCTCTTTCAACAGAAAGTCCCCAAGACGGCTGATCATAGAGAGGACCTTCTATCTCTGGCGCATCCACAAAGTGACTGTCCTGCCCCGCGTGCTCAACCACATGTGCCACCGTATCTTCTGTCAACGTCTCTCTCTTTCAACAGAAAGTCCCCAAGACGGCTGATCATAGAGAGGACCTTCTATCTCTGGCGCATCCACAAAGTGACTGTCCTGCCCCGCGTGCTCAATCACATGTGCCACCTTCTCCCCTCTTCTGCTCACCCCTCTCTCCCTTCCACAGGAAGTCCCCAAAACAGCTGATCACGCCCCTCAGAGGACCTTCTACCTCTGGGCATCCACAAAGTGACGGTTCTGCCGCGCGTGCTCAACCACATGTGCCACCGTTTCCTCTCTTTGGCTGCCCTGTCTTTCTCTTTCCACAGTAAGTCCCCAAGACAGCAGACCACGCCCCTCAGAGGACCTTCTATCTCTGGCGAATCCACATCGCAACGGTTCCGCCCCGCGTGCTGAACCACATGTCAATATCCCCCCTTGCTGTTTTTGCTGTCAGGAAGTTCCCAAGACAGCAGACCACGCCCCTCAGAGGACCTTCTATCTCTGGCGCATCCACATTGGAACGGTTCTCCCCCGTGTGCTGAACCACATGTACCACCGTTTCCCCACTTCTCTCTGCCCCTCTCTCTTTCCACAGGAAGTCCCCAAAACGGCTGATCACGCCCCTCAGAGGACCTTCTATCTCTGGCGCATCCACATCGCAACCACATGTGCCACCGTTTCCTCTCTTTGGCTGCCCTGTCCTTCTCTTTCCACAGGAAGTCCCCAAAACGGCTGATCACGCCCCTCAGAGGACCTTCTACCTCTGGCGCATTCACATTGCAACGGTTCTCCCCCGTGTGCTGAACCACATGTGCCATGGTGCCTGCAACCTGAGGTTACGACTGGAACATGAAATGCAGCAGGAGCAGGAGGTGAGGGAGAGGGTAGAGAGGGAGTGGCCATGTACCACATGTGCCACGGTGCATGCAACCTGCGGTTACGACTGGAGCATGAAATGCAGCGGCAGGAGCTCTGGTGAGCAGGGAGGGGAAGGGTGTAACATGGGAGAGCGTTTGATGGTTCTTCTGCCCCTCGTGCTGAACCACATGTGCCATGGTGCCAAAGCCTGAGGCTGGAGCATGAGATGCCGCACGAGCAGGAGGTGAGGGAGTCGGCATAGTGATTAACGCCCCCGCCTTCCTGCCTTCCATCCCAAAGTCATGTGCCACGCTGCCTGCAACCTTAGCCTGGGTTTGGTGCCTTAGATCCAGCAATGGCAGGAGATGAGAGAGAGGGAGACCTGATTGTAGGTTAGGCGAGTGTTTGAAGGCTCTGCCTTGCATGCGGAACCTTCAAACTTGCTTATATCATAAGGCATTGGTCATGTGCTTGTAACTGGTGTGACTCTACCAGGCGCTCTCTCTCTCCTCGAGCAGATAGAGCAGGCGCACACAGCACAGGCGGTGCTGCCAGCTCCGCCAATGAACCCATGTGCTTATAACCTGATCTTAACCCATGCGCTTCTATCTTGACAATAATGCATGTGCCTATATCACATGTGTGACTCTACCAGGTGCTGTCTCTCCTGGAGCAGATAGAACAGGCGCATGCAGCACACAGCACAGGCGGTGCTGGGAGTTCTGCTGGTGGGGAAGCGAGGGCAGCACCAGAGAAGGCGGTGGCGTTGACTTCGGGGCAGAGGAAGCAGCTGGAGAGGATCCGGCGAGTGCTTCTCACTCACCCATGTGCTTCCTACCCATGTGTTCTTATAAACCCTGTGACTCTACCAGGTACTGTCTCTCTTGGAGCAGATAGAGCAAGCGCACGCAGCTCACGGTGCCAGTTCTGCTGGCGGTGCTGCTGGTGAGGTGAGGGCAGCGCCCGAGAAGGCGGTAGCGTTGACGTCGGGGCAGAGGAAGCAGCTGGAGAGGATCCGGCGAGTGCTTCTCATCTATGTGTTTGTAACCCATGTCCTTACCACCCATGTGTGCTTATAACCCGTGTGTGACTCTATCAGGTGCTGTCTCTCCTGGAGCAGATAGAGCAGGCGCATGCAGCACACAGCACAGGCGGTGCCAGTTCCGCTGGTGGGGAGGTGAGGCCAGCACCAGAGAAGGCGGTGGCATTGACGTCGGGGCAGAGGAAGCAGCTGGAGAGGATCCGGCGAGTGCTTCTCATCTATGTGTTTGTAACCCATGTCCTTACCACCCATGTGTGCTTATAACCCATGTGTGCTTATAACCTGTGTGTGACCCTACCAGGTACTCTCTCTTTTGGAGCAGATAGAGCAGGCGCACGCAGCACACAGCACAGGCGGTGCCAGTTCCGCTGGTGGGGAAGTGAGGGCAGCACCAGAGAAAGCAGTGGCGTTGACGTCGGGGCAGAGGAAGCAGCTGGAGAGGATACGACAAGCGCTTCTCTCTCACCCATGTGTTTGTAACCCATGTCCTTACCACCCATGTGTGCTTATAACCCATGACACTCTACCAGGTGCTGTCTCTCCTGGAGCAGATAGAGCAGGCGCACGCAGCACACAGTGCCGGTTCCACTGGCGGTGCTGCTGGTGGGGAGGTGAGGGCAGCGCCAGAGAAAGCAGTGGCGCTGACGTCGGGGCAGAGGAAGCAGCTGGAGAGGATCCGGCGAGTGGCGGCTGTGCTGGAGACTTCTTTGTTGCGCCTTGACGATACGATTACGCTCTTCTCTGCGTTCTAGAGCAGGTGGGACAGAAGCAGGGGGGACAGGGGAAGCAGCTGGAGAGGATCCAGCGAGTGGCGGCTGTGCTGGAAACCTCACTGCTGCGCCTTGATGATACGATTACGCTCTTCTCCGCGTTCTAAGGCCCAGCCAGTGATGCCATTCAGTGGTGGTGGTGGTGCTGCTGCTGCTGGTGGTGAAGGGAGGGCAGAGGAAGCAGCTGGAGAGGATCCGGCGAGTGGCGGCGGTGCTGGAGACTTCTTTGTTGCGCCTTGATGATACGATTACGCTCTTCTCTACATTCTAAGGCCCAGCCAAGTGTGCCATTTCAGAGGTGGTGCTGGTGGTGAAGGGAGGGCAGAGGAAGCAGTGGCGAGTAGCGGCTGTGCTGGAAACCTCACTGCTGCGCCTTGACGATACAATTGCGCTCTTCTCTGCATTCTAAGGCCCAGTCAGGGGTGTGGTGGTGTTGGTCTTTGCTGCGCCTTGACGATACAATTGCGCTCTTCTCTGCATTCTAAGGCCCAGTCAGGGGTGTGGTGGTGTTGGTCTTTGCTGCGCCTTGACAATGCCGCCACACTCTCCTCCGCATTCTGACGTCTAGCCATGGCTGGGAGCAGGAGGAGCAGGGGAAGCAGCGGGGAGGGAGGGGGAGAAAGGGGGCAGGGGCAGCAGGGCAGACAGATAAGGAGGCACAGAGAGCAGGTTACAGGGGTGCTATTCAGTGGTGGTGATGCTGGTGGTGCAGGGAGGGCAGTGGGGGCACCTGGGCTGTATGAAGCCTCTTCTATGTGACCCTCGTTGCTTCAACTTGATGATGCCACCACCATCACCCTCACCCTCTTCTCCACGTTCTTACCATGGTTGGGTGGGAGCAGGGGGAGCAGGGGGAGGGGGGCAATACAATTCCTCCTTGTCACAATAGTGCTGGAAACCTTGCTGCTTCACCTTGACGATGCCACCACCATCACCCTCTCCCTCTTCTCCACGTTCTTACCATGGTTGGGTGGGAGCAGGGGGAGCAGGGGGAGGGGGGCAATACAATTCCTCCTTGTCACAATAGTGCTGGAAACCTTGCTGCTTCACCTTGACGATGCCACCACCATCACCCTCTCCCTCTTCTCCACGTTCTTACCATGGTTGGGTGGGAGCATGCGAGCAGGACCAGAGGAGAAGAGGAAGGAGACTGATCAAAACCAGAGGGGCCTAGGAGGAAGCAAATAGGTGATTTTTTAGGCGCCTCAAAGAGGGGCGTGGGAGGCTGGTAGGAAGCAAAGACTGGTTCAAACTTCGAAGGCTAGCAACGCACATCAAGCTGACTTAGCATAAATTTGCTCTGTCAAACCAACCTGGAATGGCAAGTCAAGCTGGAGTGGATGAAAAGCTAATGTGTAACAGCTTAGTGTTGCAGCTTGAAGTCACAACACGAGAATGACATGACCTATTTATGGTACTGTATAACACAGTGGTCATTTTATTGTCAGCATACTTTAACACCTATGTATATCTATCAGACTGCCATCCATATTAAACAATTGCCTATCATTTTTCCTTTCTCCTAGGCTGATTGCATGGAGTAGGTGTACACAACCAGAGACACATGATGCCCAACCCCTGCACGCGAATTTGCCCTGCACCGGATGGAAACCTTGCACCCGAGGTTTTTTCCCCAGCCAGTTGCACGCACGTTACAAGTGTTGGGCTGAGAAAAAGCCCTTAGGATCTTTGCAGGGATGAACTCTAAGTGGGACTGATGTAATAGCGGAAGCTTTAATGAGAAGTGCTTGAACCACCTTGCGCTAGTTTGTGAGGGCAAAGTAGATTGATTAAGACAAAGAGATACAAGATTATATAAGAGCACAAGGAATATGAAGGGATACGGTTATAACTGTTTTACTGTTGCTGTTGCGGTTCGATACAGTGACGACTCGGGCAACTGCTCTGTAGCGAGTCAGTTGTGTGTCCTTGCTGTCGCACTGTATTTGTCAGGTCAAAGGTCGCTGACCTTTGACTTTCGCGTAACCTCCAGCGGTTACTTCAACCTCCGAGGGTTGACTCGCTGGTGCCTCGATATGCTTTGCTTCGCTTGTGTCTTGGTGTTTCGACACGACAGAGGCGCTTAAGACTGATTGTTTCCAACACTCCCCTTCGCTTCTGGAGTGTCGCTGCTGGTGACGTGGCTCTGTCCAGTCAGCAGCATGCAGTACTCGAACTTCTGCTTTCCGAGCTTCTTGGTCAGGTAGTCAGCTGCCATCTCGGACGTGGGGCAGTATGACAGCTCGAGCCTCCCTTTCTCGATCTCGTCCTTCACGAAGAAATATCGCAGGGCGATGTGTTTCGTCCTGTTCGCGAAGCCGTTCTTGTTGGCAATGCGAATTGCCGACTGGTTGTCGCAGAACAGAGTGAAGCTGGGTAACTGAGCCAGCTTCGCTTCTTCCAGCAGTTCGCGAAGGTAAAGTCCTTCCTTGGTGGCTGAGCAGAGTGCAATATATTCTGCTTCAGCTGACGAGAGGGCGATTAATTCCTGCTTGCTCGACTGCCAAGAGATAGGTCCGATAGGTTCGAGGCGGTAGATGTAGCCAGTGCGAGAACGCCTGTTGTCGGAATCGCCAGCGTGATCGGCGTCGACGTAGCCGATTAACTTAGGCGGCGTAGTTGCGTTCTTGTAATAAGTTAGACCAATCGTCGGGGTGCTAATGAGGTAATGAAGAGCGCGGTCGAGTTCTGCTAGATGTTCCGCTTCGGGCCTCTTGAGGTAGGTGGTGAGTTGACTTGCAGAGTACGATAGATCTGGGCGGCAGGTGACAGCTGCGAAGAGAAGGCAGCCCAGCTTTCTCTGGTAGTCGCGTATGCCGGCGGGCTTGAGCAGAGCGGAGCCTTCTTTGTTGTTTCCTGTCGTGTAGCGGTACGGTGTGGAGATAGCAGTTGGTGTGAGTGTGAAGCGCTTGGCGATGGTGTCGGCGTATTTCGTGGCGCTGAGGTAGATGGCGTCTTCCTCTTCCCGGATGTTGAGCCCGAGGTACTGTGTAACGGTAGATGAGACTGTCAGTGTGAGATCCTGCTGCAGCTCCCTTTCGAACCAGGTGGTGACGCTGTCGGTTGAGCCGATGTAGAGGAGATCGTCTACGTAGACGATTAGCAGGATGTAATCTGCGCCTTTCGTGAGTCGGTACATCCCCTGATCGTGTGGTAATTGCTTGAAGTCGATGCGAATGAGGCGGGCGTGCAGGTACTGCTGCCATAGCCGCGGAGCTTGCTTGATCCCGTAGAGCGACTTTAGCAGCTGACAGACTTGGTTGGGCTCCCCATTGGTACCGTGCGGTAGTTCCACGAAAATTTCTGCGTCAACGGGTGCGTAGAGAAATGCGTTCGCGACATCGATTTGCCGTAGCTTCTTTTTCTTCATGGCGGCGATCGCGAGGAGGATTCGGAGCGAAGTGTGTCGGCTGACCGGAGCGAAAGTTTCGGTGAAGTCTCGCCCGTGTTCTTGGTCGAAGCCGCGCACGACCCAGCGTGCCTTGAATTTGTCAATGGTGTCGTCGGCCTTCGTCTTCACGCGGAAAACCCATTTTCCGGTGAGAATGGTTTTGTTCCGTGCTACGCCGATGGGGACAATTTTCCACGTGTTGCGCTCCTCTAATGCCTTCAGTTCTTTGTCCATGGCTTCGCGCCATTTTTCCCTATGCTCCCCCCCCAGAGCCTGCTGAACTGTGGCAGGCTCCTTAGGAATGGCCGTGCCGTGGACTGCGGTGACGAGCCCGAGTATCTGGAGTCCACTCGGTGTGTAGCGGGGGAGTGACATGTCCGCGGGATAAGCAGCTTCGTCTCCCGCTTCCGGATCAGGTGCGAAGTTGGGTCCTACGCGTTCTGCTTCGTTGGTGTTTACTTGTGCAGGTGTAACGTAACCGTTGTCAGCGAAATGGTAGTAGGCGTCGGCGTTGATGCTTTCGCGTGGGTTTTCGTCGTCCATTGGCACGTCAACGGAGCAGTAGGGGAGGGGTCCGGCTTCTTCCGAGGCTCCTTCCACGTTCTGCTCGTCCAGGTCAGCTTCATCTTCTGCCGAAGCGAAGGCTCGGTCTCCACGGAAGCCACCTGTGGGGTCTCGGTTTTCGTCCAGGTTGGCAAGGTACGTCTGCAGTGTGAGTCGCTCGTAGAAAATGACATCACGTGCTGCCACTGTTTCTTTTGTCTCGACGTCGAAAATCTTCCATGCATTGTAGTGTTTTTCGATGCCCAGGTGTAGTCCCCAGTGTGCGCGTTGAGAGAATCGTCCTGCTCGTGCAGATGGAGGTCGGTACTGTACCATTCAGCCGAAGACTCGTAACATTTTTGTGCTGCCCAATTTTCCTGTCCACAGCAGATGCGGTGATGTGTTGTTCGGGAGTGACGACGAAGAAAGCAAGTTGTGCAGCATCACGGCGTGGTCCATTGCTTCGGGCCACTGGTGGTTGGGTAGCCGCATGCCACGTAACAGTTTCCGCATGGTATTCTGTAGGGTCCTGTTCATCCTTTCTGCTACACCCTGCTGTTGATGGGCGTAGGGAAGGGAAATGAGTCGCTTGATTCCTCTCTCTGCCAGATACTGCTTGAACCTTTGTGAGGTGTATTCTCCTCCCCCGTCTGACTGGAAGCTTTTTAGTTTGACGCCCGATTCCCTTTCTGCTACGGGGAGCCAGGCGACGAACGCTTCGAACGCCATATCCTTGCTTGGAAGATTCAGGTGCCAAACGTAACGTGTCGCGGCGTCGATGAACGTGATGGTGTAATTGTACGCGTTCTGCCCCGGTTCGCGATTGTACAGGATGTCGCTGTACACTTTCTCGAGTGGCGCGTAAGCTGGTGCGCTTGGGTTATGGTGAGACGCGAACGGTTGATGCGGTAAGTCAGCTTCAGGGCAGGTGAAACACGTTCCACGTACTCGTTGAAGTTCTCTTCCATCAGTCAGTAGTAGTGAGTCCTTGTCGAGTACTCCTGCTCTTATCGTATTATTTAATACTGTGTTGCTTGGGTGTCCCATCCTTGCGTGCCAGGTGCTTTCGTCGGCGCGATGTCCGGGTGATCGTCGGTACAGGTCGGAGTTGGAGTAGAAGCTGGCGGTGAAGTTGGCGCTTCGATGAACTTCTCGTGGTGCTGGGTGTAGTTGTTGCGCGGGTGTCGGTGGTGTGTCGTCGACGAGGAGCGGTGCCGTTGAAGGGCCAGCGATTGGTGTTGACGTTCCTGCTGCTGCCGTTGACGGTTCTGCTACTGCCGATGTTGTCTCTGCTGCCGCCGACGTTGTCTCTGCTGCTCCCGATGTTGCTACTGCTGATGTTGTCTCTGCTGCTGCTGATGTTGTCTGAATTGTTGCTAATGCCCTTGTTCTTTCTGCCTCAGGAATGGTGTGTGAATACCAGAAGCCTTCTGGACTGAAGTTTGGATCAAGATCTGGAAGGTGGGTCCAGGAGGTGAAGGTGACGATGCCGTCGCTGTCTGCTGTGCCGAGATCTGGAACAAAATCAAGAACGAAGACGTTGTTTTTTAGGATTGCCTTTCCGATGTAGAGGCCGCCCTTCCCGTGGTACAGCTTGAACTCCTGGGTGGTGCTGTCTGCCTCAAGGTGAATGCCCTTCGCCATCAACTGACTGACGCTCAGTAAGTTGTAGCCGAGGCCTTCTGCGATCAAAACCTTAGACATTTGTAGAACGACATTTGTCTCTCGTGATTGAAGTTGTACCACGCCTTGTCGTCGTGTGCGCAGGTTTTGATTATTGGCGACGGTAATGACGACTTCGCGTTGAAGATGGTGTTCGCGTTGAACGAAGCGTCCCGAAGAACACACATGTTGCCCGCAGCAACTGTCCAGGAACCATGTGTCTTTCCCGGATGGTTCACTCTGGGCGATAGCTGCGTATGTTGGATTCGGTTGAAGTGACTCGCGGCGAGGTGTGGTGTTGTCGAGTTGTTCTTCCGGTGAGTAGTGTGGCGGTGACTCGGTGATGCAGGAATCGGTCAATTTTGCCATGCAACTGACGATGTTCCTTGCTCCTTGTGCAGGTTGTCCCGTCGGTGTCGTTTGAGTTTGAGTGGTGGGGTTCGCTTGTATTGAAGTAACTTAGCTGCTTGAAGGTCGAAGCTGTCGCTGTGAAGGCGTTGACTGTTGTCGATTCGGGCAGTGCGTGCGCGGGAGCCCTGACGTCTTGCAGATGTGGCAGAACGGAGGTACGGGTTTCGGTTGTTGTTGTTTGTTGTTGTTGTAGCGTCGCTGAGTATGGAATGCGAATTCCGGTGTTGATGTCTTCTGCTTGTGTCGTTCTTCTTGCAGGTCCATGCCTTGCTGCTCGGTGTGGATTTCGGCGCAGAGCGCTGCTTCGGAGATTCTTCCGTGGGCTCGGAGAATGGCCTTTGTTGCGCGCCATTGAGGACCGAGGCCGCCAATGATAACTGTCACGAAGGCGTCTTCAGAAATCGACCCTCCGCATCGAAGAAGCTTGTCGCGCAACTCGCGACATCGGCTGATATACGCCATTCCTTTCTCGCCTGCTTTCATTTCGACCGTTGTCAATTGCGCCATTAACCGACTTTGATTTACGCTGTCTGTTGCTTGATACAGGCTCTTCAAGTGGTTGTATGCGAGCTCCGCGGAGTTGCCGTAACCCCGGTAAGACCGTATATTCTGCTGTTGGGACGGGGTGATGTTTCTCAGTAGAATCGTGTACGCCATCATCGACTGATAGGTGTACTGCTGCTTCTCATACTGTGTGCCGTTCGTTGGGTATGGCAGGGACCCGTCGAAGAAGCCAAGTATCTGCGCGCCTTCCATCATTAACTCGAATTCAAACGACCAGGTGAAGAAATCCTTTCCATCGAAAGGTCTTGACGTCTGCATTTTTAGAACGTGCGCGAACTGCGACTGAACTTGTAATGCGTCCATTGGCTTTTCTGAGAAGAAACGAGGAATGAGAATGACTAAGGGAAAGTTGGGTACAAATACAAACCCTAGAAAACTGTACCCCATATGTGCTACCCCACTATAGCCTACAGTAGCTCTGTCATATAAATCTGACACACCCCCATAGGCAAAGTGGGGGAGAACAAGGGGTCACAAGACCAGTCAAGCAAAGCAAGGCAAGCTCAGGGTGGATCACAAAGTCACCACACATTCCGAGCACAGGTTCAAGGCCACAAGGCCAGTTCACATGCAGGATTACATATATATATAAGGCTAGACAAGCAAGAGCAGGAGTATATATATATGCAACAGTACAAACAAGGTCAAGGGGTGAGCAAGTGAGGCAAGGTAGGCACAAGGCCCAGCTGAGTACAGAAACGCTGATGATCACAAGGCGCAAGTGCCTTGGTGAAGATATCAGCAGTGTTGGCCTGAGAGGCCACGTACGCAAGCCGCAGCTGACCACGCTGCTGTAGCTCACGAGCAAGGAAGTAGCGGAGAGCAATGTGCTTCGTTCTGTGCTCCAGTCTCTGCTCTCGACACAAGGCCAGCATGGCCTTGTTGTCTACGTACAGCACTGGAGGAGAACGAGGCGGCTCTCCGAGGTCAGTCAGCAGGTAGGTGAGCCAGCGAAGCTCCTGTGCAGCCATGGCCCCGGCGTAGATCTCAGCCTCACAACTGGAGCCGAGAACAGAAGACGAGCGGGTAGCCCGCCACGAAACAGAGCCGGAACCAAGGCTGAAGGTGTAACCCTGTGACGACCGCTGCGTAGCCTGGTCGTCAGCCCAAGAAGCGTCTGCGTGCCCAGTGAGGACCACTGGACTCTGCCCTCCAAGCACAAGCCCCATGCCCGACGTACTGCACAAGTAACGCAACACCCTCTTCGCTGCAGCCATGTGCTCCGGTCTGTGTCTCCCAGGAGCAACATAGCGTGCGAGAATGCTAAGAGGGTATGCGAGGTCAGGTCGTGTGCAGGTCATCAGGTACATGAGGCAGCCAACAAGCTCTGGGTACGGGCCACTCGACTCTACAGACTCATCCGAAGGCAGAGCTGAGAGCGAGTGGCGAGTAGGCAGAGGAGTGGCCTGAGGCGAGGAGTACGTGAAGCCGAAGCGCTGAAGGACCTGCTGCACCATGTGTGACTGAGTCAGGGTAATGGTGCGGCGTGCTCTGTCCCGGGTGATCTGCAAGCCAAGGTAGCTGCGCAGTTCACCCAGGTCTGTGCACGTGTGTCTCTTCTGCAGCTCGGACTTCACGTGGGCGAGTCCAGCAGTGTCAGCTGTGGCAAAGACCAAGTCGTCGACGTACACGAGGATGTAGAACGGCGGCAAAGAAGTGTCGGTGCGCAGAAACAGCGACGGGTCGGCAGTAGAGGGAGCAAACCCAAGAGCCGCAAGTGTAGTCCTCAGTGTGTCGTGCCACTCACGCGGTGCCTGGCGGAGACCGTAGACTGGCCGCCGGAGGCTCCATTGGGTGCCAGGAGGAAAAGACCCAGTGAAGCCAGGTGGGCGACGCAGCCAGATCTCCTCGTGCAGGCTGCCCTGCAAGAAAGCAGTGCTGAAGTCAAGAGAGTGCAGCTCGTAGTCGCGGTGAGCAGCTATGTGCAGCAGTACCCGAA
Source organism: Closterium sp. Naga37s-1 (assembly GCA_947471745.1). Lineage (NCBI taxonomy): Eukaryota > Viridiplantae > Streptophyta > Zygnematophyceae > Desmidiales > Closteriaceae > Closterium > Closterium sp. Naga37s-1. The sequence continues at coordinate 2,851,256 of CANJKZ010000169.1, read as the reverse complement.
GAGTGGTCATCTTCGGGGTGGGAGAGAAGGTCTGAAAGTAGTCAACTCCCTGCCGCTGACTGAAGCCATGAGCCACGTAACGCGCCTTGAAGACAGGCGGAGAACCCGGCGGCCGCTTCACCCTGAAAATCCACATGCCACTGACGATGTTCGCCCCAGGCGGGGGAACCTCGTCAACGTAGGTGCCTGTGGACTTCCAGGAAGCCATCTCTGTGTCCATAGCTGCCTGCCACTGAGAGGAGTAGGGACCCTCTATCGCCTCCGCGTAAGAGCGCGGAGTCGGGATGTCAAGTGCATCCGGGTCTCCCTCAGGGGTAAGCAGTACGGACACGAGATGAGGTGAAGCAGCAGCCAAACACTGGAACTCCTCCTGCCTGTCCTCAAGGACGTCCGTGCCAAGGGCACACTCACCCCCGACGGACGGAGGACAGACAGACTCAGACTCAGCAACAAGACTGGCGACGTAGTCTAGACGACAGCGAGCAGCAAAGTCGACGAGCTCAGCAACTAGGGCAAACGCAGCAGTAGACGCAAAGGAAGGGTCAGTGACGACAGTAGCAAGGAGACGCGTGACAGTAGGACTGGCAGCACGAAGAGAGTCCGACTCCGGGTCGGGAAGAGCAGGAAGAGAGGACTCAGGAGGAGAAGGCAAAGGGGCACGCAGAGGAGCAGTGGACGGACGCAGAGACATCCGGTGCGTGCCAGGGACAGGAGGAGGACGCTGACGCGAACCACGACCACTAGCGCGAGCAGTACGGACAGGCGACGCAGGACGCGACGCAGGCTCACGACGCTCAGCAAGACCTCCAGTAGGACCAGTGTAGGGAGAAGGAGCGGGCAGTGGGGAGGCCGGCTATAACTGTAACTGTGACAGGACAGGCTGTGGACACTCTAAGGGAGGAGGAGGACCAGTAGAAGGCGGGAGACCAAGAACCTGCTGAAGGAGCGGAACGAAGTACGGCCGAGGCCGCGCGGCGACTCCAGACACAGCAGGGACAGCACCAGTACCCCCAGCGGCAGCACCAGCGCCAGCAGCACCTCCAGCTCCAGTACCTCCAGCAGCACCAGTAGCACCCCCAGCAGAACCGCCTCCAGGAACGACAGCAGTAGCCTCAGCGTCAACACCCTCCGCAGCTCCAGCTCCAGTCGTACCCGTAGGCCCAGCAGCTCCAGTACTCCCAGTACGAGCACCTCCGGGACCCGCGGCACCAGTACCCTCAGTAGCCGAAGAACCTCTAGCACCAGCAGCACGCCTCCAGCGCCGGGCAAACCACTCGCGCAGCTCCTGTGGAGAGAGTGGCTCAAGCCGAGACGAAGCACCCGGAGAACCTCCAGGCTCAGCACCGCCAGGCTCAGCACCCCCAGGCTCAGCACCCCCAGTAGTAGCACCTCCAGGCTCAGTACCCCCAGGCTCAGCACCCCCAGTAGTAGCACCCTCAGGCGTAGCACCCACACGCTCAGCACCCCCAGCGTCAGCACCCCCAGGCTCAGCACCCTCAGCAGCACCAGAGTCACCAGTAACCTCGACAGGCTCGACTGCGTCTACCTAGGACACACCTGAAGGGTCAGGACCCTGAGGGGGGAGGGGGTCTACCGGGGGGGGACCTGGCACAAGGAAGAGCGGTGGTGGGGGGAGGGACGGAGTGCGGTAGGGGAAGAGGCGGTAGTAGGGGACCGACTCGTCAAATGTGACGTCCTGGGAGGACAGAACACGGCGAGAGGTGGGGTGGTAGAACTGCCACCCTGGCGCGTCAGGGGGGAAGCCAAGGAAGACGCAAGGAGCAGCACGAGGGGACAGCTTGTCCGCAGACAAGTCGCGGACAAACGCCCGAGATCCCCAGACACGGAACGCAGACGCATCGCCAACCTTCCCCGTCCACAGCAAAGCTGGGGAGGTCTCCGGCCTGGAGACCCTAGGGTGAAGGTTGATCTGATGCGCCGCGTACCGAACCGCAAACGGCCACAGAAAATGGGGGGCAGCCGCATGCATCATGGACGTACGGGCGACGTCCATGACCATGCCAATGCGGCGCTCAGCAATCCCATTTTGCTGTGGAGAGTCCGGAAGCGTGAAGGTCCGGCGGATGCCTCGCGCACGACAGTAGGCTCGCAGAAGGCCAAAGGAGAACTCTCCACCTCTGTCAGAGTGCAGACGCAGAACAGGAAAGTCCGAGCCGAAGCTCTGCCTGAGCTGGAGACGAGCTGCGCGGATCCAGTCGATCAACACCTCAGTGACATCACCCTTGCTGCGCAAGGGGAAGACTGTGGTGTAACGCGAGTAGTCGTCAACCACCAGCAGGAAGTAGCGCTCGTGACCCTGTCCACGGACGCGGGCCGGGCCCCACACGTCCATGTGAAGCGTCTGCAGCGGGGCCTCTGTCGGAGGAAACTGGGAGGAGTGAGGGGCAGCCCGCTGCCGCCCCTCGACACAGGGGACGCAGGTAGGGCCAGGCCCCGGAGGAAGGGGAGGGAGGGACCGGGGAAGACCAGAGACAAGGACACGGGAGGCCATGCCTCGGAGACGAAGCAGGGAGGGGTGACCAAGGCGGTGGTGCCAGAGGAGAGTCTCGTGAGACAGGAGGCGACACGAGCAGGGGGCAGACTCAGGACCAGACCTGGACGCTGCAGCAAACACCTGACCCGACGCAGCTACCTGACCAGACGCAGTGACTGGAGGAGACGCAGTGGTCAGGGTGTACAGGCTCGACCCCGGCCGACGGGTAAACGTGGCCAGGTGTCGGCCAGTCCGAGCGTCCGTGCAGTGGGTTACCCGCTGACTCGCAGGAGTGAACTGGTGAACCCCCGCATCCTGTAGGTCAGCACCACTCACCAAGTTCGTAGAGAACGAGGGGAGGTAAAGACCAGACAGGGTGCCAGAGGGGGCCGCCGGACACGGGAGGACAGTGGAGAAGTGAGCAAGGACAGGACCCCCAGAGGGGTCTGCCAGAGAGACCGCAACTGGCCGGCCAAGCGGCGTGAGTGTGGTGCGGTCTCGAAAGAAGGAGCGAGAAGCCCCCGAGTCAAGGGTGAAGGTGTGGGAGGCCGAAGCCGACGCAGAACCTGAGAGAGCAGACTCACCAGCACCTGAGGGAGCAGACGCACCTAGAGCAGCAGCCTCGCTAGCACCTAGAGCAGCAGCCTCACCAGTACCTAGAGCAGCAGTCTCAATGCCCGGGTCGGGCGGAAAACACCGGTAACAGTCACCCTCATCACTAATAGTCACAGTATACATAGCAGCAAGAATAGCATCAAAGTCAAGGTCAAAGACAGCGACACCCGCCCTAGACAGCTCACCCCAGCGGGGGATCTCAGTGGCCTCAGGGAACTGGTGACGCCAAGCGTCCGTCAGGCGGCCAAAGCAGCGCTGGGTGGAGTGCGCCCCCCCGCACTGGTCACCCGCGCGGTCGCCGGTGCGGAGGACGTAGGTGCACGGACCAGTACCCCCACCCCGCTGGCGTGCAGCGTACCACTCACGGAGCTGCTGAGGGGGGGGGATGTCACGAGTGCGCTGCTGCTGCTGCTGCTGCTGCTGCTGCTGGCGCTGACCACCACCGGAGCCGACCCTCTGCGCAGCGCCACCCCGACCAGCTCCACCTCCTCCGCCGCCGCCTCCTCCACCGCCGCTACCTCCGCTCCCACCGCCACCGCCGCCGCCGCCTCCGCCTCCACCGCCGCCACCGACACCTCCACCCCCACCACCACCCCCACCGCCACCCCCACCCCCTCCACTGCCTCCACCGCCGCCTCCACCGCCCCCGCTAGCTCCTCCAGTGCCCCTGCCCCCCTTGCCCTTGCCAGGGCGGCGTCTCCCGCTAGGGGTAGACGCCGCACCGACCGACTCAAGCCCAACGAGGTCGGCCGCAGCAGCAGAGGCAACAGAGGGCAAAAGGGGGGAGGGGGAACACCCCTCAAAGATGGGGGTGCGAGGGTCACCACGAGAGGCTCCTACAGCTACTATGCTCTTCTCTGCTGCTAGGAGGGACTTCTCGAGGAGGTCAACGGTGAGAGTGGTGGGGCAAACTGAGAGGAAGTGGTCCCTGACTACGCGAAGGGAGTCAGGGAGCCGGGTGACTATGTAGTAGAGGGTGATGTACATGGGGGGGGGGTTCTTGGCGCAGAACTCAGCAGGAAGCGCAGCGCGGTAGCGAGTGTCACTAGTGCGGAGGTGCGTAATGAGGTCAGCGACTGTGGGAAAGGCAGCAAGGTCAGGGAAGAGGTACGGTAGCATGAGGCGGCTCAGTGCAGCAGTGGCAGGGGAGGAGTAGCGCGCAACTACAGCGTCGTACAAGGTGTGAGCACTCTTGTACTGGCTAAAGTGCGCACGCTCAGAGGTAGGCAGGTGGCGACGCACAGCAAGACGTGCAGCAGCATCGCGCGTGGCCCACTGTGAGCGAACAGTGGCGTCAGCATCAGCAGCGGGGGCAGGGGAGGCACCAGAAGTGAGGTCAAAGAGGGAGAGGCCGTCTGCTCTGTCGCACTGTAAGAAAAGCTGCAGGTCATCTATCCAGACGTCAAAGTCAATGGCCCGACCCTCAGCATCAAAAGCGAGGACACTAGGGGTAGCCATGACAGCAGTAGACTAGCAGCGCAAACAGTAGGGTGAGGGCAGTGCTGTGAAAGAGGCGCTGCTCTTACCGGACAGGGCGGCTCGGGTGGCTCGGTTGCAGGGCGGCTCGGCGGCTCGGCTGCTGGGCGGCTCGGCGGCTCGGCTGCAGGGCGGCTCGGCGGCGCGGCTGCTGGGCGGCTCGGCGGCTCGGCTGCTGGGCTGCTCGGCGGCTCGGCTGCTGGGCGGCTCGGCGGCTCGGCTTCTGGGCGGCTCGGCTGCTGGGCGGCTCGGCGGCTGGGCGGCTCGGCTGCTTGGCGGCGCGGCGGGGCCGCTGAGAGGGCGGCGTCCGGGGCCGCTGGGAGGAGGCGGCGAGGCCGCTGAGAGGAGGCGGCGGGGCCGCAGGTAGGTGGCGGGGCCGCTAGTAGGTGGCGGGGCCGCCGGTAGGTGGCGGGGCCGCTGGTAGGTGGCGGGGCCGCAGGTAGGTGGCGGGGCCAGCACAGGTAGGTGGCGGGGCCGCGGGTAGGTGGCGGGGCCGCTGGTAGGTGGCGGGGCCGCAGGTAGGTGGCGGGGCCGCTAGGAGGTGGCGGGGCCGCAGGTAGGTGGCGGGGCCGCAGGTAGGTGGCGGGGCCGCTAGTAGGTGGCGGGGCCGCAGGTAGGTGGCGGGGCCGCTAGTAGGTGGCGGGGCCGCAGGTAGGTGGCGGGGCCGCACAGGTAGGTGGTGGGGCCGCACAGGTAGGTGGCGGGGCCGCGGAGGGCGGCGACGAGCCGTAGGGGGGGCCGTGAGGGGCCGCGAGAGGGGCCGTAAGGGGCGTAAGGGGCCGCGCGAGGGGCCGTAAGGGACGGCGCGAGGGGCCGTAAGGGGCGGCACGAGGGGCCGTAAGGGCGGCGCGACGGGCGCGACGGGCCGTAAGGGCGGCACGAAGGGCCGTAAGGGGCGGCGCGACGAGCCGTGAGGGGGCCGCTAAGGGCGACGCGACGGGGCCGTGAGGGCGCGACGGTAGGGGGGAGCACCCAGGGCGCGACTCGGGCCTGAGCGAAGCGCGCTCCGGGCAGGAAAAAAAAATTTCGTGGTGGTGGGCCCTAGGAATCGTTCCCACTAGGGAACCTGCTCGATACCATGAGAAGAAACGAGGAATGAGAATGACTAAGGGAAAGTTGGGTACAAATACAAACCCTAGAAAACTGTACCCCATATGTGCTACCCCACTATAGCCTACAGTAGCTCTGTCATATAAATCTGACATTTTCTTGTCTAGGTGAAGGCTGCGGGTGTGGCATAAAACTGATGGACCCGCGCTCGTACGGAGCAAAGGTAGGCTGCTGTTGATTTCCTCGTGCGTATGATGAGCCGTCGAGACTCATGGGAGTTGCTCCGTTGTTGTTGTTGCTGTTGTTCGACTGCGCAGGTGCCGACTGTTGGTGTTGCTCGTAGAAGGACATGAAGGAGAAAAACTTCTCCATCATGCTCTGATCGAAGCCTGCAGGTTGATTTGCAGGAGTCTCGGTAGAGGTTGCTCTTGGTCTTGTTGCCGTGCCCTCCTCTGTCTGCAGGCCAGAGGCAGGAGGTGGAGTAGGAGTAGTGCCTTGGGAGCCGTTGGAGGAGCTCCTTTCCTTTTGTGTAGCCATGCTTGTTGATGCTGTCGGTATTTTAATAGAAGTCGAATTCTCCCTGACTGCTCTCATACCATGTTGGGCTGAGAAAAAGCCCTTAGGATCTTTGCAGGGATGAACTCTGAGTGGGACTGATGTAATAGCGGAAGCTTTAATGAGAAGTGCTTGAACCACCTTGCGCTAGTATGTGAGGGCAAAGTCGATTGATTAAGACAAAGAGATACAAGATTATATAAGAGTACAAGGAATATGAAGGGATACGGTTATAACTGTTTTACTGTTGCTGTTGCGGTTCGATACAGTGACGACTCGGGCAACTGCTCTGTAGCGAGTCAGTTGTGTGTCCTTGCTGTCGCGCTGTATTTGTCAGGTCAAAGGTCGCTGACCTTTGACTTTCGCGTAACCTCCAGCGGTTACTTCAACCTCCGAGGGTTGACTCGCTGGTGCCTCGATATGCTTTGCTTCGCTTGTGTCTTGGTGTTTCGACACGACAGAGGCGCTTAAGACTGATTGTTTCCAACAACAAGCACGTCGCGCAAGTTGCAGTGGTTCTGAACCAATAATAACGAACGGACCGAAGTCCAACTGAAGAGACTGAAGTCAAAATGTCAACGGATAAGTTACAAAAAAAATATAAGCACATGACGAATCCTTTTTTGCTAGCTGCGAATTGACGAAACTTTTGCGAAATGCACGTGACAGCTTATGCGCCCCCTTCACAAGGCAACCGGGAGTGGCTCAAACGGGCATCATGTGGACTGACATGACATGACATGACATGACAAACACTGCAGCACAGGGTGTAGAGTCAACTATTTGTAAGAAAACCAGCACCAATCGGTCATGCAAAATGCCGCTTTTGGAAGAAAATTGTTTCAAATATTCAACCTACCCGACACACAAAAGAGAAAACAAAAAACAAACAAAAAAACAGAGAATTAATCCCACACACCACCCCCCCCACACACACACACACACACACGACAACCTAATGACAGAATGACAGCCCGTCCCTCTCAAGAGCAGGTATGTCGACGAATGAAAGACTGCAAGTCTTCAGACAACGCAAGTTTTTCCCCGTACAGGAAACGGGAAGCAATGTATTGCACACTGCACACAGTTTCGCCTCCACCCCGCATCCCCATCGAAGGCACTATCCTTCAAAGTCCCATCCAACGGTGTATTCCTCCCACGTCCCCCCACAAATGTAGACATTCAATGGCTCAAAAACCATCACCAACTGCGCCGGTCCCCGAACGAGACTCCCTTGCCCTGCACTGCTTCTGAGGCAGCCAATGAGGATACGGTATCACTAAGACGCAGAGCTGTCTGCAATCCGAATCAGTTTGCTCCCAACTGTCGCCACCAAAACGCCTCCAGCTGCTGCAGCTACAACCGCGTCCGCCTGCTATTCCTGCTGCTGCCACCAGAACCACCAACATTCCGGCAGCCGGACGAAGGTTCAACCATGGAAATTAATGCATTTGCAAGAAACTTCTGCAACTGCAAGCTGCAGTAGAAACCGCCTCTTCTTCCTGCTGCTGCCACCAGAACCACCAACATTCTTGCAGCTGGATGAAGGTTCAACCACTGAAATCAACCATTGAAATTTAAACCTGCAAGAAACGTCTGCCACCAAAACTTTTGCAGCTGCAACCGCCACTGAAACCCCTGTAGCTGTAGCTGTCACTGAAACTTTTGCAGCTGCAGTTGCGGATCATACTGCTGCCGTGCCACCAAAACCCCTGCTTCTGTCAACAGTTTGCAAATAAAACTGTTTCCATCTCAGCTTTCTGTCACTGTAGCTGCAACCCCTGCGATCAAACTGCTCCAACCAAGTGATGTAATAAAATCAAAGCTCCCAAATCCGACTGTATCACAGACCTGCCCTGAACCTGTTCGTGCCGACTAGATCGTTACTGTCCTTAGCAGGATTAAAAGCCGGCTGCCCTTAGCAGCAGCAGCTGCTGCAGCAGCCACTGCTGCTGCTGGTGCCGATGCTGCCACTACTAGCTTTCTGTGTAAATGAATGGACGCACAAGGCTCAAGCTAACAGCCAACCAACTGCTCCAAAGAAAAAGGAGTTGATTCTTCCCAACTGCCTCTTTCCACCACTCAGTGTTAGCAGCGCTCCGTCTCTCCAGCAACCCGTTAAAAGTGGGCAGCTGTATCCGTCCTCAAAACTGACCGACTAGAAAAAAGCAGACCGGGAAAACAAAAAAAATAGCAGTAAAACACATGCGAAGGACAATCAGCAGGAAGGTGAAGACGACTGTTACTCTGCCGCGGCGACGGCTGCAGCAGCAGGAACAGGTGCCGAGACATAAGGCGCAGCAGCGACAGACAGAGAGGCAGCAGAAGCAGAAGAGAGAGGAGCAGGAGCAACAGCAGGAGCAGGAGGAGGAGCAGTGACAGACAAGGCATGGAATGCAAGTTCGGCAGGTTTGAGCGACTGGGTGATGGGCAGGCGGGTGGAGAAGGCGAGTTCCAGGAGAGAGGGCGAGGGGCGGGATGGGGAGGCGAGCAGGGGAGATGCGGACGAGAGGAGCGGGCTGGAGGAGGGGGTGGAGACACGGGGAGTAGCAGCAGCAGCAGCGGGTGTGGGAGCAGTGGTGGCAGCGTCGGCAGGGGTGGAATCAGCAGCAGCGAGGGCAGCAGGTAGTGGTGAGGAGGAGGGGGTTGTTTCTGCTGCTGCTGCACTGCCATCAGCAGCAGGAGCAGCGGGTGGGGACTTGGGCGGGGAGTGTGAAAGGAGAGCAGCTGGTGGGGATGGAGCGGCAGCAGCAGTGGTGGACGGGGAAGCGACTGGCTTGGAGATGACGTGGAGCATTTCCCGCATGGCCGCCTGGAAGAGGGGGAGATGGGTGAGGGAGCGAGTGCGGGAGGGAGCGAGAGGGGAGGGAGGTACAGAAGATTAGAAACGCGGTGGTGGCAGTGGAAGGGGTGGGGGGGAGAGGGGCTTGGAGATGACGTGAAGGATTTCTTGCATGACCGCCTGGGAGAGGAAGAGATGGGTGAGGGAGCAAGTGATGGAGGGATATCAGACAATTAGAAGCGCGTCTGGTGCAGGGAAATTGGGAATGTCCGACAAAATCAGCGCGGGGGAGTCTGTAACACTTGGGATGCACATTCAGAGGCAGTGCATTTTCGACATCAACTACCCAGAAAAACCAAGTGAGTATTTCACATAGTTGTGAGCATCAGTTGTACATTCCAAGGTTGAACCTTGCATGGGCTGATGCTCACAACTATGTGAAATACTCACTTGGTTTTTCTGGGTAGTTGATGTCGAAAATGCACTGCCTCTGAATGTATATCCCAAGTGTTGGAAACTCCCCCGCGTTGATTTTGTCTAACTGACTGCCAAACACATGCACACCCACATACTCCCCATCCCCCCCCCCCCCCCCCCCCCCCCCCCCCACACACACCCACACGCCTGCACGTGCCACATGGCAAACGAGCCAAACACATGCACACCCACATACCCCCCCTCCCCCCCCACACACACACACCTGCACGTGCCACATAGCAAACGAGCCGGAGCCGATGTTAGCGCCGGGGCGGAGCGGATCGTCAATCCAGAGAGCAGCCGGCGGCATGGAGGGGTCCCTCCAGAACACGCCGCCCGGCATGCCGTTCAGACCCTGGGAGATGGTAGTGGAAGGGCGAACAAAAGGATCAACATGAGAGAATGGAGGGGAATGAGGGGGATAGTAAGACGCAAGCAGCTGGCAGCATGGAGGGTTCCCGCCAGAACACGCCGCCCGACATGCCGTTCAGACATGAGAATGAGAATGAGAATGAGAGCGAGAGGGCAGCAGCAGCAGGAGGCATGGAGAGGTCCCTAAAAACAAACATTCAGCCATGCCATTCAGACCCTGTCGTCCCGCTTACTCTCAGAATGAGGCGCACACGAGAGGTCAATTTCCTTGCCAAACAGATGCAGGAATCCAATACATGTTGAATTTTTTGGCATATTAAAAACTGACTAGCGTCTCACTTACCCTGAGAATGAGGCGCACGCGACCAGACCCTCATGTAGGCATGAACAGACCTATTTGAACACGCCTACTATCCTCTCACTTACCCTGAGAATGAGGCGCACGCGAGAAAGGTCAATTTCCTGGCCGAACAGATGCAGGAAACCGATTTGTGTTGCGTTTTGAGGCACCTTAGAAGCCATCTATCGTCTCACTTACCCTGAGAATGAGGCGCACGCGAGAAAGGTCGATCTCCTGACCAAACAGATGCAGGAAGCCGATAAGCAGCACTCCCAGGTTCGGCACAGGTACGGACTGCGCCGAGCCTGGCAAGTCGTCCACAACCACCCCCTTTACAGGCCCATCCGCAGCAGTCACTGCCGCCACATCACCCGCCTTGCTGCTGCCACTGCTGCTGCTATTCTCGGCAGCTGATGGTTTCTCCTCTGTGGCAGCTGCAGCATCAGCATCTGAAGACCCGGCAGCACCATCACCAGCAGCAGCAGTAGTAGTGGCATCATCGCTGCCCAAAGCAGCAGCTGCGGCGGTGGTAACACTATCTGAAGCAGTCGCATTTTCCGCTGAAACAGCAGCAGCAGCATCACCAGTGCCTTGCTCAACCTTGGAATCTGCAGACTTGGATCCTGGTGACTTGGCTGCTGCCTCAGCAGGAGCAGGAGTAGCAGGAGGGGGCGCCATGCCACATGCCACAGGGGCTCTCTGTGAGAAAGAGGAGAAAAGTAGAGAAGAGAGAAAACAGATACAAAGAAGCGTTGAACACCAGACTTCAACCCTAATGGTGCAGCGACAGCAGCAACAGCAACAGCAACAGCAACAGCAGCAGCAGCAGCAACAGCAACAGCAACAGCAGCAGCAGCAGCAGCAGCAACAACAGCAGCAGCAACAGCAGCAGCAGCAACAGCAGCAACGACAACAGCAGCAGCAGCAACAGCAGCAGCAACAGCAACAGCAGCAGAAACAAGAGGAGGAAGGACCACACTGCATACAAAAAGAACGGGAACTCACCACAGCTCACAAATCGAAGTAAAAGTTTTCAGGTAGAAGAAGGGCACCATGGTCGAGAAACACGAATTAAGGCGGCTCAACGGACATACATACCTCGAGGTAAAACACGAGCATCATGGTCAGAGAGAAGGAGCCGAGCCCGCCAGTGTAGACGTCCTTCAGTCCTCGGTGATGCAAGTAGGACTTCATCAGCAGCACCTGAGGGAGGGAGAGGAAAGAAACAGGCAGGCAAGCGGATCAGCACAAGGAAGGCTGGCTGGCTGGCTGGATGCACAGGGAGGAGCGCAGCCCGCCGGAGTAAACGTCCTTGAGGCCTCGGTGGTGCAAGTAGGACTTCATCAGCAGCACCTGGTGAGCAGGACCAGGGAGAACGGGAGGGAGGAGAGATAAAATGCAAGCATGCAAATCAGCACAAGGGCGGCTAGCTGGATGCACAGGGAGGAGCGCAGCCCGCCGGAGTAGACGTCCTCGAGGCCTCGACTCAGTGGTGCAGGTAGGACTTCATCAGCAGAACCTGGCGGAGGGAGTGGAAACAAACAGGCGATGTCCATCCGAACCATTTCCTACGCACTCTGTGACTCAGTCCCTCCAGGTCCTATCCCTTACTTACCTGCGACAACCCCAGCCCGTAACTTCACCAAGAAAGCCCAGCCCAAGGACTCCCACAACTCACCAGGGGGGCGAGGGCGGGCATTTTCTTGAGGCGTTCAATCACAAGCTCCCGGGCGGCCGACCCGTTGTGATGTCCATCTGAACCACTCACTCCTCGTGCACTCACTCTCACCAGGGAAACCCAGCCCAGCCCATTCACTCACCAGGGGGGCGAGGGCGGGCATCTTCCTGAGGCGTTCAATCACAAGCTCCCTGGCGGCCGACCCGTTGTGAGCCGCAGCCGCCTCGTCCAGCTTCCCAGCCAGCACCCTGCTGGCAGCATCCCCCACCTCCATGCCCCTGGGGCGCGACAGGGAGAATGTGATGTCCATCCGAACCACTCCCTGCACGCTCGGCCCCACCAGGTCCGACGCCGAAGCAGACGGCTTCAGCGCCGAACCTGCTGCTGCCGAGCCTGCTGCTGCCGCCGCTGTGCCGTTTGCCTCTCCTGCTTCGCTCTCTCCCACCGACCCCCCACCGCTCCCCTCTGTGGAACCTGCAGACCCAGCACCCCGCTCAGGAGTCGACGACGGGGCCTTCTCCTTCTCTTCCTCTGCTCCTTCAGCAGCAGCGGGCGGCAGCGGGCGGCACTTGAGTTTGATGACGGGGATGCGGGCGGTTTCAATGGTGTGCAGGCTCTCACACCACGGCTGCTTCTTCAGCGCAGCTGCTAGCTGCCGGATGAGCGGCGCACTGATGCGCGCACCTGGGAAGCGGGGGGAAGGAGGGAGAGGAGGGAGAGGAGGGAGATGAGGAAGAAAGAGAAGAGAAGAGAAGAGAAGAGAAGAGAAGAGAAGAAGGATTCTATAACGCACACGATACAGAGCTCAAACTAGATGCCGGATGAGCGGCGTGCACTGATGCACGCACCTGAAAAGCCTGAGCTCCAGCTAGCTCTACATCTGTAGAGCTAGCTCTACGGTCTGATGGACACAAGCACCTGACAGGCTGGCGAGCTCCGGTAGGTCAGCGGGTGGAACGGGTGCCCTTTGAGTCAAGTCAGCACATTCACCTCAGAGTCGACTCATAAGTCGAACACTTAGAGCCTCATGCACGCACGCACCTGACAGGCCGGCGAGCTCCGGAAGGTCAGCTGGTGGAGGAGGTGCGTTAATCACTGCTTTTGCGGCGCCTCAAAAGTTATGCACGCACTTGACAGGCTCATGCACGCACGCACCTGACAGGGTCGCGAGCTCTGGTAGGTCAACAAATTGGAACGGGTGCCCTTTGAGTCAAGTCAGTACATTCACCTCAACTCATAAGTCAACTCAAAAGTCAAACACCTAAAGCCTCATGAATGCACACACCTGACAGGGTCGCAAGCTCTGGTAGGTCAGCGGGTGGAGGAGGTGCGTTAATCACTGCCACGTCAACGTCGCTGTGAGCGAGGGCAAGGCCAGTGGCAAATGAACCAAACACCTGAGAGAATGGGAGTGAATGGGAGGGCGGATAGAGAAGTAGGGAGCAGGAGTGGGAGTGGAAGGGGTTTTTGGAGGGGTGGGGAAGAGGGGGGAGAAGGGAGAAAGGGGTTGCGTTGATCACTGGCACATCAACATTGCTGTGAGCGAGGGCAAGCCCATGGCGAAAGAGCCAAACACCCGAGGGAATGGGCAAAACCGGGAGAGCAACTAGAGAGGAGGAAAACTGGAATGGGACTGGAGGATGTTTTTTGAGGGGTTTGGGGGGTTGGGGTGCACGAATCACTGTCACATCAACATCAATGTGAGCACACAGCAAGGCCACCGCCATAAGTCACAATAAGCGTCTCGGCCAATATTCAGCACGACTACTCACCTCAACGTCAGCTCCTTCCCAAAGCGACCTGACCGTCCGCCTGACACACGCCACTGCCTGCTCCGCGCTGACCCGCGCCTCCCTGGGCGGCCGCACCTCCTCTGCATACGCCAGCACCTCCCCGTGCAGCGCCGCCGCGTTTTGCAGCAGTGCAGCTGGCGGCACTGGGAACGCGGGGAACCCTGCAATCGGCACGGCTAGCATGCGCGGATGCAGGTGCGGGAGTGGGTGCGGGTGGGGGTGGGCGCGGGGGTGGGCGTGGGGGTTGGCGTGCGGGTGGAGGGGGGTTTGGCCTGCGGCGTGAGTGAGTGGAGTGAAGGGGAGAGGGTGGTAGAGAGAGGAGGGAGGAGCGGCCCCAGGGAGGACACCTGCAGCTCCTGTGTGGAAAGGGGGGCCTGGAATAACGGATGCTGCTGCTGCTGGTGCTGCTGCTGCTGCTGCAGGAATAACGCCACGTCCTTGCCCTGCTGCTGCAGGAGCAGCAGCACCAGCAGCACCAGCAGCACCAGCAGCACCAGCCACAGCTGCAGCGGAACCAACGCCGCTCAAAGAAGCTGCTGCAGCCGCCGCCGCCGCAGCAGCTGCAGAGGCACCAGCAACAACGCCACCTCCAGCCTGCCTCACCCCCGCTGCTGCCCCTGCCCCTGTTCCTGCTGCCCCAGCAGCAGCTGCTGCTCCCCCGTGCCGATACCCGCCTCCTCTGCCCCCCCCAGCGCCAGCAGCAGCGCTGCTTCCCCCAGGCGCAGGCGCCCCCTGGCGTTGCTGATACCTCATAGGCCGCCCGTGCTGATTCCCCTGCTGGTGCTGGTGCTGATGCTGGTGATGCTGGTGGTGCTGGTGGTGCGGTTGGTGCTGCTGCTGCTGCCGTTGCATGTGCAGAATCGGCTGCCCAGCGCCTGCCGCCGCCGCAGCAGCAGCAGAAGCAGCATGGGTAGGAGCTGTGGCGGTGTGCTGATGTGGAGAGGCCGCAGATGACGCACCTGATGCAGATACCCCAGTGGAAGCTCCAGGGGTTACGCCAGTAGAGGCACTACTCTTGTCCCCGTGCTGCTGCTGCTGCTGGTGCTGGTGATGATGATGGTGGTTGTGATGCTGATTCTGCCGCTGCGGCTGAGATGAAACCCTAGCAGCAACTCTTGTCCCCGCTCCACCACCACTGTTCTTCCTAGCACCACCCTCACTCTCACCCCCCTGGGTCTTCCCCTTCTGTCCCGCCGTCCCACCCTCCCCGGGTTTCTCACACCCACCTTCCTTCTCCACCCCCTCTTCCTTATCCCCTGCCTTACCACTCTCAGCAGCAGCACTCCCTTCTGCAGCCCCATCGTGCCGCCCACTTCCCCCCTTCCTCCCATCCTTTCCCTTCTCCCCTGCACCCGCACCCGCACCAGCCTGCTTCCCACCCCTGCCCTGCTGCCCCTGCTGCTGCCTCTGCCCGTCCTGCTTCCCACTGGTAGAACCACCACCAGCGCCATGAGACTGCGACCCCTGGTGCTTCTGGCTTCTCCCTTCAGCTGACCCAGAGCCACCGCCTGCCTGCCCTGCACTTCCCTGCCCCGCCCCACTGTCGCCCAGACGCTTCAGTATGGCCGCGTCGTTCCCCTGCCACGCCGGGCGCCGAGACCTCGCCGCCTGTGGTGCCGCTGCCAGCGGTTTCCCATCCGCGGCTGTAGCAGCAGCAGCTGCGTCGTTCGCGGCTGTAGCAGCGCCAGCGCCAGCGCCGGTAGAGGCACCTGCTGCCTGCCCGTCCTCCCCACCAGCGCGGGCTGCTACAGCCGTGGTAGACGCAGCACCGCCTGTAGCACCACCCGTTGCACCAGCAGCAGCCCCCACACCAGCAATAGGTGCACCCCCTGCGGTCCTATCCGCCCCTTTGCCCGCCCCCTTCTTTCCCCCGCCCTTGCCTTCCTTGCCCCCTCCTGCAGCAGGCGCCCCCCTCTTCACCCACACACCCGCGGGTTTCTCCTCCCCAGTCGCCCTCCGCCCCCCCCTTCCGCCCGCCCCCGCAGCAGCTCCCGCCGCTCCCCCTGCTCCGCCCCGCCCTTGCGCCTTCTCCTTGGTTCCGCTAGACACTTTAATCCACCCCTCCTCCTCCTCGTCCCCAGCCTTCTCCCCGCTCGCACTCGGGGCTTTAGCCGCTGGTTTACCCTCTTTTGGAGGGCTACTCGAGCGGGTTTCCCCTGGCGCTGGTGCTGTTGCTCCTGCCACAGAAGCCGGTGCGTCAGTGCTAGCAGAAGCGCTAGCTGAGTCAGAGCGGGGTTCTTCCTTGCTCGCCTCCGCCACCCCTGCTGCGCCTGCTCCGCCTGCAACTCCCCCTGCCCCTCCGCCAATCTCTCCCGCGCCTCCCCCTGAGGGCACTCCCGCTGTGCCCTCCGCGCCTTCAGGACTTCCCCCAGCAGCCGCGCCTTCCTCCGCCTTCCCCAGCAAAACCGCAGCAAATGACACATTGGCACTGCGCACCGACCACACGCTCCCCCCGCCTCCCGCCCCACCTGCGCCCCCCTCCCCCGCAGCCTTCCCCGGACTCCCGCCTCTCTCCGCCCTCTCCGCGTCTGCCTCCCCCGCTTTTTCCCCCTCCGCCCCTTGCTCGGAAGAGGAAGACTCTTCGCTCCGCCTATCCTCCGTATGGAGAACCCCGTTACCGTTACACTCCGCCTCGTGCTCCCCCCCGCCCGCGGACGACCTCTCCTCGCTGCTGCTTCCCCCCGTGGTGCTCAAATCGGGGGAAACCAGTCCGCTCCCGCTACTGGACGACTTGCTGCAGCCGTCCGCCTCCCCCTGCCGCCACCGCCCTGAGGAATCCGCGCGGCCTCCGCTGTCCTTTCCGCCAGCTGCGGGAGGCGCGGGCGGCGGCGGCGGAACTGCTGCTGCCCCTGCTGCGCCGCCGCCTCCCCCTCGCCCTGCGCCCGCTCCTCCTGCTCCCCCTCCCCCCCCCCCCAGCATGCCCCACGCCATTGCCCGCTTGGTTCTGCGCGGAGCGCCAATGCGCCCCCTGATGCGGGTGCCCGTGCTTCTTCCCGCGGAAATGCCCCCCACCGCCGCCAGAATAACCGCCGCGCATACCCCTGCCCTTGGGTTTGACCTTCTCCCACTGCCCGCCCTCCTCGTCCCCCTGCTGCTGCTTCTCCCCCTCGCCTTCTCCCCCTTCCAGCAACCCAAAGACTCGCAGCAAGTTGTTGGCCTGCACGAGGAACCAAGAGGGAAAAAGGCACATGTAAAAGGTTGGGTTTTGAGACGTTTCAAAACTCCACAAACCAAAGACTCTCAGCAAGTTGTTGGCCTGCACGAAGAACCAAGAGGGAAGAGGGAAACGCAAAAACAAAAAGTTTGTGTTGTTGTATTTCCCGGCCCCTTCAGAAGGAAGGGGGAGCGCTGCTGCTTTCCCCCGCCCTTGAGCTAGAACTTGTCTTACTGCCCGCCCTCCTCGTCCCCCTTCTACTGCTGCGGCTGCTGCTGCTGCGGCTACTGCTGCAGCTGCCTTTCACCTTCCCCCCAATCCAGCAGACCAGAAATCCGAAAAAGGATATTCGCCTGTAGGAGGAATGAACAAAAACCCTCCTAGACCTTTCATAAGGGCATCTTACCTTCGCGTTAAGAGACGCCTCAACTCCCCAGGCCACGCTACCTCCAAGCCACCATGCCTTAACGCAATCACAAAGCAAACTTCGACCAGCAACCAAGCAAAAACGTTCCTGAAGCAATCATCCCTTGCCAGGAAGGGATGATCTTGCATTCACCCCTAAAAAAAAAGTACATCGAAACGTACCTCGGAACGTTCCTCCGAAAAAAGGAGCGTTCTTTAGCATGAAAGAACGTATCCGCCCTGGTGCATTGGTACAACTTCTTGTGTGTTTACTTAAAAGTCAGGATTTTGCATTTACCCTTCCCATAGATCGTACCTGATTTTTGCATACGCCCCCCTCACAGAACGTGTCTCGTCACGAAAAAGCGTTCTAGCACGAAAGAACATACCCGTCCTACTGCATTGGTACAGAGCCTTTTCAAGTTGACTCAAAAGCCATGTTCTTGCAGTCAACCCTCTCAAACGAAGTACCTCAAAGAGAGAGTAAGTACAGAATCCGTATCCCTAGGAACGCATCTGTCCTACTGCAGTAGTACAGGTGTCCACTTAAAAGCTATGTTCTTGCATTGCATGGATCCACCCCTTTCAAAGAACGTGCATCAGGCGGAGACTGGGTATAACCAGCAATGTTTTCGAACCACACAAGGGTGACTTGGCAAGGCTCGCAGCAACACCTGGTGACCTCTAGTCTAGATGAGGCGGCGTCTGACTGTGCTTACGAATGACATCGTATTTTGAACCATGAACACACGTAACGTGGTGAGGGAATCTCTAGATGAAGCGGCGACTGACTGTGCCTGGAAATGACCTGGTGACTTGAGATAAAAAGAGCAGGTAACTCGGCAAAGGGGAGCACGAGTCGTACCGTGGTGAGGGCAGCTCTGAAGGAGGTGGTGACTGGCTATGCGTTCGAATGGCCAGGTTATTCAAATCATTACCAAACGTAACTCGGCCGATGGGAGCTAGAGTCAAAGCTTGGGTCGTGTAGTGATACAGGACCGAAGGAACTTGACTTGGTGATTGCACCTCTAGGTGACGTAGTGAGTACTTCTATAACCCTGCAGACCTCGAAAAAAAGGAGATCTTGAGCCGAAGATTGGATCCGTCAGAGTAGTGCAAGCGCTGGTGACGATAGCTCCAGGTGAGCTGGTTCGTTCAGCTAACTCTGAGACGACTTTTGAGGCGCCTCAAGAGTAGTGCAAGCGCTGCGCTGGTGACGATAGCTCCAGGTGAGCTGGTTCGTTCAGCTAACTCTGACCCAACAGCACCTCGGCAAGAGAAAGTTCGAGACGTGACTTGGGCCCGTCATAGTGATACAGGCAGGAACCGACAGGATTTGACTTGGTTATCGCACATCTAAGTGGGTTAGTGTAACCCTACACACCTCGAAAAGAGAGTGCTCGCGTCCAAGTCTGGCCTCGTCGGATTGGTACAGGCACCGGCGGAACTTGACTTGTTGAATGCACCCCTAGATGACCAACGCACCTCATCAAGTAAGAGCTCTCGAGTCAATACTTGGATCAGTCCCAATGGTGTAGGCACCAGTGATGAGTAATGCTCTATGACATGGTTCTTTCGACTTGCTAGAACATCGGTTCGTACCTCGGTCAGGGATAGCTTGAGGCGGAACTTGGGCCCGTCGTAGTGATACAGGAAATCGGCAAAACTGATCTTGGTCATTTCACCTCTGAATTAGTAAATCACTACACCCTTTTTTCTTTTCTTTTTCACTTCTGAACGGGAAAAGCAGCGCCCGTATAACCCTGCGTACCTCGGTCAGAGAGAGCTCGAGGCGGAACTTGGGCCCGTCGTAGTGATACAGGAACCGGCGGAACTTGGTCTCGTCCAGTATATACTGAATAACTGCGTTGGAAAGTAAATCTACAGCCGAACGTACCTCGGTCAGGGAAAGCTCGAGGCGGAATTTGGGCCCGTCGTAGTGGTACAGGAACCGACGGAACTTGGTCTCGTCCAGCGGTGACCGTTGCTCCCGCAGACGAACCCTAACCTGCATGTCGCACAAAACAGGAGCGATGGAATAACAAAGGATAGTCCGCTTGCCAATGCTCAATGCGAAAAGACAGTGACAGCACAGTTTCAGGAACAGCAACACGCAAATTCGCGCTAAGAAAACCATTTACCAAACAAACAAACAAAATAAGGGGTTGAAAGGGGGGGAAGAGGGGGGGGGGGGGGGGGGGGGAGTTGGGGGGATTCGGGGGTGGAGGGGTGAGGGGAAAGGGGAGAAGGAGAGCGAGGGAACACAAGGTGAACCTTACTTGTGATGGAAATTTCGATAACGACGGGTCTAGGTTCAGGCCACCTTCGCTTGATGCCTATAATGGTATGGGTGACGAAAAGGCAAGAAGAGGAAGGAGCAGCGAGACAAGTACACAGAAATCAAGCGTGAGGGGACGGAGTTAGAGAGAGAAAGGGAGGCAATCTGATACTTCGACGGTTCTCAGACGCGCTAGCTATAAGCTATCCTATACCATAGCGGTCTCTACTTCACAAAGCATTTACAGTAAAGCAGGAAAAGTATACACTTCCATTGATCAAATGCAGCGTTCTTCAGTTCCAAACAACTCTTTTGCTACAAAAGGGATTCTGATAACACACCTCGAAGACGCCGTGTAAATGGTGCGTGGTGTAGTTGTAGAGAAACAGCGGCATTCCCGGTTGAATCCCCCGAACCGACTCGTGATACTTCTGCGGTAAGCCTGTAAGCAAGACACATGGGAGATCGAAAAACAGCGTGCGATAATGAATCCTGGTATCACAAAACTGCTTTCGTTTCGCCTCGAAAAGGATCGAACGGAGATCTAGAAACGAACGTCAACTTGGGAATGGCACATATAGTTTGTCTGTCACTGACTGAATACGATCCCATCGACAGCTTGAAAAAATCACGGAAGAAAAAAACTACAGAGAGACCGTCACACTTCAAGTGAAAAAAAAAAAAAAAAAAAACAACAACAACAACAAATAACGAAGGATGCGCATTAAGTTCAAGAACGTCGTTGAAACTGCGATGACGTGAGCACTGTGAACGACGTAACTTCTAAGCAGACTCAGAAGTCACTTCGTCGAAGCTGCGATGAAGCGAGCAACGCGAACGCGTACGACGGGAACCAATACTAAAGAGGACATCCAATGTTCGACAGCGATCGAGGGGTCAAAGAGAATCCATTCCTCTATCAGGTGCGTTCGTAGTTGCCATCAGGTGCTTTCGGCTGAGAACGATTCGCCTAACGCCGATCTACGGCTCGATCGGCGTATCGCGTATCGATCACCGAGAGACGCAAACCTGTCGATCGCCGACAGCTGTAAACCTGTCAATCGCCACGTCACGGCCTCCATCGCTTCGTCGTTGCACACGAACACGTAAACCGCCAGCAGCGTTGAAACCAACCCAAAAGCATCACCAAGGCGAACGGGTACCCGTCGATCGGCAAGAAACGGGCTGACTTTTGAGTCCACTCAAAAGTCAGCTCGAATACGTCACCCGTCACCTACGTTGAAGCCAACCCGTCGCAGCCAACCCAAAAGCAGCACCCAAGGAGAACAGATACCCGTCGATCGGCAATAAACGGCTCACCGAAAAGCTCGCGTTTTATGTCATCCTCCATGGTTTCATTGTTGCACACGAATATATAACCCGCAAGAGGGTCCTCCAACGGAGGAACGTCCGTCGACGGAACGGCAGACTTCCGATCGTGAAACCCCTCCTGCTGCCGGTACGTCTTTAAGTTGGCCATTTCAAATGGCCTGGCGGAGGGCCTGGGCGGCCCAGCGCCTTATCCTAAGACTGCTTCACAAACTGACAACTACCGGAGATTAATATGGCGCTTCCGTTAATGGCCGACTCGACCTGGCAGTCCAACTAAACCCCAATAATGGAGGATGCAACGATAAGGGTTCCGACGTAGCAGACAGATGAACGAGAGAGATCGAGACGCCGATGGCAGTCTTGTGGGAGTAAAGACCGGGAAAGTAAGCTATTCCTGCCTTGACACACACTCCAGAAGATACAGAAGCTGCTCCGAACGCCCTAGACCAAACTCAGAAGCAGAACCGTTGGGTGTGTGGAAGAGCAGGACGGAATTCCACGAAAAAGGGAGGAGAACTGGGGGGTTTGGGTTGGGGAGAACGAGACGAGGTTGTAAGCATGGTTTGAGGTGAGGGTGTCGGCTCAACCGTTCTGTTCTCCCCTGTAACTCGCAAAAGCTCTTTGAAGGTCCTTTTAAACAGTTTGCACCGCAAACAAATATCTTTACAAGGCCTTAATGAAATAGGGGGATGGATGGGAGGGGGGAGGAGGCATGCGGGAGGGCGTAATGGAATGGAATGGGATGGAAGCGAAGCGCAGTGTGCGAAGCGAAGACGCTGTGCGACATAAACGATATCAAATGCGATGTCCTTGTGATGGCTGGCCTGCGTGCCTGTCGCAGAGCGACCATATCGGCCAGCCACAAACAGCTGCGGCGATTATGGGTGCGACTGGCGGTTCGTGAAATTCAGGGTGCTGTGCTGGGGACCGTGGCGATGAGGAGCAGTCCATCGCACATGCCTCGCCTGGTCTGGCGACGCTTGCGAAATCTGGAATGATGTACCTGAGTGACCAGCTGGATTTCTCGAAGTCTGAACACCAATCATAGGTGAGAAGCGGCCTTCCGTGGAGAAAGCTGCGGATAGGGCCGTGGATTCTTCTGCCTCTTGTGTTCCTTGGCAGCCAGCCATCTGTGCCCCCACAAGCAACTCCAGCACTTGAGGAACAAATTTTCGGAACAAATTGCCATACCTTCTGCGGCGCGCTTTGTCCGATATGAAGTGATAACTTCAACATAAACATTCACTGGTATGAGATTGCTAAGAAATCGTAACATGAGAAGCCTTTTTTGGGGGGGTATAGAATAAATAATATGGGCTTACATAATATCTCAGAAACCGACTTATGCCGAGAACAATACTTCTGGAGGTTAAAACTCATAACATAACACTTGATTTGTTGCATATTCATGATAGCAAAAGCCATATTCTACTAGCTCTCAATGATGGGTGCAATAAAAATGGCACCTTAAGATAACAGAGGTCTCCTGACATCACTCTCAGGTACTATGTTAATCGTTGTGGGAGTTTTGGCGCACGAATTCGCACAGCAAGGCGCAGATTTCATGCAGTGAATGGCGAAGTAAACGGGCAGTGCTGTGAAAACAAAGGCGAGCGAGAGCAGCGACGGGACGAGCTGCGTGACGAGAGATGAGATGACAAGGTACCTGTGGGTGAGTAGTGAGGGTAGGAACCAAGGAGGGGAGGGATATGCAGTGGTGGAGTGAGGGGCTAAAGAAGCACTTGAGCATATTGGTGAAGAGATGAGATGACAAGGTACCTGTGGGGGAGTTGTAGAGAAATGAGAGGAGACATTTGTAAGGATGGAGTGAGTGAGGGGCTAAAGAAGCACTCGGGCATGTCAGCTGCGTGACAAGAGATGAGATGACAGGGTACCTGTGGGTGAGGGTAGAGAAAGAAAAGGAGAGATTTGCAGGGATGGAGGGAGTGAGGGGCTAAAGAAGCACTTGGGCACATCGGCTGATTGACAAGAGGCTACATGACACGGTACCTGTGGGTGAGGGTAGAGAAAGAAAAGGAGCGATTTGCAGGGATGGAGGGAGTGAGGGGCTAAAGAAGCTTGGGCACATCGGCTGATTGACAAGAGGCTAGATGAGACGGTACCTGTGGGTGAGTTGGGAAGAGTGGGGAGGGAAGTGTATGGGTGGAGTGAGTGAGGGGTTACGGGGGGCACAGAGCCGCATCATCTGTGTGACAAGAGAAAATATGACAACAGTGGGCCTGTGGGACAAGTAAGGAGCGTAACGACGTGGGACGGGATGAGATGACAATGATGCGGGTGTTCTTACGTGGATAGAACAATGACGATGAAGCCTGGAAGCGGGTGGTGGAGGCTCGCTTTGTACGGGCGGGGCAGGTCAGGAAGGTGAGGATGGCAAGTGTGGGCGGCACTTACATGGATAGAACAATGACGATGCCGCCTGGAAGCGGGCGGGGGCTCGCTTTGTAAGGGCGGGGCAGGTTGGGAAGGTGAGGATGGCAAGTGTGGGCGGCACTTACGTGGATAGAACAATGACGATGCCGCCTGGAAGCGGGCGGGGGCTCGCTTTGTACGAGAGGGGCAGGTCAGGAAGGTGAGGATGGCAAGTGTGGGCGGCACTTACGTGGATAGAACAATGACGATGCCGCCTGGAAGCGGGTGGTGGAGGCTCGCTTTGTACGGGCGGGGCAGGTCAGGAAGGTGAGGATGGCAAGTGTGGGCGGCACTTACGTGGATAGAACAATGACGATGCCGCCTGGAAGCGGGTGGTGGAGGCTCGCTTTGTACGGGCGGGGCAGGTCAGGAAGGTGAGGATGGCAAGTGTGGGCGGCACTTACGTGGATAGAACAATGACGATGCCGCCTGGAAGCGGGCGGGGGCTCGCTTTGTACGGGCGGGGCAGGTCAGGAAGGTGAGGATGGCAAGTGTGGGCGGCACTTACGTGGATAGAACAATGACGATGCCGCCTGGAAGCGGGTGGTGGAGGCTCGCTTTGTACGGGCGGGGCAGGTCAGGAAGGTGAGGATGGCAAGTGTGGGCGGCACTTACGTGGATAGAACAATGACGATGCCGCCTGGAAGCGGGCGGGGGCTCGCTTTGTACGGGCGGGGCAGGTCAGGAAGGTGAGGATGGCAAGTGTGGGCGGCACTTACGTGGATAGAACGATGTCGATGCCGCCTGGAAGCGGGTGGTGGAGGCTCGCTTTGTACGGGCGGGGCAGATCGGGAAGGTCAGCAGGGAGAACTGAGAAAGGTTGATAAGCAGGTGTGGGCTTGCGTGGATACAAACGACCACGGTGACTCCCGGAAGCGGGTAGAGGCTGGCCTTGTAGGGGCGCGGCAGGTCAGGAAGGCCCGGAAGGCAGTCAAGGATGCTTGAAAGGTAGGAACGGTGAGAGGGAATAACAACAGGCGAGCATGTTTCTTACGTGGATAACACGACCACGGTGACGCCCGGAAGCGGGTAGAGGCTGGCCTAGTAGGGGGGGGCAGGTCAGGAAGGCCCGGAAGGCAGTCAAGGATGCTTGATAGTAGGAACGGCTAGAGGGAATAATAGCAGGCAAGGATGTTTCTTACGTGGATAACACGACCACGGTGACGCCTGGAAGCGGGTAGAGGCTGGCCTAGTAGGGGCGCGGCAGGTTTACTTGTTCTAGGAGGCAAAGAGGAAGGAAGGAAGGTGGGAGGGCGAACGTACGTGGATACAACGACCACAATGACGCCCGGAAGCGGGTAGAGGCTGGCCTTGTAGGGGCGGGGCAGGTCAGGAAGGTCCCAGCGCAGCTTGATGAGTGATGCGCCCACGAGACCGTAGAACATCCACGCAGCGATGCCGAAATAGTCGATCAGCTGAGGATGGGGGTAAAGGAATGTGTAGAGCAGGTAAGGGGAATAGAATAGTAGGTGAAGCGTGGGTCCCAGCAGAGCTTGATGAGTGACGCCCCAACAAGACCGTAGAACATCCACGCAGCAATGCCAAAGTAGTCAATCAGCTGGAGAAAGGGGTTGGGCAAGGGGGATGTGGGAGCAGGGGAAAGGCAGGTCAGGAAGGTCCCGAAACAGCTTGATGAGGGACACTCCTACAAGGCCATAGAACATTCACGCAGTGATGCCAAAGTAGTCAATCAACTGGAAACGAAAGGAAGGGGTTGGGCAAGGGGGATGTGGGAGCAGAGGAAAGGCAGGTCAGGCAGGTCCCGACACAGCCTGATGAGGGACGCCCCAACAAGACCGTAGAACATCCACGCAGCAATGCCAAAGTAGTCGATCAACTGGGCGGGTGAGAGGATGGAGCGAGAGTAAAACGATTTGGAAAGCAGGTCAGGGAAGGTCCCAGTGAAGCTTGATGGGTGACGCCCCAACAAGACCGTAGAACATCCACGCAGCAATGCCAAAGTAGTCGATTAACTGTCAATGAGGGAAAGAGGTGGGGGAAATGGGATGTGGGAGCAGGGGAAAGGAATTGGAAGAGCACCCACGAGACCGTAGAACATCCGTGCAGCAATGCCAAAGTAGTCAATAAGCCGGGGATGAGAGGAAGGGGTGGGGGACCGAATATGGGGGGGGAGGGGAAAGGATGGCCGGGAAGGTCCCAGCGGAGCTTGATGAGTGATGCACCCACGAGGCCGTAGAACATCCACGCAGCGATGCCGAAATAATCAATCAACGGGCAATTGGAATTAAGGGGATATGGAAAGCAAGTGGAAGGAACAGGAGAGCAGGTGAAGACCCATCGCAGCTTGATGAGTGATGCCCCCACGAGGCCGTAGAAAATCCATGCAGCGATGCCGAAATAATCAATCAGCTGAGAATTGGGATGAGGGGATATGGAAAGCAAGTAGAGGGAAGAGGAGAGCAGGTGAAGGTCCCAGCGCAGCTTGATGAGTGATGCCCCCACGAGGCCGTACAACATCCATGCAGCAATGCCGAAATAGTCGATAAGCTGGGATTGAGACAGTGTGGGTTAAGGAATTGGAAAAGTCTGAGGAGGGCTTTGAGAGCGCATTGAACATCCATGCAGCGGGTATATTGAAATCACTTTTGAGAATTCTCAAAAGTGATTCTCAAAAGAGAATTCTCAAAAGTAATTGCTTTGAGAGCGCATTGAACATCCATGCAGCGGGACAAGTTTTGGGGAACCTAAAAAATGCAGAAGTGATCGATCAGGTGGGAATGAGATGAAGGGGGCAGAAGTGGGTTGAAGGTGAAGAGGAAGGAAACGAACGGGGAAAGGAGCACAGGGAGTGAAGGAACGGAAATGTGGAAGCCCAATGCAAGACCAGTAAAATAGTAAATAAGGTGTGATGACATTATGAATACATAGATTATGGTTGGATGGTTAAGGGGAGAGAAGGAAGAGAAGTGAAGGTTTGAAATTTTATAGGCGAAAAGGTCTGGAGAACTCACAAGGCCATTACACATTATGCAAAATCGAGTGTCACATATACAAAGTGAGAATGTATATACCCTTTTTGTACAAAGTACTAGTACATATAGATATAGATATAGATATATGCACTACTATACATATGCAGATGTAATGTACACGCATTCCATAAACTGTACCTTCTCAAGATGGTTTGCAGCCACAAAGACAACAACGGCAATCCATCCGCCCTGCGGTTTGGAATAGAAATCACAGGAAACAGGAGGGAAGAAAGGGAGACATGAAGATTTAGACTAGAAGAAGACAGATGAAATAAAGGTTTCAAAGCATCAAAATGGACATGAATAGATGAACAGAGGTAGATGGTGGAAGTTTGACGGAACGGAATTATTAGAAATGAAATTGCATGCCACATTGGTGTGTTGTAAGGTGGAATTTATGTATGGAAAAGGAAATTGTTGCATGATAAAAAGGTAGGGTAGAAGCAGCAGTGAGGGATGAATAGAATAGACGTATTAAGGTTGTAGGGAGTTGAAGGAAAGAGAAGGAAGTGACGTTTAGGTTGAAAGAAAGTGTTTACAGTGGCGAGGAGTGAAGCATAGGGAGCTCCTCCAGTGGTGACCGCACTGAGGAACGAAGTGACGGAGTGAAGAAGGGTGAAGTTGCATAGAGATGCAGGAGCAAAGGGCTTACAGTGGCAAGGAGAGAAGCATAGGGAGCTCCTCCAGTGGTGACCGCACTGAGGAACGAGAACAGTTGACCGTCCCTTGCCTTGGCGTACTGTGTATGGCGTGAGTGAAGCAAAACAAGACAGGGCTAGGGAACATGAAGCAGGATAGGCACCCAAGCAAAGTCTCGCTTGCAGCACCCAGCAGGTCAGTGAAGCAAAACAAGATAGGGCTAGGATACAGGAAGCAGGATAGGCATACACAGCAAAGTCTCGCTTGCAGCACCCAGCAGGTCTTCTGACATAATTCACTCGGTCTTCAGAAGACCGAGTGAAGCAAAACAAGATAGGGCTAGGGAACAGGAAGCAGGATAGGCATACACAGCAAAGTCTCGCTTGCAGCACCCAGCACATTGAGAGCCGCGCAGAATGAGTCAAGTACTGAATTAAGTTCATTTGTGGTACACTTGCAAGGCATACCATGACAGTATGCCCGACTTACAAAGAAGCGTGCGTGGCACAGCAGAGTCGCGTTGGCTGCACCGAGCACGTTGAGAGCCACAAGAAAGGCAATGAAGCGGCCAGAGTGAGGACCGAACACCGCCTCCACTGCTTCTACTGCCACCACTTCTGACTTGCCCACGGCTGAGATTGGACGGTGTAGGGGGAAGAAAGGGAGGGAGAGGTCTTGGTGCTGAAGGCAAAGCGGTCAGAGGGAGGGCCGAACACCGCCTTGACTGCCTCTACTGCCACCACTTCCGACTTGCCCACGGCTGAGATTGGAAGGGGTAGGTAGGGGGAGTAAGGTGGGGAAAAAGGCATGGTGTTGCAGGCGATGAAGTGGCCGGAGTGGGGACCGAACACTGCATCTACCACCTCTACTGCCACCACTTCTGACTTGCCCACGGCTGACGTTGGAAGGGGTAGGGGTGGGTGGATAAGGAGGGGTAGGGAGGGATCATTTTGAAAAGGATGAATTGACCTGAGGGGGACCCAAATACTGCCCCTACCGCTTCTACTGCCACGACCTCTGACTTGCCCACGGCTGAGGTGAGAGCAGCGGGGAGGGGAGTAGAGGGAGGAACCGGATGAAGGGGATGAATCAGGCGGAGGGAGGTGATGAAATGACCAGAGAGCCGCACGCGTTCACTCGCGACACCCAGGCCTTTGCTGGCCGAAACACGTTCACTCGCGACACTGGGAGAGAGGCGATGAAATGACCAGAGAGCTGCACGCTGCCTTGACTGCTTTCACCGCCACCACTTCCGAGTTGGCCACGGCTGAGATGAGTATGGGTGGGGTGGGGTGGGGG
The DNA here is from genome assembly GCA_947471745.1 of Closterium sp. Naga37s-1. Classification (NCBI taxonomy): domain Eukaryota; kingdom Viridiplantae; phylum Streptophyta; class Zygnematophyceae; order Desmidiales; family Closteriaceae; genus Closterium; species Closterium sp. Naga37s-1. The sequence goes on along the minus strand of CANJKZ010000169.1, from coordinate 2,823,091 downwards.
AGGGGAGGGGAGAAGAGGAAGAGGATGAAGGGAGTGAGAGCCGCACGCTGCCTTGACTGCTTTCACCGCCACCACTTCCGAGTTGGCCACGGCTGAGGTTGGAAGGGGTAGGGGGAATAAGGGGGGGGGAAGGGCATGGTGCTTCAGTCGATGAAGCGGCCTGAAGAGTTGAAGGCACCGTGTAAGGCACAGTGGAATAACAATGTAAGGCACGGTGTAAGGCACAGTGTAAGGCACGGTGTAAGGCACAGTGTAAGGCACGGTGTAAGGCACGGTGTAAGGCACGGTGTAAGGCACGGTGTAAGGCACGGTGTAAGGCACGGTGTAAGGCACAGTGTAAGGCACGGTGTAAGGCACAGTGTAAGGCACGGTGTAAGGCACAGTGTAAGGCACGGTGTAAGGCACAGTGTAAGGCACGGTGTAAGGCACAGTGTAAGGCACGGTGTAAGGCACAGTGTAAGGCACGGTGTAAGGCACAGTGTAAGGCACGGTGTAAGGCACAGTGTAAGGCACGGTGTAAGGCACAGTGTAAGGCACGGTGTAAGGCACTGTGTAAGGCACGGTGTAAGGCACAGTGTAAGGCACGGTGTAAGGCACGGTGTAAGGCACAGTGTAAGGCACGGTGTAAGGCACAGTGTAAGGCACGGTGTAAGGCACAGTGTAAGGCACAGTGTAAGGCACGGTGTAAGGCACGGTGTAAGGCACGGTGTAAGGCACGGTGTAAGGCACGGTGTAAGGCACGGTGTAAGGCACGGTGTAAGGCACGGTGTAAGGCACGGTGTAAGGCACGGTGTAAGGCACGGTGTAAGGCACGGTGTAAGGCACGGTGTAAGGCACGGTGTAAGGCACGGTGTAAGGCACGGTGTAAGGCACGGTGTAAGGCACGGAGGCACGGTGTAAGGCACGGTGTAAGGCACGGTGTAAGGCACGGTGTAAGGCACGGTGTAAGGCACGGTGTAAGGCACGGTGTAAGGCACGGTGTAAGGCACGGTGTAAGGCACGGTGTAAGGCACGGTGTAAGGCACGGTGGAATACCTGGTAGTATCACCATGAACAATGTAGTTTTTTACCGCGTGCACGGCAGGAGCTGGAATCATGGTACTGTGTGATACTAGTGGTAAGCGATGTTAGGTTATGGTGATGCTAGTGATACTGTGTGGCTTTTGAGTCGACTCAAAAGTCACCTTGTTAATGATCTTGTGTACCCAGCCTGGATAATCCCAACCCAACCCCTAATGAGTCTCCTAGCCTACCTGCCAGGGGGAGAATGCAGAAGTAGGCGGAGTTGACTGCTAGCTGATGACGCGGTTCAATGTGGTCGGTTGCGGTGCCATGCGGTTCCACACGGTTTCATGCAGGGCCACGCGAGAGGACACATTGAGTGCAAGCAAGGGGAGGCAGGAAGGAAGAGTGAATGCATAGATCTGAGCATAGTAATGGAAAGGGGGAGGTTGGTTGTTATGAGTCGTGTTTTGAGCCGACTCAAAATACGACTCATTACACGCAGCAAGGGGAGGCAGGAAGGAAGAGTGAATGCATAGATCTAAGCATAGTAATGGAAAGGGGGAGGTTGGTTGTTATGAGTCGTGTTTTGAGCCGACTCAAAACGCGACTCATTACACGCAGCAAGGGGAGGCAGGAAGGAAGAGCGAATGCATAGATCTGAGCATAGTAATGGAAAGGGGGAGGTTGGATGTTATGAGTCGTGTTTTGAGCCGACTCAAAACACGACTCATTACACGCAGCAATGGGAGGCAGGAAGGAAGAGCGAATGCATAGATCTGAGCATAGTAATGGAAAGGGGGAGGTTGGTTGTTATGAGTCGTGTTTTGAGCCGACTCAAAACACGACTCATTACACGCAGCAAGGGGAGGCAGGAAGGAAGAGTGAATGCATAGATCTAAGCATAGTAATGGAAAGGGGGAGGTTGGTTGTTATGAGTCGTGTTTTGAGCCGACTCAAAACACGACTCATTACACGCAGCAAGGGGAGGCAGGAAGGAAGAGCGAATGCATAGATCTGAGCATAGTAATGGAAAGGGGGAGGTTGGATGTTATGAGTCGTGTTTTGAGCCGACTCAAAACACGACTCATTACACGCAGCAATGGGAGGCAGGAAGGAAGAGCGAATGCATAGATCTGAGCATAGTAATGGAAAGGGGGAGGTTGGTTGTTATGAGACGTGTTTTGAGCCGACTCAAAACACGACTCATTACACGCAGCAAGGGGAGGCAGGAAGGAAGAGTGAATGCATAGATCTAAGCATAGTAATGGAAAGGGGGAGGTTGGTTGTTACGAGTCATGTTTTGAGCCGACTCAAAACACGACTCATTACACGCAGCAAGGGGAGGCAGGAAGGAAGAGTGAATGCATAGATCTGAGCATAGTAATGGAAAGGGGGAGGTTGGTTGTTATGAGACGTGTTTTGAGCCGACTCAAAACACGACTCATTACACGCAGCAAGGGGAGGCAGGAAGGAAGAGTGAATGCATAGATCTAAGCATAGTAATGGAAAGGGGGAGGTTGGTTGTTATGAGTCGTGTTTTGAGCCGACTCAAAACGCGACTCATTACACGCAGCAAGGGGAGGCAGGAAGGAAGAGCGAATGCATAGATCTGAGCATAGTAATGGAAAGGGGGAGGTTGGATGTTATGAGTCGTGTTTTGAGCCGACTCAAAACACGACTCATTACACGCAGCAATGGGAGGCAGGAAGGAAGAGCGAATGCATAGATCTGAGCATAGTAATGGAAAGGGGGAGGTTGGTTGTTATGAGTCGTGTTTTGAGCCGACTCAAAACACGACTCATTACACGCAGCAAGGGGAGGCAGGAAGGAAGAGTGAATGCATAGATCTAAGCATAGTAATGGAAAGGGGGAGGTTGGTTGTTATGAGTCGTGTTTTGAGCCGACTCAAAACACGACTCATTACACGCAGCAAGGGGAGGCAGGAAGGAAGAGTGAATGCATAGATCTAAGCATAGTAATGGAAAGGGGGAGGTTGGTTGTTATGAGACGTGTTTTGAGCCGACTCAAAACACGACTCATTACACGCAGCAAGGGGAGGCAGGAAGGAAGAGTGAATGCATAGATCTAAGCATAGTAATGGAAAGGGGGAGGTTGGTTGTTATGAGACGTGTTTTGAGCCGACTCAAAACACGACTCATTACACGCAGCAAGGGGAGGCAGGAAGGAAGAGTGAATGCATAGATCTAAGCATAGTAATGGAAAGGGGGAGGTGGGTTGTTATGAGTCGTGTTTTGAGCCGACTCAAAACACGACTCATTACACGCAGCAAGGGGATGCAGGAAGGAAGAGCGAATGCATAGATCTGAGCATAGTAATGGAAAGGGGGAGGTTGGTTGGTTTTCCGGTTGCAAAGCCCACACGTACATACACAACCCAACGTAAACTACTCGGTGCATTAGTAAGCAAGTGCACTCTGCCCATTAATACATGAAAGGGCCACTCACACAGATGCCGACAGCAGTGAGCATGCCTATGGATAGAGAGCGTGGGAGGTCCTTCTTTGGGTTCTTGAGCTCCTCTGATAGATAGCCCAGGCAGTTCCTGATGATAGAATGAGGAGTGGATGGAGGTTGGATGCGGTTGAGATGGGCGAAATGAGGGGTCTCTCTTTGGGTTCTTGAGCTCCTCTGATAGATACCCAAGGCAGTTCCTGCCAGGTCAAGGGAGGAAGGGGCAAGATTGCATGAAGAGGATTCAATGAGGTGGAAATGAGGGAAATGAGGGAGAAATTGCAGGTCCTTCTTTGGGTTCTTGAGCTCCTCTGATAGATACCCCAGGCAGTTCCTGATAGGTCAAGGGATAAATTGCAGGACAAGAATATGAGGACCGGATGAAGGTTGAATGCGGTTGAGATGGTCGAAATGAGTGGATTTTCTTTGGGCTCTTGAATCGGGGCGTTGGAGGGGGAGAAATGTAACGTGTGCAGCGCTACTAGCTCACTAAATCTCCTTATCCTCGTTACAAGCAGACTCTCCTTATCCTCTTTACGGGCGAACTCACCAGCCGTCAAAGGCCCACTCAGCAGCCACCAAGCCAGCCCCGGCCCGGCTCCATTTGTATCCGGAGAGCGGTGGGAACGGCTGCGTGAAGAAAAGTTTGTAGCGGCACTAGCTCACTTGCAAGCTGCCACTCACCCACGAGCCGTCAACGGCCCACCCACCAGCCGTCAAAGGCCCACCCACCAGCCACCAAGCCAGCCCCGGCCCGGCTCCATTTGTATCTGGCAAGCACGCAACCCACTCACTCTCCTTATCCTCGTTACAGGCAGACACTCATTACACTCGTTATAAGACCACTCACCAGCCGTCAAAGGTCCACACAACAGCCACCAAACCGGCCCCGGCCCGGCTCCAGTTGTAGCCGGAGAGGGGTGGGAGCAGCTGGGAGAAGTTTGTAGCGGCTACAGACGTGCCATAGCTGTAAGGAAGGCAACCCACTCACTCTCTTTATCCTCGTTATAGGACCACTCACCAGCCGTCAAAGGCCCACACAGCGGCCACCAGGCCGGCTCCAGCCCGGCTCCAGTTGTAGCTGGAGATGGGTGGGAGCGGCTGGGAGAAGTTTGTAGCGGCTACAGATGTGCCGTAGCTGGCAGGAAGGCAGGAAGGTTATTATCCTCGTTGTAAGACCACTCACTCACCAGCCGTCAAAAGCCCAGATGGCAGCCACTAGGCCGGCCCCGGCCCGACTCCAGCTGTAGCCAGAGAGGGTGGGAGCGGCTGGGAGAAGAGAAGTTTGTAGCAGCACTAGCTGACTTGCAAGTTGGTACTCGTTATAAGCTGACTCACCAGCCGTCAAAAGCCCAGACAGCGGCCACGAGGCCGGCCCCAGCTCGGCTCCAGTTGTAGCCGGAGAGAGGTGGGAGCGGCTGGGAGAAGTTTGTAGCGGCTACAGATGTGCCGTAGCTGGCAGGAAGGCAGGAAGGTTATTATCCTCGTTATAAGACCACTCACTCACCAGCCGTCAAAGGCCCAGACAGCGGCCACTAGGCCGGCCCCGGCCCGGCTCCAGTTGTAGCCGGAGAGAGGTGGGAGCGGCTGGGAGAAGTTCGTAACGGCTACAGATGTGCCGTGGAGGGAGATGAAGATGGGCGCGCAGGCTACAACCGCTGCTATTAGGAGTGCCTTGGTGACTGTGAGTATATTTTGCACCAACGCTCCTGCTTTGACGCCTGCAATGCAAGAGGAGGAGAACATGGGAAATGAAAGGGAGGAGGAGGGGGAGAAGTCTGTAGCGGCTACAGCTGTGCTGTGGAGGGAGATGAAGATGGGCGCGCAGGCTACAACCGCTGCTATTAGGAGCACCTTGGTGACTGTTAGGATATTCTGCACCAACGCTCCTGCTTTTACTCCTGCAGTGCAAGAGGAGAACGTGGGAAATGAAGGGGGGGATGAGGAAGGGAACAAGTTGTTTGTAGCGGCTACAGATGTGCCGTGGAGGGAGATGAAGATGGGCGCGCAGGCCACCACTGCTGCTATGAGTAGCGCCTTCGTGACTGTCAGTATATTCTGCACCAACGCTCCTGCTTTCACTCCTGGGATATTGGGTTGGGGTAGTGTGTGGAGGAAAGAGTGGAGGAGGGTGAAAAGGATTGGCGCACAAGCCACGACTGCTGCTATGAGGAGCGCCTTGGTGACTTTGAGTATGTTCTGCACCAACGCTCCTGCCTCTCCTGGGATATTGGGTTGGGGTTGTGTGGGGGGACGAGTGACGAAGAGGAGGGGAGTGATGAAGATGGGCGCGCAGGCCACAACCGCTGCTATGAGGAGCGCCTTGGTGACTGTTAGTATGTTCTGCACCAACGCTCCTGCTTTCACTCCCCGGGTATTGGGTGGGGGTGTGGAGGGAGGAGAAAGAGAGGAGTAGCAGCCAAGATGCGGAGAGAATGGCAAACCGGCATGTAGCGAGGGAGTGGATGAGAGCAGGCGCAAGTGGTGAGTGGTGGGTAATGTGTCGTGTGCCATGGTAACGAGGTGACTTTTGAGTCGACTCAAAAGTCAAACCGGCATGTAGCGAGGGAGTGGATGAGAGCAGGCACAAGTGGTGAGTGGTGGGTGCAGGAGAGCACATACCAGCGCAGTTGATGGCAGTGAGGAGGAGTGTGAAGGAGCAGGCGATGATGATGAGAGGGTGAAGGGGATGGAATACCGGTACGAGTAGCGAGGAGAGAGGATGAGGAGAGAGAGTGAGAGCAGGTACAAGTGGTGAGTGCAGTAGAGCAGTAGAGCACTGAAGCGCATACCAGCACAGTTGATGGCAGTGAGAAGGAGCGTGAAGGAGCAGCCGATGATTCTCACGCCCATCTCCATCTGCTCCTCACTGGCGCCCTGCATGCCTGGGAGCTGGAGGGGGGAGAGGGAGGGAGGTGGAATGCAATGAGATGCGATCCAATGCGGTTTAATGCAGTGGAATGCTATGCAATGCCTCACAGGCCCATCTTCATCTTCTCCTCGCGGGCGCCCCGGGAGCTGGAGGGGGAGGGGTGAAAAGGGGAAGGGAGTAAATGCAATGCGATGCGATTCAATCCAGTGCGATTCAACGCAGTGAAATGCAGTGCCTCAAAGCACGCCCAGATCCATCAGGTGAGAATATGTCCCAAATGCAGTGCCTCAAAGCACGCGCAGATCCAGCTGCTCCTCACTTGCACCCTGCATGCGTGAGAGCAGAGGGTTGAGTGAGAGGAGGAGAGCGTAGAGTAGGAAAACAGCAAAAGTGTTGAAGGAAGAGATAAAAAGGATGTGAATGAAAAGGATGTGACTGAAAAAAATGTGACTGAAAAGGATGTGACTGAAAAGGATGTGACTGCAAGGAAGCTCACCAGAGCGATGGTGTATCGGGCGAATGTGACTATAAGGATGGCGATGCCGCCGCCAGTAGAGACAAAGAAGAACATCCACATGAAGACAAACGAGAGGAGGTCTCCGAACGCCAGCTGGATGTACTCGCCGTCGCCACCCGCGTGCGGTATGGAGCTGCCCAGCTCAGCGTACACCTGCCACGTCAGCAGGACACGTCCACGAGACACGTCAGCAAGACACGTCAGAGAAGCATCACCCTCAGCGATGATGCCAGCGCAGATCTATTTGAAAGCGTGTGTTACAGAACGAGTAACCGCACTCGTGACGGCACGCTCTCACCTCGCAACACGAGTAGGCGACGATGCCAGCGCAGAGCCACACGATGAGCGCGGAGATGGGCGCGCCTCTCGAGTCAACTACGAGCAGTAGGTGGCAGTATGGCGCTAGCAAATAGCACACAATAATACAGGCATGGGATTACAGACCTCGCAGCAGGAGTAGGCGACGATGCCAGCGCAGAGCCACACGATGAGCGCTGAGATGGGCGCGCCTCCAGAATCTATGAGGACGACGCCTGGCGTGGCGAATATGCCGCTGCCCACCACCACTCCCAGCACCATGCTGGTTGGGAAGAGAAGACGAAGGGGCGGGGGAGTAGATTGTGGTAGGCGAGGCAGGAGTAGGAGATGAGAACCAAGCGCCGTCAGGCGGGGGTATGAGAGGACATCCTTCCAGAGTCTAAGAGGACGACGCCTGGCGTGGCGAATATGCTGCTGCTCGCCACCACTCCCAGCACCTGGGAGGAGAAGAAGGGGGGTGGGTAGGTGGTGGTGAAAGAGGGATTCACGCGTGATGAGAACTTAGCAGGGCAGGGGCGACTATGCCGCTTGCCACCCACCACTCCCAGCACCATGCTGCCTCGTGATGGAGAGGGGAGTGGGCATAGGAGGGAGCGATCCGCAGATGGAGGGACATTTTTGAGGCGCCTCAAAAGAGGAGGGAGCGATCCGCGGGAGGATGGACATTGCCTTGCCACAGCAAGCACAGCGCCACGCGGCACCATCGCGGCATTCTCCGCGATCCAAGAACGGGTCATCGCATCATGACTGGTCAAAGGTCGCTACACGATGACTTGTCGGAGGCCGTCGCACCCGTCGCAGTCGTCACAGAATTAACTGTGTCACGCACCACACGCCATCGACGTCACTCAGCGATCCTGGCATGTGAAATCGGAGCCCAGCAGGGCAGGAGGGGAGGAAAGCGGGAGCTAAGTTCGCTCTGTTATAAGACACACGATAAGCACAACGCCACGCACCAGACGCCATCGACGACATTTAGCGATCTCCTCAATCCTCGCTTTTCCCTGGCGTGCAAAATGAGAGCCCAGAAGGGCAGGAAGGGGGGCGGATGGGAGCGAATATGATTTCTCTTTGCAATAGTCACGATAGGGACATTGACACGCACCAGACGCCGTCGACGACATTCAGCGATCGCTTCAACCCTCGCTTTTCCCCGTGCGCGCCGCCGCCTTCTGCGCTCGCCGGCTCCGCGCCGGAGCACTCTTTGCCGCCGGCGCGACAGGCGGTGGGAATCAGCGGCGCGGCGAGGGAGGCCGCAGTGGCGTCGCACGCCGCGGGAGGGATCAGCACGCAGGAGTGGCTCATGGCGGCCGCAGTGGCGTGGATGTTCCGAGTCGACTAAAAAATGGCGCGGTGGAGAGATATGTATTTTGAGTTCTGTTTGATTAATGAGAAATTCGGCCGTGATCTTTTGCGACGAGAAGTGGGTGGGCGAATGAAAGGAAGATACTGCGGCGCGCGAAAGACTTGGAAGAAGCCTTGACGTTATTCGCTACAGTGTTTTGGTGGAGAAATCTGACGAGGAGTCGAGGTTTCCAGACGAGAAAGTCAGACGCGTGGGGATCAAAGAAGTGAGGCGAGGGTCCAGGTTGGCTTGTCGACCCAGACGCCACTAAACTCTCTACTATGCAGAGAGCTAGGGAGCAGGAAAAGCATACACACACGAGGAATCAAGCGAACTTTTAGCCAGAGACGAGAGTTCCCGTGAAATAGGATGGGGGATTTGTTGTGGGGTGGGGGATTTGGAGGTGAGGGGGGGGAAGGAGGAGGTGGCTTGGTTGGTGGTGGTTGAGGAATTCGTTTTCTCGAGCCGCTTCCAGTCGCAGCTGCCATAGGCGAAGTAAGAAGATCGAATTCGCGAAAAAAGTGTGATGAGGTTTGTGCATCTCCACTCGACCCTTCCAGCATCCGCTTAGATAAGAGCGTCCACGGAATGGTCGGGGTGTTTCGAAAGCGGAACACGTCTGGTAAATCCTTAGTGTTTCTGCTAAGCTTGGTCCACTTTTACAGGGTTTTTTCTTTCAGCCTGTTTGAAGAATTCGTCATACCCAGTGGGAACACGACACGAGCCAAGTGCTTAGAGAAATGCCTAAGGTGGTTACACTGGCGACAGCTCGTCAACCAAATTGCAGGCCTGGTGGCGGAATCTGCTCTGCCATTGCCCCGCTGCGAAATGTGTTGAGGTCATTGGCTCGCAAGGTCGGTAAAGAACTGCTGCAGGTCAATCGTGTCGTCAGTGTGGCCAGATGGAGGCGCCTACACTGGATAATTCCACAAACCAGCTGCTCGCTGCGTGATGGGAGAACCAATCAGGACGGACGATCTCCCAGAGTGTTGCCCAATCCCCTGGCGAGCTGGGCTGACCTGGTTCCAGCGCTTCATCCGCCTTCCAGCAGGGCAAAGCTGCTGCTGTTGCAAGATCTTCGGAGCTGGTAACAAAGAAACACTCGATATTGGCAGCTATACCGTATCTTTCACCATACAGGGAAAGGGTAAGTTTGATGTCGCTGTAACGAAAGGGAAATCTGAGTGGATAATGTGGCTCAAGTCGCACCCTCCAAACCAGGTAGCCTGGTGTCATTGGCTCTCGAACCTCGAGGTTCGTGGTCTGGTTCTGTACCTTGAACTATGTTTGGTCTGCCTGATTGGGTAGTCGGAGCTTCGTCGCAAAATCCAGTTACCTGACATCCTGGCCTTCTCGCCATGACTCGCATACATCTTTCATCCACTCGTTTACCTCGACTGTTGTCGCACGTTTTCGTCGTCGCGAGGATGAGTTCGCCAAAACTTCAACCACACCGTCTTCTTCCCCTCGCCACTTTTGCAGGTCCAGTTCAGACCAGGCCAGCAGCCGTGTGGCAGAGAATAAATGCTTATTCCATCTTGCTAAGCTGGCTATTTTATGGTGCAAAAATACCTGTATTCGTGACGAATATTGTCTATTGTATGAGCAGCTGTTACTAGAAATCGTGCATCGTCATGGCGTCAGGCCGGAATCCCCGTGCCGAACCCTCGGAGCATTCAGACGTACGCGTGCCGCTTATTCAACCGCCCGTAAACCCTCCTAGGAATGGCACTTCGACCAATAGCATTGCGCCAATTCCTTCCTGCTTGCCGCGCCTCGCGCCACCGAGGAAAGAAAATGATCCCCCCTCGGCGGATGAGGCTGAAATCGTTGGCCCGCACTCGCCGCGCGCGGGGTTGAAACGGTCGCTTACCGTCGTCGACGGCGTCAGGTGCGACTTGAATAACGTTATTTTTTAGTCGACTCAAAGGTTTGGCCCGCAATCGCCACGCGCGGGGTTGAAACGGTCGATTGCCGTCGTCGACGGAATGAGGTGCTATTGCTTGTGTCAATTCTGAGAATTTTCAAAGTGATTTGCTGACGTGATGCTCTGAAAGTTGACTGTCTCACGAGTGATGACCTCACGAGTGTGATTCTGTGATTCCCCTCTCTCTCCTACCCTGTTTCCGACCTCCCAAGCAGCATGGTGCTGGGAGTGGTGGTGGGCAGCGGCATATTCGCCACGCCAGGCGTCGTCCTGCTGCTGAGCGGTGCTGCTTCTCTAACACCCATCCTTCTCTCCCCTCCCCCCTTGTGTTCTACCTCCCAAGCAGCATGGTGCTGGGAGTGGTGGTGGGCAGCGGCATATTCGCCACGCCAGGCGTCGTGCTGCTGTGTGGTGTGCAAAACTCCCATCTTTTGCCTCCCCTTCCCCCCCTTGTCCCCACCCCCCAAGCAGCATGGTGCTGGGAGTGGTGGTGGGCAGCGGCATATTCGCCACGCCAGGCGTCGTCCTGTTGGACTCAAGCGGATCGCCGCTGCTGGCGCTGCTGCTGTGGCTGCTGGCAGGGATCGTGGGGTATGCGTGTTGTGAGGTAAGCAAGGGAATGGGGAAGGGGGGAAGGAGGGAGACAAGAATAAGTAAGTGTGCCGCTACTGGCGCTGCTGCTGCGGCTGCTGGCAGGGGTGGTGGGGTACGCTTGCTGTGAGGCGAGAAGGGGAGCAGGAACAGGAAGGCGAGGGGGGAGGGAGACAGGGTCAGTTCAGTAAGGATGGAGAGGGGACGTGGGTTATGCATGCTGCGAGGTGAGGAGAGAGGGGTGGAGGTCAGGGTGGGGAGGATGGAGAAGAGGGTTAAGGGTGGGTCGGCTGCAAGGTAGGAAGGAACCAGGGATGTCAATGCGGAGGGATTGCCGCTGTTGGCGCTGCTTATGTGGCTTCTGGCGGGGGTCGTGAGATATGCTTTCTGCGAGGTGAGGAGGAGGGGGAAGGGGTGTTGTGGAAGAGAGGGGGAAGGGGTGTTGTGTAAGAGAGGGGGAAAGGGGTAATGGTGGGTGGGTCGCCTGTAAGGTAAGAAGGGATGTGCGGATGGATTGCCGCTTCTGTCACTGCTGCTATAATGCTGGTGGGGTAGTGGTGTGTGGGTGCTGCGAGGCGGGAAGACGGGAGGTGGGGAGGTGGGGAGGTGGGAGAGTAGGAGGTCTCGACGGTGGGTTAGGTACGAGGGAGTTATGAGCACTCGTGTCATTCCATTCCATTCCATTCCATTCCATTCCATTCCGTTCCATTCCATTCCATTCCATTCCATTCCATTCCGTTCCGTCCCGTTCCATTCCGTTCCGTTCCGTTCCGTTCCGTTCCGTTCCGTTCCGTTCCGTTCCATTCCATTCCATTCCATTCCATTCCATTCCATTCCATTCCGTTCCGTTCCGTTCCATTCCATTCCGTTCCATTCCACTCCATTCCGTTCCGTTCCATTCCGTTCCGTTCCACTCCATTCCTCTCCATGCAACAAAACCACCACCCCTCTGTCATCACATCACGTGTACATGGAGCGAGGGAGTTCTGAGCAGAGCATTCATGTCATGTCATGTCATGTCATTCCACCTTATTCCACTCCATTCCTCTCCTCCATGCATGCAACGCATCCACCCCTATGCCATCAGGTGTATGCAGAGCTCGGCAGCTTCATCCCACATGCAGGCGGCGACGGGGAGTACTTGCAGGTAACCTACACTCAACCTCACAAGATTGGACTCTACTTTTGAAAGTGTGTGCTATTCTATTCAAACACTAGTAGTGCCATGTCCTTTGACATAGAGGTGACTTTTGAGTCGACTCAAAAGTCACCTCTTTCACATAGAGCAGGACAAAACCGTTCCTTCTATCTAACCCACTTTCGAGGCGCCTCAAAAGTAGACTCCTTTGACAAAGAGCATGACAAAACCTTTCCTTCTAACCCACCTCCTCTCCTGTCCTGTGTATGTGGTTATGCATGTCAGTCAAAATGGTAGCTGTTCGCGCATGCACCACCCTTTTTCCTGACATCAATTCCCATGCCAAATCTGTCTCTGCCAGGTGGCGTTTGGAGAGCTCGCGTCGTTTGTCTTCATGTGGATGTTCTTCTTTGTCTCTACTGGCGGGGCCCTCTCCATTCTTGTGGTCACATTCGCCCGATACGCGGTTGCTCTGGTGAGGGGAGAGGAGTGACGTCGGTGAGGGGAGAGGGGCGTTGGGGGGGGGAAGTGGTGATGGTGAGAGGGGGAGGGTGGTAATGGTGAGGGGAGGAGAGTGGTGATGGGGGAGGGAGAGTGGCGATGGTGGGGGAAGGAGAGTGGTGATGGTGAGGGGAGGAGAGTGGTGATGGTGAGGGGAGGAGAGTGGTGATGGTGAGGGGAGGAGAGTAGTGATGGTGAGGGGAAGGGAGTGGTGATGGTGGTGGTGAGAGGAGGGTGCCTTTTGTTCTGTAAGTATGCACTCGTTTCTATTCCTCTTACCCTCCTTTTTTCCTCATCCCTTGCTCTATCCGCCTTCTCCTCCTCTTACCCCTCTCTCGCCATGCTTCCACCAGTTACCAGGGGCAGTAGCAGGGGGCGAGGAGGAGATGGAAGTGATGGTGATGGTGGTGGGAGGGGGGTGCGTGCTGCTGCTTACTCTTGTCAACTGCTGTGGTGAGTGTGGGCGGGATTCCTAGTCAGCAGTGCGTGTGAGTGGACTGGACTGTGAGCAGTGCGTCTGAGCAGTGCGGGATTCCTGTGTGTGAGTGTGAGTGAGTGTGAGCAGTGCGTGTGAGTGGACTGGACTGTGAACCTTTTGGAGACGTATTTGAGACGTGAAAATACGTGAACCTTTTCGAGACGTCTAAAAAAAAAACACACTTATTTCACGTGAGCGTGGTTTCTAGTGAGCAATGCGTGTGAGTGGAGTGGAGTGGAGTGGACTGTGATGTGAACCACAACTCTTCTTCTGACCTCAGGAGTCAGACCTAACATGCAGATCCAGAAACTCAAAGCCCTAGTCTGCTTCAGCTCTCCGCTTCACCGCCTGCCTCGTCGCCCAGTCCTCCTTCCTCCTCTCTCTTCCCTCAATCCGTCAGGCGTGGAGGCAGTCATGTGGCTGCGGTACCTCCTCGCCGCCGCCCCTGCATTTCTGATCCTCCACGCGACGGCCCCTCTGCTTCCATCTATCCCCACCACTTTCCCCTTTAGACGTGGAGGCAGGCACGTGGCTGCAGTACCTCCTCGCCTCTCCCTCTCCAAGGCGCTCCTCATCGCCATCATCCTCCCCACTCCCATCTGTGTGCCACCTCCACCGCTTCCCGACCTCGTCCCCTTCAATAATATCTCTCTCTCTCTCCAGGCGTGGAGGCACGCACGTGGCTGCAGAACCTCCTATCGCTCTCCAAGGCGCTCCTCATCGCCATCATCCTCTCTGCCGCCCCTGCCTTCCTGGTCCTCCACGGCCCGGCCACTGCTTCCACTTATCCCTCTTCCCTCTCCCCCCCCCATCCAGGCGTGGAGGCAGGCACGTGGCTGCAGAACCTCCTATCGCTCTCCAAGGCGCTCCTCATCGCCATCATCCTCTCTGCCGCCCCTGCCTTCCTGGTCCTCCACGGCCCGGCCACTGCTTCCACTTATCCCTCTTCCCTCTCCCCCCCCCATCCAGGCGTGGAGGCAGGCACGTGGCTGCAGAACCTCCTATCGCTCTCCAAGGCGCTCCTCATCGCCATCATCCTCTCTGCCGCCCCTGCCTTCCTGGTCCTCCACGGCCCGGCCACTGCTTCCACTTATCCCTCTTCCCTCTCCCCCCCCCATCCAGGCGTGGAGGCAGGCACGTGGCTGCAGAACCTCCTATCGCTCTCCAAGGCGCTCCTCATCGCCATCATCCTCGCCGCCGCCCCTGCCTTCCTGCTCCTCCACGGACCCTCTGCTTCCACCCATCTCTCCCCCTCCCACTTCCAGGAGTCGAAGCAGGCACGTGGCTGCAGAATTTGCTTTCCCTCTCCAAGGCTCTCCTCATCGCCATAATCCTCGCCGCCGCCCCTGCCTTCATGCTGCTCCACGGCCCTGCCACTGCCACTGCCAACCTCCTTCAGCCGCTCCCTCCGCTGGACTCGCTTGACCTCAGCAGGCTGGGCGCTGGGCTGGTTGCAGCCATATGGGCGTTTGACGGATGGTGAGTGCGTGGGAGAATGGAACGCTGGCTGCAAGGTAAGCTGCCACAATCCGCTGCACAGTCTCCGCCCTCCCCTACCTTCCTGCTGCCATTTGGGCCTTCGATGGATGGTGAGTGAGTAGTAGGAGGGCAGAAAGAGAAGGGCACACTGGTAGCAAGGTATGCTGCCTGCCACAAGCCGCTGGACACCCCCCCCTGCCTTCCTGCTGCTGCTGCCTTCACTGTTGTTCCTTTGCTGAAGCGTCTTTACAACTACTGCAGCCCTTCAACTATGAGTCAAGGAGACTGCAGCAGACTGGGCGCTGGGCTTGCTGCCTGCCGTCATGTCTCCTTGATGGATAGATAGATGGTGAGTGAGTGGATGGGTGGTGGGTGACTGGCAGAGTGGCACTGGTAGGTGCAATGAAAAGCATTGCCCCTTCTCCCTAACCATCTCGCAGGAACTGCCAGGGCTATCTATCAGAGGAGCTCAAGAACCCAAGGAGGGACCCGCCATGATGTTCTCTCGTTTCATTCTATCGTTTACCTTGTACAATATGATTTCTTGCCCTCTGCTCCACTTCCTCCCTTAACACCTCTCAAGAATTGCCTGGGTTTCCTCTCAGAGGAGCTCAAGAATCCAAAGACAAGGACCTCCCATTGAAGCCCCCGCTTGATTCACTCCTCATCGACTCTTCTTCATGCGATTTTTGTGTCCCTCCCTCACTGCTTTCCGCCCTTGTCATACCTCTCAGGAACTGCTGGGCTTTCTATCAGAGGAGCTCAAGAACCCAAAGAGGGACCTGCCATTGAGCTCTCTCATTTCACTCTGCAATTTCTATTCTATCTGTGATATGCAATCTTGCCCTTGTTGCCTCTATCTCTTCCAGGAACTGCCTGGGCTTTCTATCGGAGGAGCTTAAGGATCCAAAGAGGGACCTGCCGCGCTCTCTCTCCATCGGCATGCTTATTGCTGTCGTCATCTGTGTGAGTGGTGTGCTGTGGTGTGGTGTGGTGTGGTGTGGTGTGGTGTGGTGTGGTGTGGTGTGGTGTGGTGCCAACTGACTACGCCCATTCTCTATGGGCTATTCTATGCTCTCACACGCCCAAAGAGGGACCTGCCTCGCTCGCTCTCCATCGGCATGCTCATTGCGGTTGTCATCTGTGTGAGTGGCGGTCCACTCAGTATGCGTGTATCGAGTCTGCTTTAGTGAGTATGCATGTATCGAGTATGCTTATATTGACTCGGTACACTCACATTGAATCTGATGCTCTCCGCCATCGGCATGCCGGTTGAGCGAGTGGCGGTCCATTGAGTGATTTTCTATTGAGTACACGTATATTGAATACTATTTTTTCTTGTCCGATGCTGACCATTATCATGCTGATGCTGTCGTCGTTTGTGTGAGTGGCGGTCCACTGTGTATGCTTGAATAGTGTCAGCTTGTATCGAGTACAGTTTTGCTGAGCATTCTTCTAGACTGGTGAGTGTGACGCCCATTGTGTGTGCCTTCTTTGTTCACTGCATCTATGTGACTCCTACGACGTCCCTCACTCTCTAGAACCTCGACCTCCTCTCGACTTCTTTCTCAACTTCTCCTCATCATCACCCCATCTTCCCCCCCATCTTTCCCCCCTCCTTCCCCCCATCTTCCATCCTTTGCCAGCTGTCTGCCAACGTGGCATATCTCTGCATCCTTCCCTCTCAAGGTGAGGGAGCATGTGGTGGTGCGCTTCTGTCTAAGGCATGTCTCGTATAGGTAATCAACTGTAAGGCAATTCTCACTCAATGCATCTGATACAGGTGCCCTGTCTGTTGATATTTTCAAGTGCATCAGCAGACAGGGCAGGCTGGTGGTTTCAATTAGATCCTGTGTTTCCCTCACATCCTCTCTCGTTCCCATCATCTTCTTGTGTTGCCTTCCCCAACCCCACACCAGCCATAGGTATATCGCAGGTGGTGGCGGTGGATTCAGGGGCGTTGCTGTTCGGCCCAGCAGCAGGCAGGCTGGTGGATTCAAGTGTTCGTGTGTGCCGCCCGTCCCCTCCTTGTTTTCCCCTCGGCTCCTCCCTTCCTCAACACCCAGCCATAGGGGTATCCCAGGTGGTGGCGGTGGATTCAGTGGCGCTGCTGTTTGGTCCGGCAGCAGGCAGGTAGGCTGGAGGCTGCAGTTGGTCTTTCTGGTGGCCTCAAGTAGCTCTCGTGTTCCCCTCACCTGCTCTCTTTCTCTTTTCATCTCCTCCCTCCCCGCCATTGCAGCCATAGGCATATCTCAGGTGGTGGCGGTGGATTCAGTGGCGCTCGTGTTCGGCCCGGCAGCAGGCAGGCTGGTGGCGCTGCTGGTGGCATTTAACGTGTTGGGCTCAGCCAATGGGACTCTGCTGTGCAACGCGCGATACTTTGTGAGTTGCATGCAGCAAGCACGCAGGCAGGCAGGCAGGCAGGCATGAAAGCAGGCAGGCAGGCAGCAGGCTGGCAATCAGGCACACACACAGGCGGACAGCTATGAAAGCAGGCAGGCAGGCAGGCTGGTGGCGCTACTGGTGGCGTTTAACGTGCTGGGCTCGGCCAGTGGGACATTGCTGTGCAATGCAAGATACTTTGTGAGTTGCATGCAAGCAAAGCAGGCTGGCACGGAAACATGCAATCAGGCAAGCAGGCATATACGTGTGTACGTCTCACTCTACCCCTCAAGCATGCGATTCTCTTGCTTGCCCTTCGTACAGCTTTTCTTCCCGCTCTCGCTCTCACTCTCACTCTCACTCTCACTCTCCTCTCACTCACCACTCACTCTCCTCACTCACACTCATCCCTCTCACCGTTCATGCTTGATTGACAGTACGCCATGGCAAGGGATGCGCAAACTCGCCCTTTCTTTCCCCGTCAATCCTCACCTCACCTAACCCCTCTCTTCTCCCGTGCTTTCCTCTTCAAATAACACCTCACCTATCACCTCACTTCTCTCGTCTCCCGCTCTTTCCCCATCAATCCTCACCCTTCTTTTCGTTTCGTCTAGTACGCAACGCAATGGCAACAGACGGCCGTCTCCCTCGCTTCTTTCTCTCCAATCGCAACAGCTGTCATGTCCCCTTTCTCTTTGCGTTTCTCTACACTCGCTTGTTTCTCTCCTGTGTGCCATGGCAAGGGAGGGTTGCTTCGCTCGTTTCTCCCGCTCTTTCCCCATCAATCCCATCAATTTTCTTTCTCCCCTGTTTCACTCCCCCTGATTGACAGTACGCCATGGCAAGGGAGGGTCATCTGCCTCGCTTCTTCCAGCTGTGCACTCCACACTCCCCCTTCAACCCTTTCAACCTTATCACCCCTCCTCACCCCTCTCCACCCCCACTGCTTGACTAAAAGTACGCCATGGCAAGGGAGGGTCATCTGCCTCGCTTCTTCCAGCTGTGCACTCCACTCTCCCCCTTCAACCCTTTCAACCTTATCACCCCTCCTCACCCCTCTCCACCCCCACTGCTTGACTAAAAGTACGCCATGGCAAGGGAGGGTCATCTGCCTCGCTTTTTCCAGCTGTGCACCCCACACCCCCACTCACCCCCTTCAACCTTATCACCCGTCCCACCCCTCTCCAACCCCACTTCTAAATTAACAGTACGCCATGGCAAGGGAGGGACGTCTGCCTCGCTTCTTTGGGGCTGTCACCAAATCCGGCGCTCCCTACGCTGCTCTCTGCCTTATAGTGAGTCCACTACGCTGCTCTCTGCCTTATAGTGAGTCCACTACGCTGCTCTCTGCCTTATAGTGAGTCCACTACGCTGCTCTCTGCCTTATAGTGAGTCCACTACGCTGCTCTCTGCCTTATAGTGAGTCCACTACGCTGCTCTCTGCCTTATAGTGAGTCCACTACGATGCTCTCTGCCTTATAGTGAGTCCACTACGATGCTCTCTGCCTTATAGTGAGTCCACTACGCTGCTCTCTGCCTTATAGTGAGTCCACTACGCTGCTCTCTGCCTTATAGTGAGTCCACTACGCTGCTCTCTGCCTTATAGTGAGTCCACTACGCTGCTCTCTGCCTTATAGTGAGTCCACTACGCTGCTCTCTGCCTTATAGTGAGTCCACTACGCTGCTCTCTGCCTTATAGTGAGTCCACTACGCTGCTCTCTGCCTTATAGTGAGTCCACTACGCTGCTGCGTACCTCACAAAGAGTCTGAGAAGCGAGTCTTTCTTCTTTCTTTCTTTCTTTATTCTATTTTTTGCGCGCGCGCGCGCAAAAATGCTCCTGCACTAATTTGATGCCTGTCTGTTGCGCATGTCTCGTCCTCGTTCTTTCATCCGTCACCTTTCCTCTCTCCATTCTTCCTTGCTTCTTTCTTTTCTCCTTCCCTCTCAACCTCCCTCTCTTCACTCAGGGTGGCTGGACCATGGTGCTGCTCTTCTTTGCAGCCAATCAGCTGGAGAAGGTGAGGAGCTGTGGGGACAAACAGCTGACTTGCATGAAGAACAGTTGCCATGTGCGGCTCTTCTCTTCACCCAGGGTGGCTGGACCATGGTGCTTCTCTTCTTTGCAGCCAATCAGCTTGAGAAGGTGAGGAGCTGCGAGCACAAGAGACTTTTGGGGTGCCTCTAAGTCGTATCTTGTTTTGACGCGCCTCAAAAGTTGCCCAGGGTGGCTGGACCATGGTGCTGCTCTTCTTTGCAGCCAATCAGCTGGTGATTAGCTAGCATGCACGAAGAACGGAATGCCATGTTCCCCGTGGCAATGCCACAGTCCTGTGGTGAACGTGGCAATGCCACAGTCCTGTGGTGAACGTGGCAATGCCACAGTCCTGTGGTGAACGTGGCAATGCCACAGTAGTCTGAGGCTCCCCTATGCCCTTCCTGTTCCCTATGCCCTTCCTGTTCCCTGCCCTTCCTGTTCCCTGCCCTTCCTGTTCCCTGCCCTTCCTGTTCCCTGCCCTTCCTGTTCCCTATGCCCTTCCTGTCCCCTATGCCCTTCCTGTTCCCTATGCCCTTCCTGTTCCCTATGCCCTTCCTGTTCCCCCTGTTCCCTGCCCTTCCTGTTCCCTGCCCTTCCTGTTCCCTGCCCTTCCTGTTCCCTATGCCCTTCCTGTTCCCTATGCCCTTCTTGTTCCCTGCCCTTCCTGTTCCCTATGCCCTTCCTGTTCCCTGCCCTTCCTGTTCCCTGCCCTTCCTGTTCCCTATGCCCTTCCTGTTCCCTGCCCTTCCTGTTCCCTATGCCCTTCCTGTTCCCTGCCCTTCCTGTTCCCTGCCCTTCCTGTTCCCTATGCCCTTCCTGTTCCCTGCCCTTCCTGTTCCCTATGCCCTTCCTGTTCCCTATGCCCTTCCTGTTCCCTGCCCTTCCTGTTCCCTATGCCCTTCCTGTTCCCTATGCCCTTCTTGTTCCCTATGCCCTTCCTGTTCCCTATGCCCTTCCTGTTCCCTGCCCTTCCTGTTCCCTTCCCTTCCTGTTCCCTGCCCTTCCTGTTCCCTGCCCTTCCTGTTCCCTATGCCCTTCCTGTTCCCTATGCCCTTCCTGTTCCCTGTTCCCTATGCCCTTCCTGTTTCCTATGCCCTTCCTGTTCCCTGTTCCCTATGCCCTTCCTGTTCTGCTCAGCTTACCAAATAGTCTCCTCTACTTAAGCATTACCACCTGGGCTTTCTACAGAGCAGAAGCAGCAGCACTACCTGTCCTTAACCTGTTTTCGAGTCTTGTTCTTGTTTCCCATCCTCAGCTTCTATACGATTTCGGCATCGCCACGTGGATATTCTATGGAGCAGTGGCAGCAGCTCTCCTCAAGCTCAGTCCCACACGTCTCTCTTCTATGCCCTCCCGCATTCCTCTTCTGCTCCCATCCTCAGCTTCTAGACTATTTCGGCATCGCCACGTGGATATTCTATGGAGCAGTGGCAGCAGCTCTCTTCAAGCTCCGTCCCACACGTCTCCCTTCTATGCCCTCCCGCATTCGTCTTCTGCTCCCATCCTCAGCTTCTAGACTATTTCGGCATCGCCACGTGGATATTCTATGGAGCAGTGGCAGCAGCTCTCGTCAAGCTCCGATGGGCGTTCCCCAACGGCCCAAGGCCATATGAGGCTCGATTCTACCCGCTCCCTCCCGTCATTGCTCTCGTCGCTGCCGTGTGAGTGTGGGTGCGGGTGCAGGTGCAGGTGCAGGTGCGGGTGCGGGTGTGGGTATGGGTGTGGGTATGGGTGCGGGTGCGGGTGCGGGTGTGGGTATGGGTGTGGGTGTGTGTGTGTGTGTGGTTGTGTGCTATGGAGCTATAAACATTCCCAACGGCCCAAGGCCGTATGAGGCTCGATTCTACCCGCTCCCTCCCGTCATTGCTCTCGTCGCTGCCGTGTGAGTGCGGGTGCGGGTGTGGGTATGGGTGTGGGTGTGGGTGTGGGTGTGGGTGTGGGTGTGGGTGTGGGTGTGGGTGTGGGTGTGGGTGTGTGCTATAGAGCTATAAACATCCCCAACGGCCCAAGGCCGTATGAGGCTCGATTCTACCCGCTCCCTCCCGTCATTGCTCTCGTCGCTGCTGTGTGAGTGTGTATTGAGTGTGTATGAGAGTGTGTGAGTGTGTATGAGTGAGCTTTTGTGAGTGTGTGTGCGTGTGTGTGAGTGTCTATGAGTGTGTATGAGAGTGTGTGAGTGTGTGTGAGTGTGTGTGAGTGTGTGTGTGTGTGTGTGTGTGTGAGTGTGTCATTGAGCTACGGACAATCTCGTCAGCCCGAGGCCATATGAGGCTCGATTCCTTCCGCTCCCTCCCATCATTGCTCTCCTCACTGCTGTGTGAGTGCAACGATTCATGCTGTACGAGTGTGGGTGAGTTTTCATTTCCTGCCCCTGTCGCTGCTGTGTGGGTGAGGTTTGTCTGTGCTAAAGTCCTCCCAACACTGCTTTTGTTGTCACTCTGAGCTCGCTGCTGCCATTGCAAGTATGCTCTAGCTGTGTGCTTTCCAGTTCTACTCCCATACAACCTTTGTATGGAACCATTCTTGTTAGAGCTTTTTGAGTGATATGATGTCCTCCCTTTTTCCCTGTGCTGTGGTGCCCTCTAATGTTGCAGATTTCTTGTCATAACGTCGCTATTCGCTCATCCGGTTCCTTCCATGGCGTCGCTTGCCTTTGTTTTTGTTGCTTTCCCATTGTACTACATTACCAAGTGGTTCCAAGGCAAGGTTCAGCCTTCATCCACCAATGCTCTCGATCGGGGTTTGTTGCAATGAGTGTTCTCAAATCTAATTTAGTCAATGGATATTCTAGTGCTTCCCCTTAGCTTCCCTAGTATCCCGTAGTATAGAGACCAGTATGGCAGAATCATTAATCAATCATAGAATGAATCAATCGCCAACCGAGGTGGTAGTATCGAGGATCTCTTAGCTTTCGCCTTCTGAGCTTCGATGTGGCAGTGAAGACTGGACCACAGACCAGACCAGCGTGTGACTGGCTGAAGTCTGGTCACTACCGTTAACTCGGCTATTGTTAAAAAACACAGTGTAAGAGACAAAACGTTATGCCCCGCAACAAACTCATTCTCAACCGCATCAAATTGAGACCTTACAACTAACCCTCCACTGGCGGCAACAAGCTAATGGAGCATATTATTCTTGTAACAAGCTAGTAGTTTTCATTGTAATCCAACGTAGGAACGTCTGATGCGGTTCTTCCACGAGGCCTGCTGGAGCATGAGTGGGTGCGCGCTCGAACCATTTTCTGCGCGAATCTTTCCGGTGGCGGTTCCGGCCTCGAAGCCAGGGAGGCGAAGCGCGAGATAGTCGAGCGCGCGTTGGGCTTATTCTGATCCTTCGATTGCTCAACGCTCAGCTCCTTGTCCAGCAATGGTTGTTCTGAGCGAAGCGCTGCCACTTTAGGAGACGCCGGAGGTCGCGAAACTCGTGAGCCATTTCGCGCAGATGAAGACCGATGAATCTGTGGATTCTCATCAAGCTGACTTGGAACAAACTCAGAAATGACCATTGCGATCGGGATTGTGTCGTAGCTGCGCCGCCGCCCCGGCCGAGGCGGCACCTCCGCGCCGCTTCTGCCTGAATTCGGTGTACCGCCAACATTACCATGAGTTATACCATCGGGTATGCCGAGGGTATTGTAATCGCCATTACTGCGTGTATCATCAGCAGATGATGAGGTACCGTTGGGCGCGCTACTGCTTCGTGTAAATCCGATCAAGGGTTTTCTCGATGCGGTATTCTTCACTCCAGAGACAGTCGCAGCTTGCGACGTTAGATCTTGCCAGTTGTCTCCGTCGTCCTGCTTATACGATGCTTCGATTAAGTGGTAAGTCACTCCGCGTCTCAACGGGCGGGAAGGGGGGAGCGGAATGGGCGCAAACGTGGAAAGCGCGACTTGGTGTCGCGGGAAGTCTCCCATGATGTCTGCGACGAGCAGGCTGCCTGCGACGTCGTCGTACAGTCGCACGCTTCCGTCCGTCAAGACGACGATGACGGGGTTCGAGCAACGGTCTACAGGGCCCCTGGTCCGACGAGAGATCCCGGCCCTCAACGTCGCAGTCAGCTTCCGCGAAGCGCCACAAACGCAGCTATCGTCACGACAGAATCTTCGATCATGACTATCCGATAACGAGTCATCATAAGCGGCATTGGTATTGTTCCGATAACTGGAACCGCAAAATACACCTTTCCCCGTATGCTCTCCCGCCTTCTCCACGCATTTTATCCGTCTTAAAGCCAACTTCCTTTCCTTCACGCTGAGAGGCAGGCGGAGCTGGGGCGGGCTGCTCCCCGACGTGCGACTTTTCATACTCCTTAAAGCCTGCTTCATCTCCGTGACGCTGGAAGGCAGGCAGAGCTGGGGTGGGCTCTCGGGTCGTTTAGGAGCAACGGTCGCTGCTGACGTGGCTTGCTCGCCGCCGCGGCGGCTCTCCCAGCCGCTCATGCTCTGGGTGCGGCAATGGCGACGGCGGCCGTCACTTGCGGCGCGATCCCCGGGAGTGCTTTTCCGGTAGCTCTGAGTGCGATCGAGGCGAGGGATGACGTCGACTTGATTGCATGTCAAAGCCGGGCCTCGGACTTGTCGCGATTCCATGATTACGAGAAACTCACGGCGGTTGCTCTGGCAAGCTTGGTATTGCTACACAAGGTCTGCTTCTTGTACCCTCCTAAGCAGAGGTCTGCTCTCATGTAAACAACTCCAGAGATTTAACTTTCTCAGCCAAGCTTGATTGTCAAAGCGAATCGCGACGAAATCGGTCGCGATGAGTTGATTGGCCACTTGTAGGTTGGCCATTCTTGGCCTCTACCACCAGAATCTAACAAAGGCCCGACAGATGGTGATGTGGTGTATACTTGTCGTCACGTTAAGGTTCCTAACCTCTTCGCTACGGTCAGATGGCGGCGACTATGGTCCACCTCCCACACCTTCCCTGGAAACCTCCTTAGTCTCGACTCACTCATCTCTCGTGTCGCTCCTGTCACCTGTGGTGTTACTGCTCTAGAGGACGCCACCACTTTGGGACTGACTTGTGTATGGGGATGACCATGAGCAACAGCAGAAACAGCTAAACAGGAAAGAAACCAGATTTCCAGGTGGGTCGCGACTCGCGAAGCTCGTCAAGCGTGTGTTGTTTGGGCGAACAGGCAGCATCCAGTTTTTGGGCCCCGTGCGGGGGCGTGGGCGAAGCCAGCGCAGCACAACGACGCGATTTAGCGAAATTAACAAGTGTCGCTCTGCGGTGTGCTGCCTATGGCTGACCTTCTGGGATCGAATCAAAATCGCGCAAAATGCTGCCATGACAGTTGGGAGGAACACACTGCAACTTTGTCGAGGTGGGCTTGAATGGCTTCACTTGCGGGTGTATAATTCATATTTTTCACAGAAGTGTATTCAAATCCAACCCAAGGATAACCATACTGTTGTAAAGGACTCTCCTCTACTTTGCAGGAACTGGGAATTGTTCTAAACGATAGAGCTCTGTCTTAGCTTTCCAACGAGCCGTCAATTGCTTCGTTCGCCTGAGAAACGAGCGAGCTATAGCTGGAAACGTGAAGACTATGCTCTATGTTGAAGGATAGGAATCTCTCTGGATTTTGGGTTCGAATGCACTTCATACAAAGTGATTCAGAATGTTCAGTATATCACATGCAAACAAAGCAAACATGTTTATAGCTACTCAACACATCGAGTCGCACATGTAACCTCGAACCGCAGTACACTCGCGAATGTTCGAGTAACATTTCGAAGGGGTGAAATTTGTTGGTGCAACCCTACGGTTTGCACTCGGCTTGTTATCCGTGTGCGTGAATGTGTGTGTGTGTATGGAATGGTATGAGGGCATGGGATAATATATATTTCATGCTTATAATTGTGTGTGAATGTCGAGTCATGATGTCGAGTGTGTGTGTCGAGTCAATAGCGAGTTATCGCTAGACGCGTGTTACGCGGTCGTTTGTGTCTCGCGCGCGGTTTCTATTTTGTCGTGCGCGGTTTCTATTTTGTCCTGTGTCGAACGTTCGGCGTGTCGCAGGTGTGTGCAGCAGACCCATCAAGAACTCAAGGATGAGTTTGTGATGAAGAGCCCGAGCCTTGGTGTCAAGCCTCAAGTGATTTCGAAGCTTGCCAAAAAGGGTACACCTCAAGATATTGAAGATAGTTACATTACTTTGTGTAGTGTAACATTTCACTTGGTGTAGGCCCTAGTGAAGGGTAGTTTCGAGACCCTTCGTGGTTGGGGACAGTGTGGCACTGTTCCACATCACTGTACCTCGGCTCTTGGGGTTTGTAGGAGCTGGGAGTCATTCCCAACTCGTAACTCTTCCTATCTTGTGTTCTAAGACTATAGTGGCTGCCATAGTACCGTTCGTTCAAACCGACGCTGTGTCGTCAATTCTTTATCAAATTGTGCAATCTAAATTGCTAATTGTAGACGACGTGAAGACGCTCCAGATCCAATTTGAATCAAGTCATTTGCAGCTGTGAGCAGAACGCTATCAACGTTTGAAGCCGCTGTGCAGAAATCCGTCTGTGCTCTCTATCTTTCGTTTTAGGCACATTCAAGCCTATTGTGACTATAACAAGTGGTATCAGAGCCCCTTGGAGCAGTTTCGACAATGTCAGGACCTGAGGAAAGGGGTGGCAGAGGTGCTGGTGGCAGTGGAGAAGCTCAAGCTCAAGGCCAACCCCGTGATTCAGCCATGGCGCCCATGCAACCAAGTCTTGGCCCACCTAGGGATGAGCCTAGGGTGTTTGGGCTTGACAAGTTCAACAGTGACAACTTTGCTGAATGGTCCTTCAAGATGGAGAACATCTTTGACCACTATGACCTGCTGGAGGTGATGGAAGGAACGGAGAAGCGCCCCGAGAACGACCCGGAGAAGAGCCCGTGGGTGCGGAAGAGCGCACAAGGCTATCTCTTACTTGGGCAAGCGTTGGGGAGCAGTCAGATCCGTCACATCAAGCCATTCCAGCGTGAACCAGAGAAAGGACCAAAGGCATGGGCTGCTCTCAAGGGTGTACATGCTCCTGCAACAGCGGCGGTAGCGGTGGTGTTGGAACGGCAAATGGCGGCACTACGAATTGAAGAAAACGAAGCGGTTGAAGAAGGGGTGCAGAAATTCTTCGACTTGTTGACGCGGCTTGAGGGAGCTGATTTGAACTACAGTGAGCTCCAAAAGAAGACCAAGTTGCTGGCCTTACTCCCAGAGTCATGGTCCTCGCTCATCATCAACCTTAATCGCGACTTGCCCCGCCTCTCGCTTGAAGACGTGAAGCGAGCTATCCTTCGAGAGGATTTCCGCCGCCGTGAGTTGGCGAGTGCGGATGGCGCTGGGGCAGCGAGCATCGGCCGTGGATATGGTCGAGGAAGAGGCAGAGGACGAGGGGGAGGAAGGTTTGGTGGCAGCAACTTCGGCGGAGGCCGCAGGAGTGGCGGTTACGGCAGCGACGACAAGAGCTACGGACGCGGTCGCGGCCGATTCGACGGCGAGTGTCACTATTGCCACAAGAGCGGACACATGTGGCGCGACTGTTACAAACTCCCTGATGGTTGGACCCCTGCTCAAGGCCAAGAGGGTAGAGGAGCAGGAGGAGGGAGAGGACGAGGCCGTGGAGGCCGTGGCGGTCGCGGTGGCGGAGCTGCAAACATGAAGAGCGGAGACAACGACAAGGACCCGAGCGACGATCGATACCCGGGTCTATTCTACTTCGTGTCGACGCAAGTACCGGCTGGTCCAGAGAAGGATGAAGGCTTTGAGGAGCCAGCAGCTGTGGGGAAGGTGACCCTACACCCCCTGGACTATTGGGTGATTGATAGTGGCGCTACCTATAGCATGACACCTCGCCCGGACTTGCTCACCGAACTCGAGCCGTCACCGGTGAAGCATGTCACATCGGCTTTGGGGCAGCGAGCAGAGGTGAAAGGCATGGGCAAGGCCATGTTCAAAGGTGCTGATGGGAAGATGGTGGGCCTCAAGAACGTGCTTTGGGTGCCCAGCCTTGCTGCAAACCTGATTTCCGTGCGGCGGTTGGCAAAGGCCGGCATGGACACGAACTCGAAGGGAGCCAAGACCTACACCGCAAGGCTTGGCGATCGAATTCTTTGGGACCTTCATGAAGACAGGGATGTCTACAACGAGATGTGGCAGATCCCAGTGGTCCCTATGCCTAAGGAGAGGCAAGTGGCAGCAAGCATCAGCACCAAGGATGGAGCGGTCGATAGCGACGATGGCGCGAACGGTCGCGCTAAGGAGAATGAGCTCAAGAAGAGCAAACCTGGAGGGACCAGCAAGTTCAGTGAACCTAAGGAGAGTGGTGCAGCAACCAAGGAGCAGCAAAAGGGTGAGGAGAACCCAGAGGCAGCAGCGGAGGAGGACTACGGAGAGAGCATGTGGGCCGCTATTGCGAGCGCGGCATTCTCCAATCCAACTTCGGCTACGGGGGAGTGTGATTGGCTCACCTTGCATCGGCGCATGGGGCATGTGGCCCTGCCCATCTTGCAGCAGCTAGTGAAGAATGAGATGGTTGCTGGCATACGTGTGAAGGGGGAGCCCGATGAGGTGCTTGGCTGCCCGACGTGCATTCAAGCCAAGTTCACCCGGTTTCCGTTCCCTAGTTCGGAGGCAACGGCAAAGGCACCGCTTGATGAGGTGGTGATGGACGTGGTGGGCCCCCTGAAGCTTGGAGCTGCTGGAGCTGAGTATTTTCTCACCATTGTCGACGTCTACACCCGCATGACTTGGGTGTACGTGCTGGCCAAGAAGAGCGACGTGGCTGAAACGTTGAAGACGGATTGGTTCCCGATGGTGGAGCGGCAACAAGACCGTCTAGTCAAGTCAATCCGCACCGATCGAGGGGGAGAGTTCCTGAGCAAGGAGTTTGGGTTGTGGCTGAAGAAGAATGGTATTCGGCACTCCCTCACCATGCCATACTCCCCTGCAATGAACGGCATCGCCGAGCGAGCGAACCGCACAATCACGGAGGCGGCACGCGGGTTGCTCATTGAAGCCGGGCTACCCGACTATTTCTGGCCTGATGCGGTGCGGAGCGCGTGTGTGGCCAAGAACAGAGCCTTGACTCATGTGGGAGCAGACAAATGGGTGCCCTATGTGGAGTGGCTAGGAAGGAAGCCAAAGGTGGATATGCTTCGGGTGTTCGGGTGCATGTGCATGGCGCTCGTGCCTAAGCATCTTCGGCACAACAAGCTTGGTGCCAAGGCGGTGTGGGCCGTGCACTTGGGCATGGCTCAAAACAGCAAGGGATGGCTTCTTTGGGACCCATTCACCAAGAAGTTCTTGGTGAGCAGGGACTGCAAGTTCATGGAGAACTTCATGTACAAGGATTGGAAGGCGGAGAATGAGGCGAAGATAGGCGTGCGTTTGGGGAGGTGAAGAGTTCCGGTTTGGAGCATGTGGAGCTGCCTTTGGAGCTGAGCAGCGGCAGCACAACCACAAGGCAATCCTCCCTTGTGAATGGGGGAGAGGAGGCCAATGATGCAGAGGAAGAAGAGGAGGAGGTGCAGCAAGTGAGCGAGCGTGCACCGTCACTCCCTTCCCGTACTACGAGTGCTCCACGGATTCGAGCCACACCGCAGCAACGCCAAGGCCTTCAAGTCCCTGCAGCTGAGGAGGAAGGAAGGGGGAAGAGGAGAGTTCAACCCCCTAATAGGCTGACCTATGATGCGCCGGGAAAGCAGGGCAAGACAGCCCCGGCCGGAGCGGCAATGATGGTCGGAGACGACGAGGAGAGTGACTACGAGGAGTGTGCCTTCGCGTTCTTCTCTCCGGTGGAGATGCCGGGAGAACCAGCAACTCTCAAGGAGGCTTTGGAGAGTAGTGATGCTGAGGAGTGGAAGAAGGCCATGGAGAGTGAGCTGAAGAGCATCGAGGAGAATAACACGTTTGAATTGGTGGAGCTACCGGAGGGGCGTACGGCGATAACGTCCAAGTGGCTCTTCAAAATCAAGTCGGATGCCGACGGCAAGATCGAGCGCTACAAGTCTAGGCTTGTAGCCAAGGGGTACCAGCAGAAGGAGAAGGTGGACTTCAAGGAGCTGTTTGCCCCTGTGGTGAAGCCGACGACGCTGCGAACCCTATTCGCGGGAGCCGCCATCAAAGGATGGGTAGTAAAGCAAATGGACATCGTAACGGCATTCCTTAACGGCATCCTTGAGGAGGAGATTTTTATGGCGCAGCCAGAGGGGTTTGATGATGGTAGTGGCAGAGTGTGGAAGCTGAAGAAGGCCCTCTATGGGCTGAAGCAGGCCCCTAGGCAATGGTACATGAAGCTGCGCGAAGTGTTGGAGGGGATCGGCTTCACTCCCTCAACGGCCGATCACTCCTTGTTCATGCTTGGCGAGGGGGAGCAGAGGAGTTTCATGGTGGTTTATGTGGATGACATCCTCATTTTCTCACCCTCTTCTGACCTTGTGAAGGAGGTGATGCTGAAGCTTCAAGACAAGTTCAAGTGCAAGGCCCTTGGTGACGTGAGCTTCTACCTTGGGCTCCACATCGAACGAGATGTGGAGAAGCGGTGCATGCGGGTGCATCAACGAAAGTACCTGGAGGCATTGGCTGCCAACTTTGGGCAGAGTGAAGGCCATGTGGCTACACCCTTTCCCTCTGGGTTCAAGTGTGTGAAGGGACCAGAGGAGGAGAGCGTTGGTGAAGAGGAGAGGCGCCGATTTCACTCGTTGGTGGGCAGCCTCATGTATGCGGCGGTAAACACCCGACCGGACGTCGCGTTTGCTACCGGGCAGCTGGCTAGGGTTGTGCAATGCCCTAATGAGGAGCAGGTAGCAGCTGGAATGAGGGTGGCCAAGTATCTTGGCCAAACACCGACCGTTGGGCTGCAATACTCGGCGGCGGCACAAAGGCGCCAAAAGGGCGCGGATGGTGTTGAACCCGGGCGTTTGTTCCTCACCGCCTACTCGGATGCTTCATATGCATCAGAACCAGAGGACATGACAAGTGTGGGAGGCTTCATATGCTGTGTTGGTGGAGGCCCAACTGCTTGGGAGAGCAAGAAGCAGGTTGACCAAGCTTTGAGCTCGGTGGAGTCCGAGTACATGGCACTCTTCCGTGCCGTACAGGAGATTGTGTGGCAGCGGCGTTTGTTGGCTGAATTGGGGGAGGAGCAGCAAGGACCTACCCCACTGTACTGTGACAGCCAGGGTGCCATTGCTCTTGCTAAGAACCCTGTGTTGCATGGACTCACGAAGCACATGAGGGTGAAGTGGCATTGGACGAGGAGCATGGTAACCGCGGGTGAAGTTGAGTTGCGCTACGTGAAGACCACGGGGCAGCCGGCTGACATGATGACCAAGAGGCTGGTGGAGCAGCAGCATTGGAAGTGTTGCAAGCTGGCTGGGATGGCTCTGAACTGAGAGAGCAACATATCCTAAGGCCAACAATCCGAGGGGGAGTTTGTTGGTGCAACCCTACGGTTTGCACTCGGCTTGTTGTCCGTGTGCGTGAATGTGTGTGTGTATGGAATGGTATGAGGGCATGGGATAATATATATTTCATGCTTATAATTGTGTGTGAATGTCGAATCATGATGTCGAGTGTGTGTGTCGAGTCAATAGCGAGTTATCGCTAGACGCGTGTTACGCGGTCGTTTGTGTCTCGCGCGCGGTTTCTATTTTGTCGTGCGCGGTTTCTATTTTGTCCTGTGTCGAACGTTCGGCGTGTCGCAGGTGTGTGCAGCAGACCCATCAAGAACTCAAGGATGAGTTTGTGATGAAGAGCCCGAGCCTTGGTGTCAAGCCTCAAGTGATTTCGAAGCTTGCCAAAAGGGTACACCTCAAGATATTGAAGATAGTTACATTACTTTGTGTAGTGTAACATTTCACTTGGTGTAGGCCCTAGTGAAGGGTAGTTTCGAGACCCTTCGTGGTTGGGGACAGTGTGGCACTGTTCCACATCACTGTACCTCGGCTCTTGGGGTTTGTAGGAGCTGGGAGTCATCCCCAACTCGTAACTTCTCCTATCTTGTGTTCTAAGACTATAGTGGCTGCCATAGTACCGTTCGTTCAAACCGACGCTGTGTCGTCAATTCTTTATCAAATCGTGCAATCTAAATTGCTAATTGTAGAAGACATGAAGACGCTCCAGATCCAATTTGAATCAAGTCATTTGCAGCTGTGAGCAGAACGCTATCAACGTTTGAAGCCGCTGTGCAGAAATCCGTCTGTGCTCTCTATCTTTCGTTTTAGGCACATTCAAGTCTATTGTGACTATAACAAAATTCGACACTCGAATTTCACCGAACCGAATGTCACTTCAATCTCGAATGTTCCTGGTGCTGCCATGTGGCACCGAACTGCAGGTCTTCCGAAGTCAACCAGCACCTTCGCGAAACCTGCGGTGAAGTCGATCCTTCAACCCCACGCCAACCTGCAACTCACTCGAAAGTGAGCACCAAGCCAACACCATTCGGTGGTTGGGGGCAAGGTTGCCTCACGCAACCTCCAACACATACAACCAACCAGACTTCACAAAACGCAACTGCAGATCGGAGGGCAGCAGCAACTGCAGAGCGGAGGGCAGCAGGAGCTGCAGAGCGGAGGGCAGCAGTGGCTGCAGAGCGGAGGGCAGCAGGTGCTGCAGAGCGGAGGGCAGCAGCAGCTGCAGAGCGGGGGGCAGCAGCAGCTGCAGAGCGGAGGGCGGCAGGTGCTGCTGAGCGGAGGGCAGCAGGGGCTGCAGTGCGGAGGGCAGCAGAAGCTGCAGTGCGGAGGGCAGCAGGTGCTGCAGAGCGGAGGGCAGCAGCAGCTGCAGAGCGGAGGGCAGCAGCAGCTGCAGAGCGGAGGGCAGCAGGAGCTGCAGAGCGGAGGGCAGCAGGAGCTGCTGGGCGGAGGGCAGCAGCAGCTGCAGAGCGGAGGGCAGCAGCTGCTGCAGAGCGGAGGGCAGCAGCAGCTGCAGAGCGGAGGGCAGCAGCAGCTGCAGAGCGGAGGGCAGCGGGTGCCGAATAGCGGACAACCAGGCTTGCCGAGAGGAGGGCAGCAGGTGCTGCAGTGCAGCGGGGAGCATGTGCTGCCCAGTGGAGGGCAGCCAGCGTTATAGAGCGGAGGACAGCAGGTGCTTCCTGGAGGGCTGCAGCTTGCGGGGCTGCCAGGGGGGGAGCAGCAGACGGAGTCGAGCAGAGGGGTTTCGTCGGCGTGTTCGATTGGAGGGGAGCGCCTAGACACTACGCTGACACCCCCGCCCCGCATCCCGTGCGAAACCTGTTATCGCACGTTCACGGGGAGAGGAAAATCCTATGTCGGCCTGTAAGGCAGCGGACGCACAGCGCCGTGCTCAGGCTCTTGGGTTGACCCGCGACGTTACAGACGATCCGAACGGTGAACTCCTGCCACCACGTGATATCAGTGAGGAAGTGTGGGCCGCAGTTCCTACATGGGACTGGGAGTCGTTTTTTGGGATCCAGCTGGTGCCAGCAAAACTTATGCGCCGCATTCCGCAGCTCGCTAGACTTGGGGTGCTTGATGCACTTTCTTGTATCCTGAAGCGGCTTCAGTCAAGGGCAGCAGATGAGGCGGCATTCTTTATATTTCTGGCCTTCCCTCGACTTATTCTGGGGATTTCAACTGGGCAAGGCCATGGGCACAGGGCGGCAATTAGGGAGCGGTTGGAGAAGTTTTGGGCCAGGGAGTGGTAGCAGCTGTTTAAGTTGGTGGTGGCGGGAATGCAACCAGCGGCTTGTCCTTTGTCCTTCACCCCTCCCGAGCATGACCCTGATGCAGTGCGCCTGGCTCGCTGTCGCACAAGGTGCAAAGTGGGAGAATGGAGTCGGGGCTTGGCGTGTCTTACTGCTGGCAGCATGGCGCAGCCCTCCCAGCACATGGTGGACGCGTTACTGGCAAAACACCCATCGTGCGAGACCGCCATCTCGGAGTGGGTGCAGGAGGTGACAGTTGAGCCGTCCCTTATCCCCCAGTTTTCAGTGGAGGTACTCGGCCAGGCGATCCACTCAGCGGCTGGGGCGTCTACACCAGGACCATCGGGGTGGGTGACGAAGCACCTGTGCGACACTTTCCTCTCCGAGCCTGTATACCTGCCTCACCTGCTAGGGGTCTTCACACAGTGGACTAAGGGAGAGGTAGCGGAGCGCGTGCGACCCTGGCTCACTGTGTCCAACCTTGTGGGTTTGTCGAAGCCGAATGGTGACGTTCGCCCGGTGGCTATAGGCGAGGTGCTCCCCTGCATACTATCTATGGCCCTTTGCATCGCGCTTCGCCCGAAGATGTTGTCGCACTTCTCTCCGTGTAACCAGCTTGGAGTCGGGTCCAGGTCGGGAGTGGAAGTCCTGGCATACGCATTTCGATCCGCCATCTCTACTTACCCGTCGTGGTGTGCGCTTCAAATTGACGTGGCGAACGCTTTCAACTCCTTCCATCGGCGGGAAATGTTTGAGGGCCTCCGCCAGTCGTCGTTCGAGGGGTTGATTCCATTCTTGCGCGTTTTCTACGGCACCTCTAGTGACCTCTACATCCGCACGGGCCCCTTCGTCGAAGCTTTAGCTTCCGAGCGGGGCTCGAGGTAGGGGGACCCATTGGGGCCGTTCCTGTTCGCGTTCACACAACAGCTGGTTATGGAACCGATCAAGCAGGATTTGCCGACCTTCTTTTCCTCAGCTACGCCGATGATACGTATATCTTGGGGCCCAGGAAGTGGGTGTTGGCAGCCTATGGGGTCTTGCGGGAACGATTGGGCGGGCTTGGTCTGGAGGTGCAGCTACATAAGTGCAAGCTATGGGAGCGAGGGGTGGACCAGGAGGGAGAGGAGAGGAACGAGTCAATTCCTCCCGGCATGCAACAAACCTGGACGGGGCTTACTGTAGTAGGCGTTCCCATTGGGGAGGAGGACTGGGAGGTGGCTCGCCCGCGAGTGAGGCTGACGGAGCTGCAGGCGCCCGTCCCATGGCTTCCTCTGCTCGACCACCCACAGATTGCATCTCATTTGCTGGCGATCGCGGTGTCAGCGCGCCCGGTTTATCTCACGCGGACGATGCCTCCGCGGCCAGGTGTAGTGGAGGCTTTCCGGGACTAGGACACGGGCCTTGAGGATTGTTTTGAGCAGCTGTTTCCACCCGGTACCTGGGATCAGGATGCGGGAAAGTCGCAGATGGCCCGCCTGCAGCTGCACCTTCCTGCGAGGCTGGGGGGATTCGGCATACGCTGTGCAGCTGACCTCCGTCATTTGTCGTACGCATGTGGCTGGTGCCAGGCAGCGAGCGATGTGGCTCAAATGGGGGTGGCAGGGGAGGAGCGGATGTTTGAGGAGTTTTTTTCGCACGCCGCAGGCTACGACGTTGCTGGATCCCTGGTTCACGAGAGCGTTGGAGCTGCTTCCACAGCCGGTCCGGCAGGAGATGCCACCCCTTGCCTTGTGCACCGCTGACCCCCCACTGCTGTTTTTCCCTACGCAACACCGTCGCCTAGCGGTCGAGAGCCTGCAGTCTCTTCGAGGCATGGCCCACGGAGATGCCACCTTGGCCCGTTTGACATCCCTTCAGGGCTTGGGGCCGGGGGCGTGGGTGTCTGCCGTTCCGTCGCATGACGATGCTACCTTTACCGCAGCCGAGTGGAGCATATGTGCGGCCATGCGCCTAGGACTCCCTATCCAGCAGCTGATAGTCGCCAGCAAGTGCGCCTGTGGGGTCGAGTTTGTTGATCCTTCTGATCCCCATCATGCCCTCCGCTGCAAGCATCAGTATGCACCTTCTCGTGTTCACGACGCGGTTAAGTTCGTGGTGGCAAAGATAGCTAAAGGGCCGGGTGGGGTTGTGACTATGGAGGATGACACGTTCCTGCCAGGGAAGAAGGTGGATGTGGCAGTTCGGAGACTGAGGGAGGGGGAGGAGCATATGCTAGAGGTTAGTGTTGTAGACCCTATCTCTCTGTCAGCACAGCACCACTGACAGATTGGTCGCAAGGTGGGCTTTGCGGCTAGGGAGAGGGAAAAGCGGAAGGCGGCGGACTACAAATCGTTTTTGCAGCGGCATAGGCGAGTACAGTTCACACCTCTCATTGCAGAGACATGGGGATGCCTGGGAGGGAGCTTTGGAAGGTGGCTTAAGAAATAGGGCGAGGCGCAGATTGAGGTAGCGAAGACGAAAGGAGCGGCGAGGGCCACGAGAAAGGGTTTTTCGGCGTATCTACTCGGGTCACTTGGAGCAGCCGTAGGGGTGGCTTTGCAGCGAGCTCAGGCGCGTGTGATCTTGTTATGCGCGGTGTCGATTATGAGAGGCCCAGACGTTGTTTGGGTGGAGCGGGATGATTTTGAAGAGGATGTCGGGGGGGATGGTCTGTGGGCGGATGCGCCCTACTTGGTGGACATGCGGATGTAGATGATGGGTTTGGAGGGGGGGGGGGGGGGGGGGGGGTGGATGGGGTGTCTTGATGGGGTGTCTTTCTGGGGTGTCTTGATGGGGTGTCTTTATGGGGTGTCTTTATGGGGTATCTTGACGGGGTGACTTGATGGGGTTCCCTACATGTCGGCTGTACTTTTATTCCTTCATCACCTCCTTTTTCACTGCCCTAGGTCACTCTCTTTACTCCTTTATCACCTCCCTTTCCCTTCCCTAGGTCACTCTCTTTCCAACTCCACTCACTGAACTTGCGGTGTTTTGCTCCCTTGCTGTGTTTTGTATTCAATATATCGGGTTTTAAACGCAAACAGCAAACATCTTCAGACATCAACCACACGAAACACTTCGCTCTGCGTTACTTCTTTGTCAAAGACAAAATCGACAAAGGGAAGGTCCAACTCAGCTACTGCCCAACTGGCGAGATGGCAGCTGACTTCTTGACGAAGAAACTGCCACGTCATAAGTTTCAGTACTGCGCGGACCTGTGCGGAGTCGTCAAGAAGAGCCACGTGGCGCACCTTCAGTAATGAAGGGGAGTGTTGGAGTAAGCGGGAATTAACCTTAGCATTCCCGAAGGTGCAGCTGTATCGCACCCACTACTACCAAAGCAACAACAGCAGTAGTATCGGATCAGCCCATTAAGGGCAGGAAGGTCAACAGTCGCAAGTCAACTGTCGCGACTGTTGAACATCTGGACCGAACGGTTACCTGCGAAGAATGGCAATTAGGCGTAACTGTCTACACAGTTACACGCATCGACCCGATAATAGGAGAAGTGCAAGAGTCAGGGTTACTGTAGAGATGCCTGTATTACAGTTATAAAAAGGGAATGTACCCCTTAGAGTACATGGCTAGCTAGATCTGATTATTGTGTGTAATTTTACCTTTTAATCAATCTTGTCATCTACATTCACTATGTACAAGGTTGTCAAAATATAATAACTGTTGTAGGCTGTAGTGAGGTGGCTTGTAGGGGGTACAGTTTCTAGGTTTGCATATTTGTACCCCACCCCTTTCTATTCTCATCATTCCACTGTGCATAATTCTTAAGATGGTATCATGAGTAGCTCCTAGCCTAGCCTAGTACCGTTCCACCGCTTCGTAGTCGCTCCGTCGCTCCGTAGTCGCTTCGTAGTCGCTCCGTCGCTCCGTAGTCGCTTCGTAGTCGCCCCGTAGTCGCTCCGTCGCTCTCTCATCACCTAACCTACGTAGCGCGCGCCACCCAGCAGAAAAATGCGCGCCCCTGCAGAGCAGCGCGTGACCCTGCAGAACAGCGCGCGCCACCCTGCAGAGAAGCGCGCGCCCCAGCAAAGCAGTGCGCCCCACCCAGTAGAGCAGCGCGCGCCCCTGCCCCGTCAGCCGCGCACGCCTCCGCTCAGCCAGCCGCACGCGCCCCGCCTAGCCAGTCGCGTGCGCCTCTGCTCCGTCCGCCGCGCGCGCCTCACGCCTATCCAGCCGCGCGTGCCCCTGCTCCGTCCGTAGCGCGCGCTACCAGCCAGCAACGCGCGCCACCAGCCAGCAGCGCGCGCCACCGGCCAGCAACGCGCGCCACCAGCCAGCAGCGCGCGCCACCGGCTAGCAGCGGGCGCCACCAGCCAGCAGCGCGCGCCACCAGCTAGCAGCGCGCGCCTCCAGCCAGCAGCGCGCGCCATCAGCTCGCAGCGCGCGCCACCAGCCAGTAGCGTGCGGCATCAGCCAGCTAGCGCGCGCCACCAGCCCTGCTCACCCGAAGCGCGCCCGGTCCTACCGGAGAGCCCCCCCCCTAGTCCTGTGCTTAGCCCTAACCCTCCCCACGTTGTTCCCCTTGACCACACCGTTCCTGCTACTATTGGTTTCACCATCAGCGGCTGGCAGCCGCTATTCTCTCCTCTAGTCCGACCTAGGGACGGTTCGCTCCTAGCTCCTAGCTCCTCGCTCCTAGCGCCTAGCTCCTAGCTCGGTTTCCTCCTTGGTTCGACCGTTCATTGCCTAGGTTCACCTGGCGCTCCTAGCTGTTCTCGCTCCTCACTCCTAGCTCCGTTCGCTCCGTGCTCCGGCAGTACCTCACCTAGTTCCACCTGGCGCTCCTCGCGGTTCTCGCTCCTCGCTCCTAGCTCCGTTTGCTCCGTACTCCAGCCGCTCCTAGCCTAGCCTCCACTATGGAGTCCTCCCGCCGCCTTCGTTTCGATGCGGAGGGCCGCCCCATCGAGTTTAGTACCTGGCTCCACCAGGCTCAGCGCCACCTTACCAGTCAGTGCCAGGACGGTGCCACCCTGTACGCACACGCGTCCGGCGCCCTCCAGGCCCCCCGGCGTCCATACCCCCTGCCTACTGAGCCCGCCCCCACTGCCGACGCGCAGGCGGAATACGACAAGCTTTTCTTGGCGCGAAACGTTTGGGACTCTCGTCACACTGCGGCTGCTCTTGCGCTGACAGACCTTCTCCCACCGACTGAGGTCGTACACCTTTCCTAGGTGGAGACAGCGAAGGGGTGTTATGATGCTATTGTTGTGCGTTATTCCACCCCTTCCTCTACCTCCCTCAGCTGCCTCCTTATGCCGTTTGTGTTTCCCGACCTTGGCTCGTTTGTGATTGTCTCCGACCTTGCCACTCACCTACGTTCCTTCGACACTAGCTACCGTGCGGCCTGCACTGAGGCTCAGCTTCTCCTTGCCCCCCCTCCTACGTGGCTCACCGTGCGCTGGTTAGTCACTCGCCTCCCTGACCGCCTCTCCTCTGCCCGTGACGCGCTTCTTCAGAAGCACCCCAGTGAGCTTACGATCGATCTTCTTGAGAGCACTCTCTCGAAGATCGAAAGTAACCTCCTCTCTGTTGCCTCTGCCACCGAAACAGTAGCTCCCCGTTTCTTTGAGGGGTGTGCTGTCCCTCAGCTTCCCACCTTCACAACTACTCGTGCCACTGCTGCGGTGTCTGTCTTTGGGGAGACTGCAGCTGTCTCTACTGCTGGTTGGCAGAAATGGGGCAAGGGTGGCAAGAAGGGGGGGAAGGGGGGGTGGTGGCGGCGGGGGTGGCGGAGGTGGAGCTGGGAGTGGCAGTGGTGGCGGCAGAGGCGGTACTGGTGCACCTGGAGGAGACCCTGGAGGCGGTCCTGGACAGGCGGGCCCGGCAGGTGGAGTTATTGCCGTGAGCGGTGGTCCGGGAGCCCAGTAGCAGCAGCCACAGCACCAGTAGCTACAGCAGGGACAGCAGCAGCAGCAGCAGGGACAGCCGCAGCGGTAGGTGCCGCAGAAAGTCTCACAGTGGGGGCCCCCACAGCAGTGGGGTCCGCAGCAGCACTGCCCCCCCCCCCCCGCAGCAGTGGGGACCTGGAGGTCCGGGGAGCACTGGCCGCAGCGGCAGCACTGCCAGCTGGGGCCCCCGCCTCCCTGGGCGCGACCCCGGCCCCTGCGACTACTGGATCCTCACGGGACCGGGAAGTCCCTGTGTCTGCGGGCGCGACGACCACTCCGCAGCGCGGTGCTTCCGCCGCCTCGACGACCTTTACCATGCGCGTCACGGTCACGGGGGACGCACCCCGCGCTGGGCACAGCTGTTAGCACGTAAGATTCCTGTATTTGAACTGTTTATGGATGAGGCTCGTCAGTATGCTTTGTATGATGATGTTGACTATAGTGCTGATGGATCTGTTTGCTCGCGTGTTTCTAGACTAGGATCCTTGCCTGTTGTTAGTGTAAACTTGTGCCTCTCTAGTCTAGGTTCTTGTGTGGCTACCCTAGGTGCTTGTCTAGCTACCAGACCAGGTGCACCTCCTGCTGAGGCGTCCCTGTCCTTCACGCTGGACTCTAGCGCGTCCCAGTGCTTCTTCCGCGACCAGGCGACTCTCACACCACTCCTTATTCCTGTTCTGGTAGCTCTGGCTGATCCTACCTCATGACCAGCCGTTGCGCGCAGCTCTACCACCCTCCCGTGCCCTGTGGTCCCTTCTGGTGTCCTTCGAGGTTTCCACATCCCCTCTTTCACTCGGAACTTGGTGGGTGTTGGATACCTCCAGGATAGAGGGATCACAGTTACCTTTCTCGGGGGCGGGAGGACTGCTGTCTGCATGGACGCTGCCACCGGTGTCGTTCTTGCTACGTTCACCAGGGAGCCTCTGGTCTCTACGTTCTGCACACTGAGCGCTCTCAGGTCCCTGCGTCCCCTCAGGTTGCTGTGTCCAGTCAGGTGGTTGTGTCCGGTCTGGTTGCTGCGTCTTGCTCTTGCCATTCACTCTCTCACCCGACAGTCTTGTGGCACCACCGTCTTGGTCACCCGTCCCTCCCATACCTCCGCAGCATGGCTAGCCAACGTCTTGTCTCAGGTCTCCTGCGTGTTTTTTAGTCGCTCCCTCGTTCGCCTGCGCCGCCCTGCACTCCTTGCGTCGAGGGTCGGCTGCGCGCCACTCCTCACTCCTCATCCCTTCGTCCGGCCACCGCTCCCTTCCAGACCCTCCACTTGGACGTCTGGGATCCAGCCCCTCGTGCTGGGCCCGAGCGGGAGCGCTTCTTTCTAGTGGTCGTTGATGACTACTCCAGGAACACCATGGTGTTTCCTCTTGCGAAGAAGTCTGAGGTGACTTCTACACTGATCCGGTGGCTCCTGGCCATGGAGGGCACTCGTGGTAGTCGTGACCGTTGTCTCCACTCCAACCGTGGGGGTGAGTTCCGCTGCGGCGTGCTTGCCGGGTTCTGCGGTGAGCAGGGCATCACATAGTCCTGGACGCTTCCGGAGTCCCTACCGCAGAATTGGGTTGCTGAGCGCCGCATTGGCTTGGTCATGGAGATCGCCCACACCTCCATGATCCATGCCCGTGCGCCTCATTTTCTGTGGCCCTACGCGGTTCGCTACGCCGCCCACCAGCTGAACCTCTCGCCTCGTGTCTCACGACCAGAAGATTCACCGACCAGTCTTTGGTCCGGGTCCCCTGGTGTTGCGTCGAAGTTTCACGGCCGGGGCTGCCTTGCGCTTGTCCGCGACACCTCTGCGGATAAGCTCTCGGCTCGCGCCATCCCCTGCGTCTTCCTTGGTTTCCCGGTGGACTCTCCTGACCTTTCGTTTTACCACCCGCCCCTCCACCGTTTCCTCGACGCCCGTGAAGTCCGGTTTGACGAGTCCGTGTCCTACTACACCCGGTACCCCTGTCGAGGTCTCTCGGTCCCCCCTCCTCCTCTTTTCCTCGCACCCTCTCCTCCTCCTGCTCGCGCTCCTCCGGTACCCCCGCCCCCCTCTGGTCCTGCCCCGTCAGGTGTGTCTCACGCTA
Organism: Closterium sp. Naga37s-1; assembly: GCA_947471745.1. Taxonomy (NCBI): domain Eukaryota; kingdom Viridiplantae; phylum Streptophyta; class Zygnematophyceae; order Desmidiales; family Closteriaceae; genus Closterium; species Closterium sp. Naga37s-1. The sequence goes on along the minus strand of CANJKZ010000169.1, from coordinate 2,782,429 downwards.
CCCCTCTACCCTCGGTCGCGCGTCAGGTAGCGTCTCCCTCCCCGCAGTCCTCCTCACAGTCCCCTCAGTAGCCTTCGGCACTACCACTACCAAAGACTTCCGCTACCAACTCTAGCAGACTTATCCTATCCAAGGATCCTTACTCTAACTTGGTATGAGAGCTAGTTTGGATTATTAGATCTGCTAAAACATCGTTCTCCAAAACGATCTTCATTATAATTATCTTACATTCAGGGAAGGCATCATGCCAGGTGCAGACTGTGGCGAAACTGGAGAGAATCCAGGACATCCCTCCACCAATGTTGCCTCAACAACGACAACTGTGGACACATCGCTCATTGAGCAGCTCATTACCCGCATCAGCACCCTGGAGAGACATCAGCCGATGAGCATTGACGGCTCAAGCTACGCCCGCAGACCTCCCGATCCACAAGGAGCTCATTCTGAACGGTCGTTTACCTTCGACAATCGCGAAGCACAAGCATCTGCGCAAGCATAACAGACACATTACGAGGCAATGGCGTCAATACAAAGCAAGTTTCTTTCAACATCGAAGGTCAGAACGACCAAGCTCTTCGACGGGAATGACTTCTACGCCTGGAGCTTCGAATTTGAGCTCCTTGGCACAAAGCGCGCATATCTGGATGTACTATGACGGTTCCCTACCTTTCTCGGTCGACGGCTCACCTCAAGAGAAGACCCAGTATTACAACGAGTCGTTGCTCGCCTTCACCGTCCTGATCCGGAATCTGACGCCCGAGGAGCAGCTCAGCATCCGCTCATTTAGAACGAGTGGGCGCCCGCGCAGCAATCCTGGGAACACCTACGCACTTGCCACATGGCAACGGACTCGGTGACACTCAGTCGCCTGTTAAACCAGCTGAACAATGTGAAGATGTTCCCCGGAGAAAAGGCCGGGCCATACATCAACCGCTGCAGAAATTTGAGAGATCAATTCAAGAAAAGCGGCGGCAACTTCCTTGACGACATGTTCGTCACCATCATCCTCGTTGGATTGAGTCCGGAATAACACCACTGCAAATCTCTCCTCCGCACCCAAGGCACGCTCAGCAAAACTTCGCTCTGCGCTTCGCTTCTCTCCGAACAGCAGGAGATCGACCTGTACAGCAAGAGAGGCAACAAAAAGGAAAAGATCGCATTCTACAAAAACGGAGAAGGACCGCCTGACTAAAAGAGACTCTTCTGCAAGTACTTCAAGAAGACAGGACATACGATGAAGGAGTGTTAGAAGCTGAACGGCAACAGCAACAGCAATTATGGACAAAGGCAACAGGGAGGAGCTCCTTACGAGCAATCAACCGGACCACCAACGCGCAACCAGACTGTGTCCCCGCATGCCGTCGCCAGTACTTCTCAGGTTCCGGCGCGCATCTCTGCAAACGACAAAGACAAAAACAAGGTGTTAACATGCATGGTGCGTCACGGACCTCCCCGACCCCACCGACACTACCGCTTCTTCCGCTCCTGGGAAGACACGTGGCAAGACCCACCTCAAGAAAGACCTGCAGGCTCGGTCGAGGAAGAAGACGGAAACGATCCCACCTACGACAAGCTGACGGTCGGCTGCATGCAGTGCGACTGGGAAGCGTCACAGTGGATCCAAGAGTCGCCACCTGCACGCATCGCACACGACGACGAATGATACAGTTACGACGATGATCACGACATGGAACACCACCTGACTCCTAAGCTCGCAAACCTCGCCAAAGCTAAAAAGGACGTTAACAAATGGTACCTGGACAGTTGTTGCGGTCAGCACATGGTCTCGTCGAGCATCTTTATCCTCATTATCGAGGAACTCTTTAGCGAAGTTGAAATAACCGTCGCCAACAACTAGTCGATTTTCGCGAAAAGTCGCGGACATATCCAACTGGAGTCGAACGACACAGGATACTGCATCCACATCAACGACGTCCTCGTTGTGCCGAAACTCCAGTTCAACCTCTTGTCAGCCGCCCAGTTTTTTAAGTGCGGCATTGACCTGCAAACATTCGATGAGGAATTTCACTTAATACACGACGGAAAGTTGCTCGGCAAGGCGAAGAACGAGAATGGAGTGTTTGTGCTCGACTTCGACTCACCAGGAAACTCCGGCGAGAGAGAATGCATCATCGTCCTTGATCCACCTGGTCATCCGTCGCCACCAACATGGAGTCACCCAGAAGAGACGGACTACCAGCGACCGGGCTTCGACGGAACCTTCCGTGCCCTTGCGGTACCCGTTGCTTCAACTACGAACCCTGCGGACACCGGACCACAGGCAGTAGAAGAAGGAGAAGAAATCAGTTCGGGAGCAGAAAGCACGGGAGCAGGAGAAGGAACTTCGGGAGGATGGGCGCATGCGATCTGGCCTAGAGTTCAACAACCGACCGGCTAGAACCCGACCGAAGGTTGGGACGCCGTGGACGTCGGGTGGATCATGCGTAATACCGAAATGGGAGAAGCCATTGAAGCTGAGGCAGGATGGGGCAACATCGCCGAAGAAGAAGAAGGAGAAGAAGAAGAAGAAGAAGAAGAAGAAGAAGAAGAAGAAGAAGAAGAAGAAGAAGAAGAAGAAGAAGAAGAAGAAGAAGAAGAAGAAGAAGAAGAAGAAGAAGAAGAAGAAGAAGAAGAAGAAGAAGAAGAAGAAGAAGCGCTGGCTCAATACGGACCTCACCTGATCCCAGTCACCACCGACAGAAGAAGTTACCTCCGGCTCGAGACAAGGGGAGCAGCAATTGGCGACACCGGCTTCGAAGAAGGAGAAGTTACTCAACCAGAAGATCGTCGCCCAAGAATCACGCCGACTCCTCCAGAAGGACCGTTGGAGCTTCCCGTGAAAATCGACACCACCGTCATCGGCGACTCCAGCGGAACATACCACGGAGCGAGATTCGAGACGCTCCGCGCGGCAGCTGTCCAAGTCCTCGTACCAGAAGAACCTGCGGAAGAAGTGGGAAAGGAAACCGCAGAGAAAATTTTGGCACGAGAGAAGGAGCTATACACTCGCACACGGGGATACCGCGATGATCCCAACATCTGGCACAACCGCCTCGAGCACCCGTCAATTGAAGTGCTCAACAACTGCATCAACGCAAAAGTATTTGCAGAAGACTCACTGTTGCGGCCAGATGGAAAGCTACTCAAACCAAGAGAAGACTTACGCAATTGCACCGTCTGCCCGGAAGCCGCGCTACGTCACACCCCTTTCGCCGAAAAGATACCTGGAGCCGAGCGATACGACCCACTCGACAAAGTTTACATCAATTTCTTTGTACTCATGGCAAAGGGGCTAGGAGGGGACCAGTACACTCTTACCTTCATCGACGTCGGCACGCGCTTTGTCTGGGCTGTGAACGTCTGCAATCGCTATCTCGCCTACCAGTGCTTCTATCTATGGCTCAAGATGACGCAGACTCAGAGTGAAGGCAAGAAGTTGAAGGCCTTCCAGACCGACAGGGCACTGGAGTACCAGATAGAGGAATTCAAAACCCTCTGTGTGGAGGAGGGAATCCAGAGGATGAACTCCCTCCCCTACGCTCACGAGTAACAGGGACTTGCGGAGAGAACCAACAGGAGCCTCGCGACAAATATGCGAGCCCTCATGAAGCATTCAGCTGTGCCAACCAAATATTGGCCCTTCTCGATGGCGCATGCTGTCCGCCTGCACAACATGCTTTCTTCAAAAGCCCTGCCCAACAACAACTCACCATTCAAGGAGTGGACCGGCAAAAACCCTGACACGCGCATGCTTCGGGTTTTCGGGTGTATGGTACAGTACCGTCCCCACACTGCCCGGACCGGAAAATTTGACGACCGCGCACATTGGGGCATCCACCTCGGCATCGAATCGGAGTACCACGCTTGGACCATTCTCGACTTCGCCACCCACCAAGTCTCGCGTTCACGTGACTGCATCTTCTACAAAAGGCTGACCCTGCCACTGTACCGACAGCACCGCAATGCACAAGACGCACTGGACAACATTTTCCAAGGACAGCACACCTACGCAAGCGATCAGGACGAAGTTGACGTGGCAGGAGAATAGTCAGAGGAGCCAACTAAAGGAGAGGCACCCTTCGTACCCGTTACAGAGGAGTTCGGCACAGCAACATTCTTCCCAACTGACCCCGATCAACGCGAAGCAGTACAAGCACAACACGATAATGCAAGTGCACAAATGCACTCACTCATGGACGAAGATCCCAACCGCAACTCCTCTCGCGACACCGTTCGCGACATCCCTGGCGACGATGACGACGTGGTCAAAGTAACCAACGCAGCCGAGTCCAACCTCACCGGACTTCGCATCCTCGGTCTTGCTGTCGCCATCCGTGGTAACGAGCAGCTGGTCGAGCCTACCACCATTCGCCAGGCTCTGAACGAACCCGATGCCGAGAAATGGAGAGCAGCCATGGCCGTAGAAGTCGCTGCACTCCAGAGGCGGGGAACCTGGAAGCTGGTACCAAGATGACACGCAAAGGGGAGGAAAATTCTCACGGGAAAATGGGTGTTCCGCATCAAGACTCTCGGGGACGGCGCCATCGACAAATACAAAGCACGCTGGGTAGTTTGCGGTTTTGAACAAACCCAATTCGTCGACTATGACAAGATATTCGCACCTGCCGGATGCCACACCTCCCTGCGAATCCTCATCTTGTGAAGCAGCGCCCCCTCCGCCAGATCGACGTGTCCAACGCGTTTCTCTACGCGATCGTCGACGCGATCATCTACGTCGAGCAACCACACACCTTTGAAGAGGACGATGATGCCATCTGGATTCTCTAGAAATCCCTCTACGGGATCAAGCAGGTATCGCGCCTGTGGCAGCAGTACCTCCACACCGTGCTCATCGAGCCCGGATTCCAGCAGCTTCCCCACGATCAGGGGATGTACCGCCTCGAGTCCCGCGGCAGCTTCATCCTGCTTGTCGCCTACGTGGACGATCTACTCTACACCGGGGATAACGTGGAGCTGCTCGATCGCTTCGAGAACAACATCAAGCAGAAGCTTGAAGTGACGGTGAATCACAATGTCACCCATTTTCTGGGCCTCAACGTGACACAATCGGCCGACACGATTCAACTGTCCGCCGCGAAGTACGCCGAGACACTCGCTAAGAAGTTCAGCATCGCTCCCATCGGCATCACAACTCCGTTCCACATCCCTCCTCCTAACCACGAACCCGACACCACTCCACTGTCCGCTGCTGACCATCGCCTCTACCAGCAGCAACTCGGGTGTCTGCTCTTCGCCGCCGTCACATGCCGCCCGGACTTATCGTACGCCGCTAGCCAGCTCGCCCAATACCTGCGCCGACCTGAAGGGGAGAACATGGCGGACCTACGACGCACCCTACAATATTTCATATCTACGCCTGACGTCGGCCTCACCTACAAGGCGAACCTAACGGCTACGCTGCAGCTAACCAGCTACGTGGACGCTGACGACGCAAAAGACGCAGACAACAGAAGGTCCCGCACGGGATTTATTTTCAAACTTGAGCCCGCGGGAACCATCTCCTGGAACTCACAGAAGCAGGAACGCATCGCCCTTTCGTCAGCAGAAGCCGAGTTCATCGCAGCAAGTGCAGCAATTCGCGAAGGACTCTCCCTCACGGAACTCCTTCAGGAAACGAAGATGGCGATGAACGGGTCATTCAAGTTACTGTGCGACAACCACAGCGCGATCAAGATCACGAACAAGCCCGGCTTCGTCAACCGCACGAAACACATCGCTCTGCGTTACTTCTTCGTCAAAGACGAAATCGACAAAGGGAAGGTCCAACTCACCTACTGCCCAACTGGCGAGATGCAGCTGACTTCCTGACGAAGAAATTGCCACGTCATAAGTTGCAGTACTGCGCGGACCTGTGCCGAGTCGTCAAGAAGAGCCACGTGGCGCACCTCCAGGAATGAAGGGGAGTGTTGGAGTAAGCGGGAATAAACCTTAGTATTCCCGAAGGTGCAGTTGTATCGCACCCGCTACTACCAAAGCAACAACAGCATCAGTATCGGATCAGCCCATACAGGGCAGGAAGGTCAACAGTCGCAAGTCAACTGTTGCGACTGTTGACCATCAGGACCGAACGGTTACCTGCGAAGAATGGCAACAGGCGTAACTGTCTACACAGTTACACGGAGCGACCCGATAACAGGAGAAGTGCAAGCGTCAAGGTTACTATAGAGATGCCTGTATTACAGTTATAATAAGGGAATGTACCCCTTAGAGTACATGGCTAGCTAGATCTAATTATTGTGTGTAATTTTACCTTTTAATCAATCTTGTCATCTACATTCACTATGTACAAGGTTCCTACCACTACCAAAGACTTCCGCTACCAACTGTAGCAGACTTATCCTATCCAAGGATCCTTATTCTAGTACCAGCATGGCTGGTAACCTATTGTCATTTCTTGTTGACTAAATAAAGCTAAGTAGTCTTCATCCTCTTAGGTAAACAAGTATCATATGCCGATCAGGATAAGATTGCACATGAATACCATCAATATTCTTAGAGCACCATGGAGGACAAGAGAGTCATGCATAGAGACGAACATGATTTAAAGAGAATAACGTAACAGAATGAGAAGCAAGAAGCTTAGCAGGAAGTAGAGTGCTGAACAGCTAACAGCTTATGATCCACACTGCTGCTAGAGCTTCGACACATTATTGACACCTCCCCCATGATTCTATGTATCTTGTGTCCACATGTCTCCTGCATTTATTCCTGTCGCACAATCTTCTGTTGCTGCTCAGCGCGCCATCTGCTGCCCTGTAGGCGGCACTTTACCCGCAGCCATGAAGCGACGTGTGTTGCCCAGATAACCTTATAACGAGGTAACAGAGAGAAGGTCAGGGAGGGGGAGAGGCATGGATAGAAGTGAAGGAAATGAGTGTGCTGCCAACATAGTGGGAGAGCGAGGAGAACAACGAGCGAAACTATTGCATTCAAGTCCTTTCAACCCACCTAGCCTACCGAGCCTTCACCTCACCAAGCCTAGAGCCTCGGACGTGGCGAGTTAGGGCTCCCAGTCCCAGTTCTAGAGCGTGAAGTAAGCACCAATTGTGCACACAGCAGGCACCGAAGCAAAAGTTCAACCTCTGGCTTACCAAGCCTGGGCTACAGCCTGGGTATTATGGGGCTTGGGCTCCCAGCCTCAAGACACTCCTGGCAGATGGCACACATGAGACAGAAGGTGTGCACACAGCAGTTCCCAACACAGTTCCCGAGCCTGTGAGAGCCCGGGCTACAGCTTCGGACTTACCGAGCTTGGGCTCCCAGCCTCGGTTCTTGAGCTCGCGGTACTCCTGGCAGATGGCGCACATGAAGCAGAATGTGTGCACGCAGCAGTCCCCGCACGGCTTGGCTGGCAGCATGTACTTCTGCCTCAGCTTTGAACGGAAGCCTGGGGTAGGTTAAAAGATGAGGAGTAGGAAGGAAGGAAGGAGATTTGTTATATAAAATATTCGAGTTGAATTAGCACATAGGGCTTGGCTGGCAACATGTATTTCCGCCTTAGCTTTGAACGGAAGCCTGGTGGAGAGGCAGCGATGGAAGGGAGGGGAAGGGAGTACAGGATCGGGTATGGCAAGTGAGTTTCGAACCGCTCAAACACACGGCTTGGGTTGGCAGCATGTACTTCTGCCTCAGCTTTGAACGGAAGCCTGGGGGAGAAGTGGGAATGGAAGGGCATAGGGGAATGGGTACGATGAATCAGTCTGTTGCATTGACTTATACCGTTTGGCTCAGCTGGCAGCATGTACATCTGCCTCAGCTTCTGGCGGAAGCCTGGGGCAGGGTGGAAGATTGTGGAGAGGAAGGGGATTCAGGACAGGAGAGTCAGCCTGCAGGGCTTGGCTGGCAGCATGTGCTTCTGCCTCAGCTTCTGGCGGAAGCCTTGGGGGGTGTTGCAACAACGAATGCTTACCGCAGGAGTAGAAGCAGCCCATGCCGAAGAGAAGTTCAATGAAGTACCAGAGGCAGAGTTTGCTTCGTTAAGGCCAAAAGAGCTTACCGCAGGAGTAGAAGCAGCCCATACCGACGAATATCTCAATGATGTACCAGAGGCAACACGCGGTGCCAGAGTCTGGGGGATAGCAAAACAGCCGAAACACGAGCACGCAGGAGGGAGAGTGGTGAATCCTAGTCAAGAGGCAGCCCATGCCAACGAGGATCTCAATGATGTACCAGAGGCAGCACGCGGTGCCTGTGTCTGGTGGGGCGAAGGCAGGGAATTAACACGGAAGAGGTGACGTATGAGTAAAATTATAGAGGCAGCCCATACAGACGACAGCTCCACGATCGATCAGAGGCAGCAGGCGGTGCCGCAGCCTGGTGGGGCGAGAGAAGAAACAGAAATGGGAACAGATGCAGCCAAAAAAGGTTGCAGGGACGGGGCAGAAAGGGAGCAGAGACGAGGTGGATCGTGCATCAACTCAAGCGGCAGGTAAGCTTATTGAGGTTCCAGAGGCAGCAGGCGGCGTGGGCAAGGGAAGCAGAGGGAAGGAACAGGGAAAAACGGGAGGCGAGAGGAGTAGAGGCATAAAAAACGGACGCCAAACGGAGTTAGGCTTTCCGATGAGGATTTGCAGTCAGCTGGTCGACGTGTTTTATTTTTAGAATTTTCGTAAATAACGGATTCAGCCCGACGTATAGTAGGCCAAAAAACTCGCGACGCCTCAATAGCTTCATATGAAATACGGCTCCGGATTTACGGACGAGGCGCTCAAAAAACGTCATGCACCATGAGTCATCTGAGAAGCACGTGGCACCGACTGCGTGTTGAGAAGCCATTTACCCGTGCACCCATTCCAAGAAATATGTTACCTGTGAAGCCATCTGTTACGATTTCCGCGTTTTGGCCGACTATGACGCACGGGCACCAAAGCGCGCAGCAACCTGCAAACATATTTGTCAGGAAAAATATATAAATATATAAAAAAAAATCGTGAAGCAGCAAGAGGCACGAGGATCTCTACCAGCGCACAAGGCGACTTCTGAGACGTCTCAGAACCACACGAGGCGCCTCAAATGTCGCATCATCAAGGCGCGTCGAGTGTTGATTTTTTCAGGCGCTTTGAGCGTCGAATCATTAAGACGTGTGGAGCGTCGAAGGTTGTTTTTAACAGGCGCGTCAAGCATCAAATAATCGAGGCGCTTCGAGCATGGCATCACAAGACCCGTGAGTAGTAGCAGAATAGCTTACAGGAACCGCAGTCCTCAGTGCAGCCGCAGAGGCCGGTCGTCCACGCGCCCATCGGCACCGACGACGGAGGCGTCGCCATGGTTGACCCTGGTTGACGTTGACTTCCCGAGTCTTGTTGCGCTAGACGTTTATTTTGACAGCTTGAAGAACACAGGCTTTTGAGCTTGACGATGGTCGCGTGATTGACTCGCGGTTAGAATGGCTCCTTGATTTCCTATCGACAATGAACAGACAGCGCAGGGGTCCAGTTACGTTCATATACTTGATACTAACGACAGTTACGTTCAGATACTGAACGTGTTGCTGGTAGTGTCAATTCCACCTCGAAATTTGTTTTATGGGTTGGGGTGGGTGTGCGCGTTGTAAGACATGAGAAACGGGAGGGGGGGTTGCTTGGATTTACAACACACCAACACGGCGCGCGGCGCAACTATTGACTTCCCCAGGGATTCGGGACGGGGGACATCGGGCGGGGTTCGAGATTCCGTCGGGTTGGGTCGGTTCGGGGTGCTGCTTCTCCCCGGCGTCCCAGCCTCACTTCCCGCCCGACCGACCACTCCCTCCCCTTCCCCACTGCGCTCCCCTTCCTCCCCGTTCCCCATTCCTTTCCTTCGCCTCGTCACCTTGCGCCCAATAATTGTCGTCTGCAGCAGATCAATGGGCAAGAAGAGACCGAGCCGCGTGTCCATCTCTCCCAAACGAAGGCAGGAAGTGTAATTATTGAAATGAAAGCTCGGCCCGCCGCAATGTGCGGCGCAGGGGGGGGACTCAAACCAGACGCGCCCTCGCGATTATGGCAGCAATTGTTCGATGACGAATTTGTACACTTTACCAGTTTCACAAACTTACCTATATCATGCCGTCTAACCTGGAACATTGTTACGGGTGCAATGGAACGAGGTAGCGAGGATTGCACTATGTGGGTCAAAAGTAAAGTATGAGCGAAGGCATGAGCGAATAATTATGTGCGAAAACATGCAACGGTTACGCGGTGCGTGCGAGCTAGCTAGTGCTACGCTGGCATGGAGGTTCGGGCTAGTCCCGAAGCGTAGGCCGACTCGGTCAGGCCAGCAGTGCAAGGTTTGGTAAAACAGTGAGCGCGAAGTTGGCGAAGCCCCGTTAGCAGTAACGGGCGAACAACGGCTGCTGCTGTACGCGATGTTGATGGTCGCGGTAAGGAATGTCGAGAAAATTCCTTACACTACCCCCCCCCCCTCAAAAACCCCCCTCCGCTATGCGAGTGCGTGTATATCGCGGAAGCCCCGGCTCCTCAGGTACACTTGCAGGGCAGGGTGGTTTTCAATATTGGTCAGGGGCACCCAGCTATCCTCAGTTGGCGTGCAGTCCTTCCAGCGAACGAGGAACTCGATCCTCTTGATGCCTGTGGGGTGTCGAATCCGATGGTTCAGAATCTTTTCGGGCTCAATGACCGGCTCCGATGTAGGGCGAGTCATGGATGGCGGGCGGTGACGAGGCAGTTGGCTCGTGGTGGGGATGTAAGGGCGAAGTAGGCTGACGTGGAACGATGGGCTGATGTACTAGTCTGTCGGCAACAGTAAATGGGCGGTAACTGGGGTGATCATGTGGCTGATTTGGAACGGTCCACAGTATCGCGGTCGGAGTTTCGGTACGACGGGCAGTCTTAAATTTTGTGTGTCGAGCAGTACGTAGTCTCCTGACTGGTACGTGACTGGGCGGCGGTGGCGGTCAGCATTTCTCTTAGCGATGACATTTGTTTTTTTAATCGCTTCTGCGGCTCTGGTGCGGGCAGCTTGCAGAATCTCGGCAAATTGCTGTGCGCGTGGCGTTGGGTTGTCCGGACTCGGCGTCATAGGCACTATTGGGTTTTGCCCGTAGTTCAGGTAAAACGGGGACTGCTGCGTCGTCGCTGACGTGGCGTTGTTGTAGGCGAACTCGATCAGCGGCAGCTGCTGCTCCCATGTTGTCGGGTCGTCGCACGTGGCACGAATCAGCTACTCCATGGGTTGATTCGTCCGCTCCGTTTGACCGTCGGTCTCGGGGTGGTACGACGAGCTGAACTGTAGCCTGGTCCCGAACTGCTCCCAAAGGTTCTTCCAGAAGTTGCTGGTAAACTTCGTGTCGCGGTCGCTGATTATCGCGGCTGGTATCCCGTGCAGTCGAACGACGGTTGCGATGAACAGGCGAGCGGTTTCTTCGGCTGAGATCGATTTCTTGCACGCAGCGAAGTGAGCCATTTTTCGTCAGTCTGTCAACGACGACCATAACAACGTCGTTACCCCCAGGGTTCGAAGGTAACCCCGTGACGAAATCCATGGTAACCTGCTGCCAGGCGCGCTCGGGCGGTGGAATCGGCTGCAACTGACCCGCCTTTTTTTTTCCGCGAGCTCTTCATCACCTGACACGTAAGACACGAGCCCACATGGTGTTGTACGTCGGTCAACAGCTCCGGCCAGTAGTAATACCGCTGCAGTTGCTGTCGCGTTTTTTCTACCCTGAAGTGACCCGAGGTAACCCCGTCGTGTGCCTCCTGCAGTAGTAGTTCCCTCAGTAGTGAGTACGCGGGTGCCCAAATGCAGTTGGTGCCTGTTTTTACGTAATAGACTCCCTTTGCTTCTGCCAGTTGCTGTGAATTTCCAGTCGTGAAGAATGGGTCGGTACTGTATCCATGGGTGAATAGGCATGTTAGCAGTGGGTTGGTTTGGGCTGTCAAAGTATATGCCTGTGTCATAATAAAATGTAGGCTTTAGTGGGGTAGCTAATGTAGGGTATAGGTTTTGTTACTTGTACCCAACTTTCTCGATAGTGCAGACATCCTTTTCTCTCGACATGGTATTAAGAGCAACATAGGTCCTTAGGACCGTTTTAGGACTGTTTTTCAGGGCCCACCAATCGTTTTTCGCCGGTTACCGAGTTACCCCGCCCCTTGCCTACACTGCCCTGCGTCACGCAGCCCTCGCGCTCGCCTCTGCCGGCCCTCGTACAGCCCGCTAGCAGCCCGCCTGCTGCCTCGTCAGCCCCGCGCGTAGCCCTCGCGCTGCTTTCTACGGCCGCCGACGCGGCCCCGCCTGGCCTACGCGCTGCCCCCCGTCGCCCGTCGCGACGCCTGTGGGACCCGCGCGCTGCCCTGCACCAGCGACGCCGCCCCTGGAGCAGCCGCCCCTGGACCCAGAGCAGCCGCCCCTGGCCCCTGCAGCAGCCGCCCCTGGTGCAGCCGCCCCTGGCCCCTGAAACAGCCGCCCCTGGTGCAGCCGCCCCTGGACTCCGTGCAGCCGCACCTGGACTCGCGACGCCGCCCCTGCAGCAGCCGCCCCTGGCCCCTGGGGCAGTCGCCACTGCAGCAGTCGCCCCTGGCCCCTGGGGCAGCCGCCCCTGCAGCAGCCGCCCCTGGCCCCTGGAGCAGCCGCCCTTGCAGCAGCCGCCCCTGGCCCCTGGAGCAGCCGCCCCTGCAGCAGCCGCCCCTGGCCCCTGGGGCAGCCGCCACTGCAGCAGCCGCCCCTGGCCCCTGGGGCAGCCGCCCCTGCAGCAGCCGCCCCTGGCCCCTGGAGCAGCCGCCCCTGCAGCAGCCGCCCCTGGCCCCTGGAGCAGCCGCCCCTGCAGCATCCGCCCCTGCAGCAGCCGCCCCTGGCCCCTGGGGCAGCCGCCACTGCAGCAGCCGCCCCTGGCCCATGGGGCAGCCGCCCCTGCAGCAGCCGCCACTGGCCCCTGGGGCAGCCGCCACTGCAGCAGCCGCTCCTGGCCCTACTCTGCAGCCACTGTTGCCGACCCTCGCCCGGCGAGCGCCTACCCTTCCCACCACTGGTGAGCACCTGCCTTGTTCGCGCGCTGCCGCGCCATTTGCCTGCCTGCCTGCCTGCCTGCCTGCCTGCCTGCCACGCCTGCCTGCCTGCCTGCCTGCCGCGCCGGCCCTGCCTGCGCTGCCACTGCTGCTACTGCTGCTCCTTCTGTTACTACTGCTAGGCTCTTACTGCTGCTGCTACTACTACTATTGCTACTGTTGCTACTGGCGGTGGCCAAATGCAGCTCCAACGACGTCCGCGCGAGTCTCTCACGCCTCAGCAGCTTCGTGAGTGGTACGCTAGTTGGGGTTGTGGCGGTAGCCGTCGTGGCTGTCGCCCTGGAGCTGGTCGGTCGGTAGCGTCTGGCAGTGGCCAGCTGCAGCTGCAGCTGCAGCGGCGTCCGCGCGAGACACTTACGTCCCGGCAGCTTCACGAGTGGTACGCTCAGAGTCGAGGGACTCGGAGTACCGTTCGCTGCCCGTACGTCCTTCGCACAGGTGATCGGGCTGGTCAGGCCTGCGGGACACTTGGTCACACCCAGTCCCGCTGCTTCGCCCGTCTGAGCGACGCCTGGCGTACCGAGTTTGGCGACGAGGCTGAGCTCCCCACCTGGCTGGAGCTGCTTGGGCAGAGGGTAGATATCTTTGCTCTTGACTATGATGCTATTCTCACTGCCATGTATGCATTGCCTACTAGTGCTGACCGTGCCTGTTCCCTGTGCGTACCGCCTGACCCAGGTATAGAGCCTGCTGCTCTAGGTGCTGGTGAGGCTGCTGCTCTAGGTGCTAGTGCGTCTCCTGCTCTAGGTACTGGTGAGGCTACTGCTCCAGGTGCTGGTGAGTCTGCTCTCTCTGGTACTGCGCCTGCTGAGGCCTTGTACACCTTCACACTTGACTCAGGTGCTTCCCGCTCCTTCTTTCGCGACAGCACCACCCTCACGCCGCTCCGTCGGCCGGTTGCAGTCTCCCTGGCAGACCCCTTTGGGGGTCCAGTCCTTGCGCACTCCTCCACGGTCCTGCCGTGTCCGGCGGTCCCGTCTGGCTCCCTGTCAGGTCTTCACCTCCCCTCGTTCTCTACGAACTTGGTGAGTGGAGCTGACCTACAGGATGTGTGGGTTGACCAGTTCACCCCTGGAGGTCAGCTTGTGACACACTGTACGTGCTCCCGGACTGGTCGGCACCGGGCCACGTTCACCCGAGAGCCTGGCTCGAGTCTGTACACACTCACCACTGTGTCCCCTCAGGTAGCTGCGTCTGCGTCTGCGTTTGCGTCAGGTCAGCTAGCGGCCCCCTGCTCGTGTCGCGCTCTGTCGCACCAGACCCTCCTTTGGCACCACCGCCTTGGTCACCCCTCGGTGCAGCGCCTTCGTAGCATGCACCGCCGTTTCCTTGTCTCTGGACTTCCAGAGACTCTGCCTCCTCTACCACCCTCGCCTGCTCCTCCCTGTCTTCCCTGTGTCGAGGGGCGGCAGCGCGCCACTCCTCACTCCTCCTCGTTCCCTCCCACAGAGGCTCCCTTGCAGACTCTCCACCTGGACGTGTGGGGCCCAGCCCGCGTCCGTGGACAGGGCCATGAGCGGTACTTCCTGCTGGTCGTCGACGACTACACGCGTTACACCACGGTCTTCCCCTTGCAGCGCAAGGGGGATGTCCCTGATGTTTTGATCCCCTGGATCCTCGCTGTTCGTCTCCAGCTCCGCGAGCGGTTCCAGTCGGACTTTCCTGTCCTGCGTCTGCACTCTGACAGAGGTGGTGAGTTCTCCTCAGACCTCTTGGCAGCCTACTGTGCGGAGCACGGCATCCGCCAGACGTTCACGCTTCCGGCCTCTCCGCAGCAGAATGGGGTTGCTGAGCGCCGCATTGGCTTAGTCATGGAGGTCGCTCGTACCTCCATGATCCATGCGGCTGCCCCCCATTTTCTGTGGCCGTTTGCAGTCCGGTACGCCACGCATCAGCTCAACCTCTGGCCCCGTGTCTCCTTGCCGGAGACCTCGCCCACACTGCTGTGGACGGGGAAGGTTGGCGATGCGTCGCGTTTCCGGGTCTGGGGTGCTCGTGCCTTTGTCCGCGATACCAACGCGGAAAAGCTCTCCGCCTGCGCTATTCCCTGTGTCTTCCTTGGCTTTGTCCTTGACGCGCCTGGTTGGCAGTTTTACCACCCCACCTCGCGTCGTGTCTTCCCCTCTCAGGACGTCACGTTTGACGAGTCGGTTCCCTTTTACCGTCTCTTCCCCTACCGCACTGCCCCTCTCCCCCCCACGCCGCTCTTCCTCGCTCCAGGTGCTCCCCAGGTAGACCCCCTCCCCGCTCCCGGTCCTGCTCCTTCAGGTGTGTCTCAGGTAGACCCTCCTCCCTTGACTGAGCCGGTTGAGGTCACTGGTGACTCGGGTCACGCTGAGGGTGGTCCTGCTCGGGGTGCTGCTTCTGGGGGTGCTGCTGTTGGTGGAGCTGGTCCTGGAGGAGCTGGCGCTGAGGGTGCTGGAGCTGCTGGAGGTGCTGAGCCTGAGGGTGCTGCTGCTGGAGGCACTGAGGCTGGAGACCCTGGGACTGGAGGTGCCGGTTCTGGGGGTGCTGCTGCTGGAGGAGCTGGCGCTGAGGGTTCTGGGATTGCTGGAGGTGCTGGAGCTGCTGGGGGTACTGGAGCTACTGGTGCTGGTGTCACTGCACAGCCGCGCCTGTTCTTCGCTCCACCGTCTCCGTCGTCTCAGCCACCGCCTGACTCTGTGCTTCGCCAGGTTCTTAGTCTCCCTTCGTCTACTGGTCTTCCATTACAGCCTGGCTCACCGCTGCCTGCTCCTTCTCCTTACACTGAGCAGCTAGGGGGTCTTACTGAGCGTCGTGAGCCTGCGTCGCGTCCTGTCTCGCCTGTCTGTTCTGGTCGTTCCGGTCGTCGTGTTCCTTGTCCGCGTCTGCCGGCTGTCCCCGACACCCACCTCGTAGTCCGTCGTCCTTCCTCTCCTCCGCAGCGTGTTCCTCTGCCGTCCCCTCCTGCGTCTTCTCTGCCTGTCGTTGCGGACCCCGAGTCTGACCGGTTTCGTGCTGAGCACCCTACTGTCACGCGTCTGCTAGCCACTGTTTTCACTGACCCGTCGTTTGAGTCTGCTGCTACGTCTGCCTTAGTTGCTGAGCTTGTTGACTTTGCTGCTGCCTGTCGTCTAGACTACGCCGCTAGTCTTGTTGCTGAGTCTGAGTCTGTCTGTCCTCCGTCCGTCGAGGGTGAGTGTGCTCTTGGCACGGACGTCCTTGAGGACAGGCAGGAGGACATTGAGTGTCTTGCAGCCGCTGCGCCTCATCTCGTGTCCATGCTGCTTGCCCCTGAGGGAGACCCGGATGCTCCTGACATCCCGACCCCACGCTCATACGCTGAGGCGATCGCGGGTGAGTACTCCTCTCAGTGGCAGACAGCCATGGACGCAGAGATGGCATCCTGGAAGTCCACAGGCACCTACGTCGACGAGGTTCCCCCACCTGGGGTGATCATCGTCAGTGGCATGTGGATTTTCAGGGTGAAGCGGCCGCTGGGTTCTCCGCCTGCCTTCAAGGCGCGTTACGTTGCACGAGGTTTCAGTCAGCGAGAGGGAGTAGACTTCTTCCAGACCTTCTCCCCCACCCCGAAGATGACCACTCTTCGGGTGCTGCTGCACGTTGCCGCTCAGCGTGACTACGAGCTTCACTCTCTTGACTTCAGCACAGCCTTCTTACAGGGCAGCCTGCACGAGGAGATCTGGCTGCGCCGCCCACCTGGCTTCACTGGGTCGTTCCCTCCTGGTACCCAGTGGAGCCTCAGGCGGCCGGTCTACGGTCTCCGCCAGGCGCCACGTGAGTGGCACGACACACTGAGGACGACACTTGCGGCTCTTGGGTTTGCTCCGTCGACTGCTGACCCGTCGCTGTTTCTGCGCACCGACACTTCGCTGCCGCCGTTCTACATCCTCGTGTACGTCGACGACTTGGTCTTTGCCACAGCTGACACTGAGGCTCTCGCCCTGGTGAAGTCGGAGCTGCAAAAGAGACACACGTGCACAGACCTGGGTGAGCTGACAAGCTATCTTGGCTTGCGGATCACCCGGGACAGAGCACGCCGCACCATCACACTGACTCAGTCACACATGGTGCAGCAGGTCCTTCAGCGCTTCGGCTTCACCTGGTCCTCGGCACAGGCCACTCCTCTGGCTACAGGTCACTCGCTCTCAGCTCCACCTTCGGACGAGTCCGTAGAGCCGAGTGGTCCTTACCCAGAGCTAGTGGGCTGCCTCATGTACCTGATGACCTGCACTCGTCCTGACCTTGCGTACCCTCTTGGCCTTCTGGCTCGCTACGTGGCTCCTGGTCGGCACCGAAAGGTGCACATGGATGCTGCTAAAAGGGTACTACGCTACTTGTGCAGTACATCGGGCATGGGGCTCGTGCTTGGAGGGCGGAGCCCAGTTGTCCTCACTGGGCACTCAGACGCTTCTTGGGTTGACGACCAGGCTACGCAGCGGTCGTCACAGGGTTACACCTTCAGCCTTGGCTCTGGTTCGGTTTCTTGGCGTTCTACACGCTCGTCTTCAGTTCTCAGCTCCAGTTGTGAGGCTGAGATCTACGCCACAGCCATGGCTGCACAGGAGTTACGCTGGCTCACCTACCTGCTGACCGACTTGGGAGAGAGGCCTCGTTCTCCTCCAGTGCTGTACGTCGACAACAAGGCTGCCATTGCCTTGTGTCAGGAGCACAGACTGGAGCACAGAACGAAGCACATCGCTCTGCGTTACTTCCTGGCTCGAGAGTTGCAGCAGCGTGGTCAGCTTCGTCTTGCTCACGTGGCCACTCGGGCCAACACAGCTGATATATTCACCAAGGCGCTTCCGTCTGGTGATCATCAGCGTTTTTGCACTCTGTTAGGCCTTGTGCCCACGTTTCCTCACTTGCTGTAGACTTTGCTTGTACTGTGATATATATACATATATACCTGCATGCTTGCTCTGCTAGGTAGAGATCACTGTGCTGTTGTTGTTGCATATATACCTCTGCATGTGAACTGGCCTTGTGGCCCTTTGCTTGTGCTCAGTATGTGTGGTGACGTTGTGATCCACCCTGAGCTTGCTTTGCTTCTCTTGACTGGTCTTGTGACCCCTTGCTCTCCCCCACTTTGCCTATGGGGGTGTGTCAAAGTATATGCCTGTGTCATAATAAAATGTAGGCTTTAGTGGGGTAGCTAATGTAGGGTATAGGTTTTGTTACTTGTACCCAACTTTCTCGATAGTGCAGACATCCTTTTCTCTCGACATGGGCGAGTAGGATGGCGTGAAGTTGGGCAGTGGGGCGGGTGAGTGCGTCAGCGATATTCGACGCTCCCTTTTTGTACGTGACGGTGTAGTGGAAGTTGGACTCCAGACAGTCCAACCAGCGAATCTGTCGCGGGTTGAGATTCGGTTGGGCGCGAAGGTACTGTAGTGCACGATGGTCTGTCCGTACTGTCACGTCGGCTCCGGCCAGGTAGCACCGCCACACTTTGAACGCGTGCACGATCGCCAACATCTCGCGGTCGTGTAACGGGTAGTTGCGCTCGGGCGGGTGAAGCTTGCGGGACTCATACGCGATTGGCTAAAGGCCGTTCCCGAAGTCCTGCAACAGTACTGCTCCCACAGCGATTTCACTTGCGTCGGTGACGAGCTCGAACGGACGGTGAGGATCTGCGATGTGAAGCACGGGCGGTGAGCACAAAACATTTTTGAGGGCCGAGAAGGCAGCTTGCTCTTTCTCCCCCCACGTGTACTCAACCCCCTTCCTCAGCAGGTCGGTCAACGAGGCAGTCAACTTCGCCATGTCGGGGACGAACCGTCGCACGTAGTTGACGAACCCCAGAAAACTCTGCAACTCGGTCAAGTTGGTCGGCACGTGCCATGCTTGAATCGTCGCGATCTTTTTCGGGTCTATTTCCACTCCGTTGGCTGAAATTACGTGCCCTAAAAACTCCAGTCTGTCCTGTAGAAACTCACACTTAGAGGCTTTGGTCAGTAGGCCGTTCTCACTCAGTATTTTAAAAACTGCTTCGATGTCCTGTAGATGGTGTGCTCTGTCGGGGCTGTAGATCAGTATATCGTCTAAGTACATGATGACGCACTTATCTAAGAGCGGGCAGAAGGCTTCGTTCATCATCATTTGGAAGGTTGCGGGGGCGTTGGTCAGTCCGAAAGGCATTACTGTGTATTCGAACGATCCCTAGCATGTTCGGAAAGCTGTTTTCGGGCGGTCGGGTGGGTTGACGCGGATTTGGTGGTAACCTCCTCGAAGGTCGATTTTCGAGAAGACCCGGGCTGTGCGCAGTTGGTCGATCAGTTCGTCAGTTCGCGGGATGGGGTAACGGGACTTGATGGTAACTTTGTTCAGTGCGCGGTAATCTATGCACATGCGTAATCCCTCGTCTTTTTTTGGTGTGAACAGTATCGGTGCGGCGAAAGGTGACGAACTCGGGCGAATGAACTTTTTCTCGAGCTGGTAATCCAGCTGCTTCCGAAGTTCGTCCAGTTCGGGTTGGGTCAGTCGGAACTGTCGCTATACTGTCGGCTGTGCCCCCAGTTCTAGTTCTATCCTGTGGTCATGCGGTCTCTGAGGTGGCAGTCCTTCCGGTAGGTCATCCGGAAATATCCCGCTGTACTGCTTCAGTAGCGCTGCCAAGTCATCCGGTACGTCGGCGAGCAGTTTCTGTAAATTACTCGGTTTGTCTACTGCCTCGGCTTCCCGAATGTCAACCGCATACACGCCAGCTCCTGCCGCTACGACCCGTTTCATCGTGATCACGTTAACACGCACCGACGAAGACTCAGGTGAGCTCCAGCGAGGTAAGGCGATGTTGTTACCGTTCACTCGCACGGTGCAATCACCCGTCGTCCAGTCGATTCGCGGATTGTGTCGTCGCAGCCATGTCAGAACTATGCATATATGCTCTAGGCTGTAGTGGGGCACTCCTTATGCGGTACAGCCCAAATTAGGTTTTGCCTATACAAACCTTGTGCTGCTCTCTTTCTAGTCATTCTTTCCTTCACATTTCTGACATGGTTTCAGAGCAGGTTCCCTAGTGGGAACGTTTTTTTTTTAGGGCCCACCACGATTTTTTTTTTCCTGCCCTGCCCGAATCGCGCCTCTCGCCTGCCTCACCTGCGCCGTCGCGCGCCCTGCCCTAGTGCCGCCCTTCGTGGCCCTGCCTTCTCGGCCCGTCGCGGCCCTGCCCTAACGGCCCGTCGCGGCCCTGACCTAGCCGCCCGTCGCGGCCCTGCCCTGTCGCCGCCTCGTCGCGGCCCTGTCCTCGCCGCCTCGTCGCGGCCCTGCCCTGCCGCCACCCGCGGCCCTGCCTTGCCGCCCGTCGCGGCCTGACCTAGCCGCCCGTCGCGGCCCTGCCCTGCCACCCCTCGTCGCGGCCCTGACCTCGCCGCCCGTCGCGGCCTCTGCCCTGCCGCCACCCGTCGCGGCCCTGCCCTCAGCCGCTCGTCGCGGCCCTGCTCTACCGCCGCCCAGTCGCGGCCCTGCCCTGCTGCCGCCCTGTCGCGGCCCTGCTCTGCCGCCGCCTCGTCGCGGCCCTGCCCTCCAGCCGCCCCAGTCGCGGCCCTGACCTAACCGCCAGCTGCGGCCCTGCCCTGCACCCGCCCCTGGTAAGCACCCGTGCCGCCCAGCCGAGCCGCGCCGCCCAGCCGAGCCGCGCCGCCCAGCCGAGCCGCGCCGCCCACCCGAGCCGCGCCGCCCTACCGAGCCGCGCCGCCCAGCCGAGCCGCGCGGCCCTATCGAGCCGCGCCGCCCTACTGAGCCGCACTGCCCTGCCCGCGCTGCTCGTGCTGCTATTGCTGCTACTGCTGCTACTGCTGCTACTGCTGCTACTACTGCTACTGCCGCCATGGCTAGCCCTCATGTTCTTACCTTTGATGCTGAGGGTCGTGCGGTTGACTTCGACGTTTGGGTAGACGACCTACAGCTCTTTCTTCTGTGCGACTCTAAGGACGGAGTCTCCCTTTTCGATCACACGTCCGGTGTCTCTCCTGCACCTGCTGCCACTGCTGACAGTACGGTTCGCTCGCAGTGGACTACTCGTGACGCTGTTGCTCGCCTTGCTGTTCGTAGTTGTTGTAAAGGACTCTCCTCTACTTTGCAGGAACTGGGAAATGTTCTAAACGATAGAGCTCTGTCTTAGCTTTCCAACGAGCCGTCACACACGTCGATCGCCTAAGTATCCGCCGAGATATAGGCGTTCACGTGTTGGGTGGTGCTCTTGAATGCAAGTATAGAAGCTCTCTGGTTTTGTACTTCGAATGTACCTTGTACAAAGAACTCTGGTTTTCAGTATGATGGCATGCAATACAAAGAAAACAGATTTATAGCATGCAAACAAGACCGAGTCGCACAAGTAACCTCGAACCGCTACACTCTCGAATGTTCGAGTAACATTTCGAAGGGGTGAAATTCGACACTCGAATTTCACCGAACGAATGTTCCTTGAGTCCGAGTTGGAATGTGGTGCCGCCACGTGGCACCGAACTCTAGGTTCTTCCGAAGTCAACCTAGAGCCTTCACGAAACCTGCACCTCACACGAACGTGAGCACAAGTCACACATTCGGTGGGTTGGGGGCATATCAATCGCCCCACCACCACCTTGCTTCCAACACACTCAACCTCCAACAGTAGTCACCTGCTGTCTGCTGAGCGCGCGCACTTTGGCCAGTACAAGACTGCTAAGTCTTTGTATGACGCTGTCATAGCGCGCTACTCCTCCCCTGCCACTGCTGCCTTCAGCCGCCTTATGCTGCCGTACCTGTTCCCTGACCTGGCCGCCTTTGCCACAGTCGCTGACCTCATTACTCACCTCCGCACTAGTGACGCCCGCTACCGCGCTGCGCTTCCCACTGAGTTCTGTGCCAAGAACCCCCCCCCCATGTACATCACCCTCTACTACCTAGTCACCCGTCTCCCTGACTCCCTTTCTTCAGTCAGGGACCACTTTCTCTCCCTTTTCCCCACCGAGCTCACCGTCAACCTGCTAGAGGAGCGCCTCACTGCAGCTGAGAAGAGTATCGTTGCTGTAGGTGCTTCTCGCGGCGACCCTCGCGCCCCTTTCTTTGAGGGGTGTTCCCCCGTCCCCCTTCTCTCCTCTATTGCTTCTGCTGCTTCTGTCGACCTCGTTGGCACTGAGGAGGTCGGGGCTGCGTCTGCCCCTAGTGGGAGTGTTATGTGATGCTATCACTTGCATTCACGTCTGTCTGCCTCCCATCACATGTTCGTGCGTTGCATGCGTGGTGTGAGCGTGTGCATGTTTGATGTGGTTTGGATTTTCTGAGTATGTGTGAATGTTATTTGGCTTGAGCAGATATCTGAAGTGACTCCTCTGCTCAAGAGCTTTCCGACGAACCAAGTATCGCTTCAATCGGAGCACGAACAAGAAAGTTACGAACGTTGGAAGTTCGTATGCTTTTGATATTTGGTTGTGGTGACTATGGGAAGTTGTGGGGTTGACTCCATAAGGGGTACAGACTTTTGGGGGTTGGGAAATTCGTCAACATCACTGTAGATGCTGCCAAGTGGTTGGGAGAAACCAAATTGGGTTGGCAAGTGTGGCCAACTTGGGTGAGGTGGATTGTGGAGGTTGGGAAAGTGACAAAAGTAAAAGTGGGGTTCCTATAGGGAAGGGATTTGGTGTGCTTATGGGGTTTCCTTGGTTGGGGACTCCTTGAGGACCTTCCCTCTCGTCCTCCTCTCCCCTCCTACCTGGTTTATTGCTACTCTAACTCTCTTGTGTAGCAATTGTGGAAATTGTGAGACTCTTGTGATTGAGTTAAGATTCTATGGCAGCATACCCCCCTGTGCGCCAAAATTGATAACTCGAGAAATACTTCACCTTTTCGTACGATTCAACTTGGGAATTGTAGCCACGGATTAGAGCTACAAGATATCCGAAATTGGTGAAGTTTTGACGGTGCGTTTTTCGTCGAAGGCGTTTCTTGTGAGCGCGACGATTCTGTCCAGAATTGAGACCAACGATTTTGTGATATTTCGACTCCTAATCTTCATAGACTCCGTCCTTAGTCTCTAACAGGGAGGCGCCGCTACGGCAAGGGCAAGGGGGGCAAGGGTGGTGGAGGGGACGGTGGGGGCGGCGGTGGAGGCGGTGGAGGAGGCGGAGGGGGTGGCGGTGGAGGTGGGGGTGGTGGCGGGAGTGGGGGCGTCGGTGGCGGCGGTGGGGGTGGTGGAGGCAGCGGCAGCGGCGGTGGAGGCAGCGGCAGCGGCGGTGGAGGTGGCGGTGGCGGTGGTGCTGGTCGAGGTGGAGCCGCGCAGCGTGGAGGCTTTGGCGGTAGCCAGCGCCAGCAGCAGCCGCGTTCCCGTGAGACCCCGTCGCCCCAGCAGCTTCGTGAGTGGTACGCTGGGCGTGGGAGGTCTGGGGGTGCTGGTCCCTGTACTTACGTTCTTCGCACCGGCGGGCGCCGAGGGGAGACGTGCGGACTGCCCCACACTTCGCAGCGCTGCTTCGGTCGCCTGACTGACGCCTGGCGCGCCCAGTTTCCTGACGGCGCTGAGCTCCCTCGCTGGGGTGATCTGCTTAAGCAGAATGTTGCTATCTTTGATCTTGATTTTGATGCTATCCTTGCTGCCATGTATGCTGTGACTGATAGTGCTGAGGGTGACTGTTACCTATGTGTTCCGCCCGACCCGGGCATTGAGGCTGCTGCTCTAGGTGCTAGTGAGTCTGCTGCTCCAGGTGCTAGTGAGTCTGCTGCTCCAGGTGCTGGTGAGTCTGCTCTCTCTGGTACTGCACCTACTGAGGCCTTGCACACCTTCACACTTGACTTAGGTGCTTCGCGCTCCTTCTTTCGCGACAGCACCACACTCACGCCACTCAGTCGGCCGGTTGCAGTCTCCCTGGCTGACCCCTCTGGGGGCCCAGTCCTTGCGCACTCCTCCACAGTTCTACCGTGTCCTGCGGCCCCGTCGGGCTTACTGTCGGGACTCCACCTCCCCTCGTTCTCTACGAACTTGGTGAGTGGAGCTGACCTCCAGGACGTGTGGGTTGACCAGTTTACCCCTGGAGGTCAGCGTGTGACCCACTGCACTTGCTCTTGGACGGACCGCCACCTGGCCACGTTCACCCGTCGGCCTGGGTCGAGCCTGTACACACTGACTACTGCGTCTCCTCCGGTTACTGCGTCTGGTCAGGTATCGCGTCTGGTCAGGTGTTTGCTGCCGCGTCCAGGTCTAGTCCAGCGTCTGCCCCCTGCTCGTGTCGCCCTCTGTCACACGAGACTCTCCTTTGGCACCACCGCCTTGGTCACCCCTCCCTGCCTCGTCTTCGAGGTATGGCCTCCCGTACCCTTGTCTCTGGTCTCCCCCGGTCCCTCCCTCCCCTTCCTCCGGGGCCTGCCCCTACCTGTGTTCCTTGCGTCGAGGGCCGGCAGCGCGCCGCTCCTCACTCCTCCGAGTTCCCTCCGACAGAGGCTCCCCTGCAGGCTCTCCACATGCACGTGTGGGGCCCAGCCCGCGTCCGTGGACAGGGTCACGAGCGTTACTTCCTGCTGGTTGTTGACGACTACTCGCGTTACACCACAGTCTTCCCCTTGCGCCGCAAGGGTGAGGTCACTGAGGTGTTGATCGACTGGATCCGCGCTGCCCGTCGCCAGCTCAGCGAGAGTTTCGACTCGGACCTTCCTGTTCTGCGTCTGCACTTAGACAGAGGTGGTGAGTTTTCCTCCGACCTTCTGCGGGCTTTCTGTCGTGCGGAGGGCATCCGCCAGACGTTCACGCTTCCGGCCTCCCCACAACAAAATGGGTTTGCTGAGCGCCGCATTGGCATGGTCATGGACGTCGCTCGTACGTCCATGATCCATGCGGCTGCTCCCCATTTTCTGTGGCCGTTCGCGGTTCAGTACGCTGCGCATCAGGTCAACCTTCAGCCTCGTGTCTCCTTGCCGGAGACCACACCTACTCTGCGGTGGACGGGGAAGGTTGGCGATGCGTCTGTGTTCCGTGTCTGGGGATCTCGAGCTTTTGTCCGCGATTCTTCCGCGGACAAGCTGTCCTCCCGTGCTGTTCCCTGCGTCTTCCTTGGCTTCCCCCCTGACGCGCCTGGGTGGCAGTTTTACCACCCCACCTCGCGTCGTGTTCTGTCCTCTCAGGAGGTCACGTTTGACGAGTCGGTATCTTACTACCGTCTCTTTCCCTAGCGCACTGCCCCTCTCCCCCCCCCCGCCACTCTTCCTGGCACCAGGTGCTCCTCCAGTAGACCCCCTCCCCCCTCAGAGTCCTGCCCCTCAGGTGTGTCCCAGGTAGACCCTGTCGAGCCTGTCGAGGTAGCTATCGACTCTGGTGCTGCTAGGGGTGCTGAGCCTGCGGGTGCGGGGCCTGGGGGTGCTGAGCCTGCGGGTGCGGGGCCTGGGGGTGCTGAGCCTGGGGTTGCTGAGTCTGAGGGTGCGGAGCCTGGGGGTGCTGAGCCTGAGCGTGTGGAGCCTGGGGGTGCTGAGCCTGGGGGTGCTGAGCCTGGGGGTGCTGAGCCTGGGGGTGCTGAGTCTGGGGGTACTGAGCCTGAGCGTGCTGAGTCTGGAGGTCCTTCGGGTGTCTTGTCACGGCGGGAGTCCCTCTCTCCACAGCAGCTGCGCGAGTGGTACGCTCGGCGCTGTAGCCGTGCTGCTGGAGCTCGGGGGCCTACTGCTGGAGGTACTGGAGCTGCTGGAGCTGGAGCTGCTGGAGGTACTGCTAGTGCTGGAGCTGCTGGAGGTGCTGGAGCCGCTAGTCCCGGAGGTGCTCGTACTGGAGGTACTGGAGCTGCTAGAGTTGGAGCTGCTGGAGGTCCTGCTGGTGCTGGAGGTGCTGGAGGTGCTGGAGCCGCTGGTCCCGGAGGTGCTCGTACTGGAGGTACTGGAGCTGCTGGAGTTGGAGCTGCTGGAGGTACTGCTGGTGCTGGAGCTGCTGGAGGTGCTGGAGCCGCTGGTCCCGGAGGTGCTCGTACTGGAGGTGCTGTAGCTGCTGGAGTTGGAGCGGCTGGAGGTCCTGCTGGTGCTGGAGCTGCTGGAGGTGCTGGAGCCGCTGGTCCCGGAGGTGCTCGTACTGGAGGTACTGGAGCTGCTGGAGCTGGTGGTGCTGCAGGAGTTGGAGCTGTTGCTGCTGGAGGTGCTGCTGGTGCTGGAGCTGGTGGTGCTGCGGGAGTTGGAGCTGGAGACCCTGGCGCTGGGGGTACTGGTGCTGTCTCTGCTGGTTCAGGAGGCGCTGCACGGCCGCGGCCGTACTTCGTTCCCCTCCTTCAGCAGGTTCTTGGTCTCCCGCCTTCTACTGGTCCTACTCCTCCGTGACTGTGTCCATAGCCTGTCCAGTCGCAGTCGCAGTTACAGCTAGCCACTCCTCTGCCTGGTCCTTCTCCTTACTCTGGGCCGACTAGGGGTCTTACGGAGCGTCGTGAGCCTGAGTCTCGTCCTGTGTCGCCTGAGTCTCGTCCTGAGTCGCCTGGGACTCGTCCTGCGTCGCCTGTTCGCGCTGTTCGCGCTGGTCGTGTTCCGCGTCCGCGTCCTCCTGCTGTCCCAGGCATGCACCAGATGGCACTTCGTCCTTCCACTGCTCCACAGCGTGTCCCTCTGCCGTCTCCTCCTGCGTCCTCTCTTCCTGACGTTGCTGACCCGCCGTCAGACCTTGCTCGTGCGGCCAGTCCTACTGTCACTGACCCTTCTTTTGAGTCCACTGCTGCGTCTGCCATAGTTGCTGAGCTTGTTGACTTTGCTGCAGCCTGTCGTCTAGACTACGCTGCTAGTCTTGTTGCTGAGTCTGAGTCTGTCTGTCCTCCGTCCGTCGGGGGTGAGTGTGCTCTTGGCACGGACGTCCTTGAGGACAGGCAGGAGGACTTTGAGTGTTTTGCAGCTGCTGTACCTCATCTCGTGTCCATGCTGATTGCACCTGAGGGAGACCCGGATGCACCAAACATCCCGACCCCGCGCTCTTACGCAGAGGCGATTGAGGGTCCCTACTCCTCTCAGTGGCAGACAGCCATGGACGCAGAGATGGCATCCTGGAAGTCCACAGGCACTTACGTTGACGAGGTTCCCCCACCTGGGGCGAACATCGTCAATGGCATGTGGATTTTCAGGGTGAAGCGGCCGCCGGGTTCTCCGCCTGTCTTCAAGGCACGTGACTTCAGTCAGCGACAGGGAGTTGACTTCTTCCAGACCTTCTCCCTGACCCCGAAGATGACCACTCTTCGGGTTCTGCTGCACGTCGCCGCTCAGCGTGACTACGAGCTTCACTCTCTTGACTTCAGCACTGCTTTCCTACAGGGCAGCCTACACGAGGAGATCTGGCTGCGCCGCCCACCTGGCCTCACTGGGTCGTTTCCTGCTGGTACCCAGTGGAGCCTCCGGCGGCCAGTCTACGGTCTCCGCCAGGCGCCTCGTGAGTGGCACGACACACTGAGGACGACTCTTGCGGCTCTTGGGTTTGCACCTTCTACTGCTGACCCGTCGCTGTTTCTACGCACCGACACTTCTCTGCCGCCGTTCTACATCCTCGTGTACGTCGACGACTTGGTCTTTGCCACTGCTGACACTGAGGGACTCGCCCGCGTGAAGTCGGAGCTGCAGAAGAGACACACGTGCACAGACATGGGTGAGCTGCGCAGCTATCTTGGCTTGCAGATCACCCGGGACAGAGCACAGCGCACCATTACCTTGACTCAGTCACACATGGTGCAGCAGGTCCTTCAGCGCTTCCGCTTCGAGTACTCCTCGCCACAGGCCACTCCTCTGCCTACTGGTCAATCGCTCTCAGCTCTGCCTTCGGATGAGTCCGTAGAGCCGAGTGGCCCGTATCCAGAGCTTGTGGGCTGCCTCATGTTCCTGATGACCTGCACTCGACCTGACCTTGCTTACCCTCTTAGCATCCTGGCTCGCTACGTTGCGCCCGGGAGACACCGACCAGAGCACTGGAAGGCCGCTAAGAGGGTGATGCGCTACTTGTGCAGTACGTCGGGCATGGGGCTCGTGCTTGGAGGACGGGCTCGAGTTGTCCTCACTGGTCACGCAGACGCTTCTTGGGTTGACGACTTGGCTACGCAGCGGTCGTCACAGGGTTACACCTTCAGCCTTGGCTCCGGCTCTGTTTCGTGGCGGCCTACCCGCTCGTCTTCAGTTCTCAGCTCCTGTTGTGAGGCTGAGATCTACGCAGGGGCCATGGCTGTAGAGGAGTTTCGCTGGCTCATCTACCTGCTGACCGACTTGGGCGAGCCGCCTTGTTCTCCTCCAGTTCTGTACGTCGACAACAAGGCCATGATTGCCTTGTGTCAGGAGCACAGACTGGAGCACAGAACGAAGCACATCGCCCTGCGCTACTTCCTTGCTCGAGAGTTGCAGCAGCGTGGTCAGCTTCGTCTTGTCTACGTGGCCTCTCAGGCCAACACTGCTGATGTCTTCACCAAGGCACTTCAGCCTTGTGACCATCAGCGTTTCTGTACTGTTCTAGGCCTTGTGCCTACTTGGCCTCACTTGCTCACTTCTTGACTTTGCTTGTACTGTGATCTATATACTTATACTTGCATGCTTCCACTTGCTAGGTTTTGATCACTGTACTGCTTGTTCTGCTTTATATAACTCTGCATGTGAACTGGCCTTGTGGCCATTTGCTTGTGCTCAGAATGCATGGTGACGTTGTGATCCACCCTGAGCTTGACCTTGTCTCGTTCACTTGCTTGTCCCCCACTTTGCCTATGGGGGTGTGTCAGAACTATGCATATATGCTCTAGGCTGTAGTGGGGCACTCCTTATGGGGTACAGCCCAAATTAGGTTTTGCCTATACAAACCTTGTACTGCTCTCTTTCTAGTCATTCTTTCCTTCTCATTTCTGACAAGCCAATCACGGCCGAGTAAAATGTCGGTCCCGTCAAGGGTCGTTGCGAGCATTTCCTGGGTAAAGGTAAAGTTACCCCCGCATCGGATCCGAACTCGGTCCACACGTTCCCGTATCGCCGGTGGCGTGCCCTCGACCAGTCTTGCGTCAATTGCAGGTAAACACCTGTCCAGTGGCAGTTTCAGTTTCCGTGCTGTGGCAGTGTTGATGAGGCTGTGGCTGGCTCCCCCGTCTACGAATATTTTAACTAAATCTGTCCCAATCTTCCCACTAATCAGTATGGGGCTATCTACCGATGTACCCTCCTTATTCGGCCGGGTGTGGTCGATTCCGTGAACCGGCACAATCACTCGGTGAGGGTCGGTTGGGTCGGGCGAGCGGCGTGACCTGTCAGTAGAGGGCCCGTCTGCTACTGACTCCCAGCGTTTCCCTGCTGCTTGGTCTGTTTCTGCTGCTCAGCTTCCCCCTTTCCCTTAGCATTTTCCGGACATTCGCTTTTGCGGTGTCCCGGCCTGTTGCACGCGAAGCATCGCCCTTTGAATGGTGCGGCAGCGGCATTTGCGGCGACAGCGCGTATCGTGGCGTGCTCGTTCGTCCCACGAGGTCGATGTCCCCAGCTGCTGTTGTTGCCGTAGGACCCCGATCTCGGTCGGCGAAGAAAATCAAGTTTTTCCGCCATAGCGAGAATCTCCTGAAATTCGGTGACGTTGCGGAGCTGGATTTCCTGAGCGATTCCGTGCTTCAGGCCGCCGATGTAGCGGTCGATGCGCTCGCCCTCGTGCATACAGCCCACCTGCTCACACATCGCCAGAATACCGCTGGTGTAGTCCTGGACGGAACCGAGTTGACGCCAAGTGCGGAGCTTCTGACGCGCCGCGATGGAAGCCGCAATCGGCTCGAATCTTGCGCGCAGACCTGCGCACCACGCATCCCACATGCGATACTGGGTCACTTCCACGAAATATGACGGCGCCCAGGGTCCGGTTTGTCCTTCCCGTGTCGGTAGAGTCTGATAGTCCATCGGCTTCGTGACGATGACGCGCCACCAATCCATGGCGGGTCCTCGCAGCAGCGACACGGCGTAGCGAATCTTTGCCGAATCCTCCAAGACGTAGTTCGCGTCGAAGAACACGTTCATGGTGAATAACCACGCCTAAATGGTAGGACCACCCCGTTGACTCGGGTCAAAGCAAGGCGGACGCTGCGGCTTCAGCGACATCGGCGACGGCAGTGCTGACTCGCCGGTCAGCACCGAAATCGTGACGCGAGGTTGGCTTCTGGCCGCATTCGTCGCTCCGGGGTGTGTCGCGGCGTGGTCGTCGTCTCCGTCGTTGCGGGCGACGCCATCACTAGCCGCGCTAGAGGGTTGCCCCACGCTTCCGTGTTGTGATGCCTGTCGTGCGGGTTGTCCGTGCGTGCCTTGTGTCTGCGACTGTGCTTGTTGTGCTCGTGCGACGTCGTTTTGCATGGACGTTCGTTCTGCCGTCAGCGCCGCAATTTCTTCGGAGCTTTCGTGCAGTTGCTGCAGCAGTTCGTTCAAGCGCTCCTGCGTGAGACTCGTGAAGTCGATGTGCTCGGCCATTCCGAAGGGCGTCGGCTCAGCTTAGTCCTAGGCGCAGTCGTGGCTGCACGCGTTTACGAGAGAACGCGAGGACAGCGGCTCCTAGGTGCTAAGGGGCGTGAGTCCCTTCGAGCAATAATCAAAAGTTGAGTTCATGGGGTGCGGAGATGCGCGGTCCGAAAGGAAAGTGGCTATGAATACCAAGTGTTACGGGTGCAATGGAACGAGGTAGCGAGGATTGCACTATGTGGGTCAAAAGTAAAGTATGAGCGAAGGCATGAGCGAATACTTATGTGCGAAAAAATGCAACGTTTACGCGGTGTGTGCGAGCTAGCTAGTGCTACGCTGGCATGGAGGTTCGGGCTAGTCCCGAAGCGTAGGCCGACTCGGCCAGGCCAGCAATACAAGGTTTGGTAAAACAGTGCGCGCGAAGTTGGCGAAGCCCCGTTAGCAGTAACGGGCGAACAACGGCTGCTGCTGTACGCGATGTTGATGGTCGCGGTAAGGAATGTCGAGAAAATTCCTTACAAACATCATGCAACTACACTTCCATACCCAGAAACCGGAGCCATTTCTCCAAGTGACTCACAAGACATACACGTTATTATTCCAGATGAGCATTACAAAGCCACCGTGCTGCAATTACAAAACCGCTATGTTACAAAACAAAGCCATAGTGCTGCAATTACAACACCACTATGTTACAAAACAAAGCCAGCATTGTGTCGCTCGTCAATGTCAGGCACTTATTTCTGTCGGACAATCTTCTGTTGCTGCTCACCGCTCCATCTGCTGCCCTGTAGGCGGCACTTTACCCGCAGCCATGAAGCGACGCGCGTTGCTTAAGTAACCTTGTAACAAGGTAACAAAGGGAGGGGTCGTGGAGTGGAGGAGGCATGGATAGAAGTGACGGAAATGTGTGAGCTGTCCTGTAGGCGGCACTTTACCCGCAGCCATGAAGCAACATGCGTTGCTTAACTTGGGGGGAAGGAGGCATGGATAGAAGTGACGGAAATGTGTGAGCTGCCCTGTAGGCGGCACTTTACCAGCAGCCACATGGGAGAATGAAGAAGACAAGAAGGGTCAAGTGAAAGAGATGGGTGAACACGAGAAGAACGGTCTAAACTAATGTAAGAACTCCTGGTAGATGGCACAAAAATGAAAGCAGAAGATGTGCACGCAGCAGTCCCCAAGCACTACCCAAGCCTCTGACTTACCGAGCTTGGGCTCCCAGCCTCGGATCTTGAGCTCGCAATACTCCTGGCAGATGGCGCAGAGGAAGCAGAAGGTGTGCACACAGCAGTCCCCAACGCAGTACCCGAGCCTGTGACTTACCGAGCCTGGACTACAGCCTCGGACTTACCGAGCTTGGGCTCCCAGCCTCGGTTCTTGAGCTCGCGGTACTCCTGGCAGATGGCGCAGAGGAAGCAGAAGGTGTGCACGCAGCAGTCCCCAACGCACTACCCAAGCCTCTGCCTTACCGAGCCTGGGCTACAGCGTCGGACTTACCGAGCTTGGGCTCCCAGCCTCGGATCTTGAGCTCGCGATACTCCTGGCAGATGGCGCACATGAAGCAGAAGGTGTGCACGCAGCAATCCCCGCAGGGCCTGGCTGGCAGCATGTACTTGTTCCTCAGCCTCTTGCGGAAGCCTGGGAGAAAGTAGGGAATGGAAGGGCATCGGAAAAAAGGCATGATGTTGAGTCTGCTGAATTGACTCATAGTGCAGGGCTTGGCTGGCAGCATGTACTTGTGCCTCAGCTTCTTGCGGAAGCCTGGTGCAAGTTTGGGGATAAGGAGATGGGCAATGGGGGCAATGGGAGATAGGCAATGGGAGATGAGCGTGTAAGAAAGGGCTCAATCCCCAAACGGCTTGGCTGCTGCAGCAGCTTCTGGTGGGATAGGCCTGGCGGAGAAGCCGGGATAGGGAGAGAGGCAATAGGGGATTGGAGATGGGTAGTGACAGATGAGCATGCAGGGCTTGGACTGGATGACAGCAGGTGCTTCTGCAGCAGCCTCTGGCGGAAGTTTGGCGGAGAAGCAGGGATAGGGATACCGGAAATAGGTGAGTGGAGATGGGCAGTGAGAGACGAGCATGCAGGGCCTGTATTGGCTGGCAGCATGTGCTTCTGCAGCAGCCTCTGGCGGAAGCCTTGCGGAGAAGCCGGGATAGGGTGACACGCAACAGGGGAGCGGAGATGGGCAGTGAGAGACGAGCATGCAGGGCCTGTATTGGCTGGCAGAACGTGCATCTGCAGCAGCTTCTGGCGGAAGCCTGGCAGAGTGTGAATGAGGAAAGGCATGTTGAAATCACTTTTGAGAATTCTCAGAAATGAATGTAGAAAGGTGGACAATGGGAGGGTGACGATGGGAGGCAGATAGATGGTGAGAGGAGAGGAGAAGGAACAAGGCTCAAGTAGAGTCTAGCCTATAGATGGCACGAGATTGGAACGACAGGAGCGACTGAAACGAAAGATGGCACGAGATTGGAAGCCGAGCCTTGCTCATTTACGTGCCTTTTCTTTGGTCACAATTCAATCCGTTACAGTAAAAAACGCGAGGACGAGGAGGAGAGGAGGAGGAGGAGGGGAAGAGAGGGAGGGGACGAGAGGACAAGAGGGAAAGGAGTAAAGGAACGAAAGGGGGGGGCGGGGGAGAGGAGGAGAGAAGGCTAAGGGGCCCAATCACACAGCCCTCGCTCATGTTAACAGAAGACAAGGCAAAGAAGACCCGATTTGCAGAGCCTGCATCATTCGAACGAAGCACTTCTTTAAACCCGTTCACCTCGTTACAGTCTGCTTCGTCAAAGCCACAAGAGCCTTACCGCAGGAATAAAGGCAGCCCATACAGACGAGGACCTCGATGAGATACCCGAGGCAGCAGGCGGTGCCGGAGTCTGGTGGGCAATAAATACCCGTTACAATCTGCTCCGTTAAGGGCACCAGGGGCTTACCGCAGGAGTAGCAGCAGCCCATGCCGAGGAAGATCTGAATGATGTACCAGAGGCAGCAGGCGGTTCCAGAATCTGGTGGGTCCAGGGGAGCAGGGAAGAAGGAAAGAGGTGACTTCTTGCGTTTAACTTGCGGTAGGAAGTAGCAGGAGCCTATGACGATGAAAGATCTGGATGATGTACCAGAGGCAGCACGTGGTGCCGGAGTCTGGTGCGGCGAAGGAAGCAAAACGGAGAAAACTGGAGCACGCAAGTTGCAGGGTAGGAGGGAAAGAGGCGAATCTTGCTTGAGTCAACTTAAGAGGCAGCCCATGCCGACGCTGACGTGGATCTGGATGAGATACCAGAGGCAGCACGCGGTGCTGGAGTCTGGTGGGCCAAGGCAGGGAAGCCAAGAGAAGCAACAGGGAAGAGGTGACTTATGAATATCAGTGCAAGGCAGCCCATACAGACGAGAGCTTGAAGAGACCAGAGGCAGCAGGCGGGGTGCCGGAGTCTGGTGGGCCAAGGAAGCAACAGGGAAGCAACAAGGAGGGGAATGGGGGATGTGTTGGTACAAACGGAGAGGAGACGAACGAGAACAAGAGACAAGGCACGCTGATTTTGACTAAGAAAAAAATGGTCAACTAGAATGCACGTAACAATTGGCCAGTTTCATTTGCCATTTCAGGGTGGTAAAGAACGGCGGTAGCACATCCGATGCTCAACGCAGGATCGCCACGTGGCCTCGCAAGGGTCACTATTCACTGTTCACCATTCACCATTCACCATTCACCATTGATCATCTACGATACTACCCACCGAGCAGCCTTCATACTGAGCCGGCTGCAAGTTACTGTAGTTGAAGCACGTGGCGCTGGCACCGTCTCGAAAAGCATGAATTCCTTGAGACGCCATCAGGAAAGCGATTCACTTGTGAAGCCATGTTACCTGTTAAGCCGTCTGTAACAATCTCCGCGTTTCGGCCGACGATGATGCATGGACACCAGAGCGCACAGCAACCTGCAGGAAAACGCCTCAGAAAAAGAGAAAGATGGAAAGATATAAATAAAGGAAGAAATAAATAAAGAAATAAATACAAGTAAGGAAGAAAGATGTAAAGAAAGAAAGTAAGGAAGTCAGAAAACACAACGCAAGGACCTGAAAGCATCCGTAGGCACGAAGGTCACACAAGGCGCATCAATCTCCGGATCTTCAAAGCGTGTCGAGAGTCCAAATTCAGAGGCGAAACGATAACGACCCGACAGCAAAAACACCAAGAAAAAGCTTCCAACAAGACAAAACTGAATTATAGACTTGAGACGAACTCGACAGAAGAAAATGAATCTAAAGAACAGCCTGAGGAGCAACGCAAACTGGAAATATAGAAAGCGCTAATCGCAACTCGCTTGGAAAGACAAAACGCTTCAATAAATCGCAACACATCACTGAACATTGGGCTTACAGGTGCCGCAATCCTCGGCGCAGCCGCAGAGGCCGGTCGTCCACGCGCCCATCGGCGCCGAAGACGGAGGTGTCGCCATGGTTGACCCTGGTTGACTCCGATTGAACCCGATTGACCTCAATTAACCTCCTGATTCCGATAGACGTTGATTCAGAAGGCACAAGGTTTTTATGCTTGACGCGGGTCGCGTGATTGATTAGAAGTCGAAATGGCGCCTGGAATTTCAATCGATAATGAACAGACTGCGTAGGTGTCCTCTAGTTACTTTCGTAAACTTGAGAAAATGCTGTCGACTCGGGATGTTGGAAGACTGTTATACAGCTAGAATTCGCCTGAACCAATCACCGAAAAAATAAAAACAAGAACAGAAAAAGCCAGTAGAGAAGATGAGGAGGTAAATACGAGCAGGGATCCAAAAAGGTACTAGAGAGGGATTGGGTGGAAGGAACGGTGTGAGTTGGAGGTACGCGTTCCAGTTTCCAAACAACAGCTGTGAGAATTGAACGTGTTGCTGGGTCGGGATGGGATGGGAAATGTCAACTCAACATTGAGATTGTTTTATTGGAGGCTCAAGTCTGCCGCAATCTGCGGCGCAGCGAGGGGAACCAAAAACCAGGCAGGCGTCTTCGCAATAATGCAAGAATTGAGTGATGTCCAAATTGTACACTCGGTCGTTTCACAAATATACTTTTATTATTATACCGTCTACCTTTCACCAAGTTTGCCCACCAACAACCGCCCTTTCAATACCTTTCTTAAAAAAACCAGGGACGATATTTCGTAATAATGATATAAAAAAAGGAGCATGTCACATCCTTTTTGGGTTGCGTAGCAACCCTATATATCTGGTTTCACATTTTGGGGATATCATTTGAATAGTGACTTTTACGCACTCTTTGGAGCACCAATTTGAACGTTTTTTAACTGTGTTCAAATGGATGCCTCCAATAGTGAATAAAAATCACTCTTGAATGAGATCCCCATATGTGAAACCAAATACCGGTGCGTATCATGTTGAAACCAAGAATTTGCTCGACCGTCCCAGCATAGTCGATAAATACGGCGGATGGTACGGCCGAGCATAATATTCCGGTATCAACACGAACGAATGTAATTGTACAAATGAACAACAAAGTATGAGGTGGTGTGGATGCTTCAAAGTGAATGTTAAGATGCATCATGTAGCAACAGAGG
Source organism: Closterium sp. Naga37s-1 (assembly GCA_947471745.1). NCBI lineage: Eukaryota > Viridiplantae > Streptophyta > Zygnematophyceae > Desmidiales > Closteriaceae > Closterium > Closterium sp. Naga37s-1. The sequence continues at coordinate 2,746,478 of CANJKZ010000169.1, read as the reverse complement.
TTGATGGGGTCGTTGAAACAGCGAAAACACGCTGCCCCAAAGACGATTAACAACCTCTAATTGCATACATAACACACAGTAATACCACACTTTGAAACACACATCCCACAAACACGAATGCAAACGCACGTAAAAAGACTACATACAACACCACGTAGCGGTTGTGAAAGTGCAACCCCACAGTGAAACAAACATAACGAACAGACATGAACACACACGCAAACAAGCACAGATAGATACAGATACCGTAATAAACACACAACCGTCATGAATAAATTCAGAAATGCATAAATAATTGCTAGCCTATCCCACCTTACCCTCCCTACAACCCTCCCTCCCTCCTTCCCTCATCTCCATCCCACTCCCTCATCTCCCTTCTCAGCTCACGCACGCGCCCTGCACAAAGCAAAATCAGAGAAGTCGACACACACACGCCCTGCACAAAGCAAAAACAGGGAAGTCAACAACATACACACACCCAAGCAAAAACAGGGAAGTCAACACACACACGCCCTGCACAAGAAAGCAAGAACAAAGAAAGCAAAACACACCTTGCACAAAAAACAGTTGATGTTCACACAGTGTGTACAAGAAAGCGAAAACAGGATACTGCAACACATGTGCTCTTACAGGGGGCCAAGCAAGAAATACAAATCACCCTCCCTCACATGCATTGCACGTGCTCTCACACGCTCTCTCACGCGCCCTCTCACGCGCACTCTCACGCGCACTCTCACGCGCTCTCTCACGCGCTTTCTCATGTGCTCTCTCTCACGCACTCACTCATGCGCTCTCTCACACACTCTCTCACGCGCTCTCTCAAGCGCTCTCTCACGCGCTCTCTCACACGCTCTCTCATGCGTCTCTCACACGCACCCTCACGTGCTCTCTCACGCCCTCTCTCACGCCCTCTCTCACGCCCTCTCTCACGCCCTCTCTCACGCGCACTCTCACGCGCTCTCTCACGCGCTCTCTCACGCGCTCTCTCACGCGCTCTTTCACACGCTCTCTCACGTGCACTCTCACACGGACTCTCACACGCACTCTCACGCGCACTCTCACGCGCACTCTCACGCTCTCTCTCACGCGCTCCCTCACGCGCTCTCTCATGCGCTCTCTCACGCGCTCTCTCACGCGCACTCCCACGCGCTCTCTCACGTGCACTCTCACGCGCACTCTCACGCGCTCTCTCACGCGCTCCCTCACACGCTCTCTCATGCGCTCTCTCACGCGCTCTCTCACGCGCACTCTCACACGCACTCTCACACGCACCCTCACGTGCTCTCTCACGCCCTCTCTGACGCGCACTCTCACGCGCTCTCTCACGCGCTCTCTCACGCGCTCTCTCACGTGCACTCTCACACGGACTCTCACGCGCACTCTCACGCGCACTCTCACGCTCACTCTCACGCTCTCTCTCACGCGCTCTCTCATGCGCTCTCTCACACGAACTCTCACACGCACCCTCACGTGCTCTCTCACGCCCCCTTTCACGCCCTCTCTCACGCCCTCTCTCACGCGCACTCTTACGCGCTCTTTTCACGCGCTCTTTCACGCGCTCTCTCATGCGCTCTTTCACGCGCTCTCTCACGTGCACTCTCACACGGACTCTCATGCGCACTCTCACGCGCACTCTCACGCTCTCTCTCACGCGCTCCCTCACGCGCTCTCTCATGCTCTCTCTCACGCGCTCTCTCACGCGCACTTCCACGCGCACTCCCACGCGCTCTCTCACGCCCTCTCCCATTCCCTCTCTCACGCGCACTCTCACGCGCTCTCTCACGCGCCCTCTCACGCGCTCTCTCACGTGTGCTCTCACGCGCCCTCTCACGCGCTCTCACGCGCTCTCTCACGCGCACTCTCACACGCTCTCTCACGCGCACTCTCACGCGCCCTCTCACGAGCTCTCTCACGCGCACTCTCACACGCACTCTCACACGCACCCTCACGTGCTCTCTCACGCCCTCTCTCACGCCCTCTCTCACGCCCTCTCTCACGCGCACTCTCACGCGCTCTCTCACACACTCTCTCACACGCTCTCTCACGCGCTCTTTCACGCGCTCTCTCACGTGCACTCTCACACGGACTCCCACGCGCACTCTCACGCGCTCTCCCACGCCCTCTCCCACGCCCTCTCGCACGCGCACTCTCACGCGCTCTCTCACGCGCACTCTCACACGCTCTCTCACGCGCACTCTCATGCGCACTCTCACGCGCTCTCTCACGCGCTCTCACGCGCTCTCTCACGCGCACTCTCACACGCTCTCTCACGCGCACTCTCACGCCCTCTCTCACGCGCTCTCTCACGTGCACTCTCACGCGCACTCTCACGCGCTCTCTCACGCGCCCTCTCACGCGCACTCACACGCACTCTCACGCGCACTCCCACGCGCTCTCTCAAGTCCTCTCTCACGCGCTCTCTCACGCGCTCTCACGCGCTCTCTCACGCGCACTCTCACACGCTCTCTCACGCGCACTCTCACGCCCTCTCTAACGCGCTCTCTCACGTGCACTCTCACGCGCACTCTCACGCGCACTCTCACGCGCACTCTCACGCGCTCTCTCACGCGCCCTCTCACGCGCCCTCTCACGCGCTCTCACCCGCGCGCTCTCACGCGCTCTCTCACGCGCCCTCTCACGCGCTCTCTCACGCGCTCTCTCACGCGCGCTCGCACGCGCACTCTCAGGCGTGCTGTCACGCTCTCTCTCACGCGCTGTCACGCGCTCTCTCACGCGCACTCTCACGCGAACTCTCATGCCCTCTCTCACGCGCTCTCTCACGCGCTCTCCCTCGCGCTCCGTCTCTCCCCTTCGTCAAATGAAAGTGCAATGCAAGAGGAGGCCAATCGACACACAAAATTTACAAAGAGAGCAAAACAAAAAGTAAATTTCAGAGGGGAGAGGGAGGATGAAGGGACCGGAACGCACCTCATAACCACGGTGCCTACAACCCGCGCTGGCACACCAATCCCCGCGGGCGCACCAACCCACGCTCGCGCACCAACCCGCGCTCGCGCACCAACTCGCGGTTGCGCTCGTGCACCTGTCGCCGGAGGCGACGGAGGAAGGAGAGGCGACGGCGGGATGGAGGGAGGCGACGGCGGGATGGAGGGAGGCGGCGGCGGGATGGAGGGAGGCGACGGCGGGATGGAGGGAGGCGACGGCGGGATGGAGGGAGGCGACGGCGGGATGGAGGGAGGCGACGGCGGGATGGGAGGGAGTGGCGACGGTGGGGTGGGGAGGGAGTGGCGATGGCGGGGTGTGAGGGAGAGGCGACAGGGAGGTGGGAGTGAGAGGCGACGGCAGGGTGAGAGGTGGCGGGATGGGAGGGAGAGGTGGCGGCGGGATGGGAGGGAATGGCGACGGGAGGGTAGGAGGGAGGGGCGACTGCGGGGTAACAGGTAGAGGCGGCGGCTGGGTGTTAGGAAAACGCGATAGGTGGGTTGGGAGAAAATGGCAGAGAGAGCAGGTACAGGGGGAATTCGAGGAACCAAGAGCAGACAGAGTTCGAGTTGACAGCTGGGAAGGGAAACGGAATGCGCAGAGCAACAACGCGACGGGCAGAGAGAGCAGAGTAGAGCAGGTGGTCGATTTCAAGAAACCAAGTCAGCGGAGAATTCGATATGACAGCGGACAAAAGGAAGGATTTTTTGTGGTGCTGGCAAGAAAATCTTCTGCGGAATATCTCAGCGGAAACGGGTCGTCAGGCCTGACGACTCTCTGACGACCTGACGACATGCTGCCCCGGGCAGGAAAAAACTAAAACCCTATCGGATGGCATGCCATCCGAGGGAGGCATCAACCCTAAATCCATGCCTCCCCGTGTTTAGGGTTGATGCCTCCCTGACCGGATGCATGCCGGATAGGGTTTTATTTTTTTTGCCCGCGGGCAGCGAGCTCCCCCGGGCGGACTCGCTTGTCCGCTGAGATATATCAACCGAAGGCAAACAAACTAACGCATGAAACGAGTACAGTTTTAGGACGATGGGGCGAATTGCAAGCCAAAACAGAACTTGGGCATACCGTATGACAGACCAGAAAAAAACACACGCATCTGGAACTACTGTCAGGTGGCGACACATGCGTAACCACGACCCACCTATCTGACACATTAGATTTTGCTGCAAATAAACAAACCCAATAAGAAGTACTGTGATATAATAATTGTAGGTAAAAAAACAAGTGCTTATGATAGCTTCTACGCAACCCTTCCGACGTTAACGTCAAATCTTGTTTCATATGAACATTGCATTAAAAAACATGCTGTATCATTTCAACATGGTTGTGGCAATGGATTGCACATAACTGCACCCTATGACTCATCAGGTCCGCCAAGAAAACCAGGAGAATCACCAGGAGATGCCCCGAAAGGAAGTGGCAAGGAATCCGAAAGTGAGAAGTCGAGGGCCTTGGAGAGCTGCGGTTGAAACTGGAACTCCGACATTGCCTGCAAACGTGCCAATGCAGAATCCACAGAACACGGCCCGATGAAAAGAAACTCGTGTCTTGATAAAGTTCCAGCAATACTGCCTCGGTTAACTCGCGTAAAGCAGGGCATCGAAATGCCATTACCATAGACAAAAAGCAACGAGATAAGGGACAACGGTCAATTACCCTCTCAACTCACCAAGGGCGTGGTTGCTGCAGCAGCTCAAGGCACCGCTCTGCAGTGGTCGTGGCTGCAAGTGTGACTAACGCTCCAGATTTAGATGCTTCAAAAAACAGCTACAGAGAGTGAATGGCTGATCCAAACTCACATAGGGAGTGAGTGGCTGCTGCAGTAGCTCAAGGCACCACCGCTCTGCAGTGATTCTTGCTGCATGCGTGTGCACTGCCCCAGATTCTCGGCTTTCAGGTGCCTAAAAGGACAGACCTGTAACTCACCAAGGGAGTGAGTGGCTGCTGCAGCAGCTCAAGGCACCGGTCTGCAGTGGTAATGGGTGTGTGCGTGCATGTGTAACTGCTGCACACTCTCACGTTTCAGGCGCTCAAAAGAAAAGACCTGCAACTCACCAAGGGAGTGAGTGGCTGCTGCAGCAGCTCAAGGCACCGCCGCTCTGCAGTGGTTCTTGCTGCATGCGTGTGCACTGCTCCAGGTTCTCGTTCTACAAGCGCCTTAACAAGTGACTTGCAACTCACCAAGGGAGTGAGCGGCTGCTGCAGTAGCTCAAGGCACCGCTCTGCAGTGGTCGTGGCTGCACGCGTGACAAATGCTCGAGATTCTCTCGCCTCTTCCACTCCCGAATTCGCACCTTCAACAGAGGCAGTGCCTTGCAAATCGAGCGAGTTGCTGTTTGGAATTGTTAGGGAGAAAAAAGAAAAAGAAATAAATAAAGAAAAGAAAAGAAAAGATAGGGGGAACAACATGAATGGGGAAATGGCATGAGTGAAGGAACAAGGGCATCTCTGGAAAAAGAGGGCATCTGTGGCATCGTCTGAGGGTGCTTTTGCATTCCAGATGCAAAAATGCGGGGACCAAATGCATGAAGAGAATATTCAGTGCGAGCAGCAGGTTGTTGAGAAGCAACTCCAAGTCGCCTCAAATGTTTATATATATATTTTAGGCGCCTCAAGAGTAGTCAAGATGCACACGGGTCAAGTCGAGGACCAAACTCATGAGTTGAGCATTTCCAGGCAGCGTTAGGTAAAGAAACAACTGCAACTTACCCATGGGACGCCACACTGCTAGCAGACTTTTGAGGCTCCTCAATAGACTCTTGAGGCGCCTTTTGAAGCACTCAAAAGACTTACCCATGGGACGCCACACTGCTAGCAGACAATAAGCATTTTTTTAGGCACTCAGAACGGCAACCGCAACTTACCCATAAGACGCGGCACTGGTAACAGGCAACAGCGATTTTTTGGGGCCCCTAAAAAAAACAACAAGCGCAACTTACCTGTGGGACGTGGCACTGCTAGCAGGCAACAAGTCACTGAGAAGCATCATCCCCCCAGGGGGGTTAGGCAGAAGCACCTCCCTTGCTGCTCCTCTTCCTTCTTTACCCGATAAGAGCACCCCTCCTAAGGCTCCCTCTCCTGCCCCATCTCCACCTGAAGCCCGGGAAATAGGAGCAGAAGATACCCCTGTGACAGCCAAATCCCCTCTAACATTGGGAAGTCCTGTCACAGAGGTACTAGGAATCCCTGCAGCAGCGATGGAGGAGGTTGCAAAGAAAGCGGCCAGCTGTGGAGCGGCCAGAAACCCCCTCGGATCCCCCACGCTGCTGTCCGCTCCAGGTGTGCTTTCCCCTTCAATATAGTCACCAGCAAGGAGTTCAGCAGAGGAAGAAGTGCCTATTGAAGAATCTTCTGAAACTAGGGAAGCTGGAAGTGCGGGTGGTGTGGGAAGTGGCTGTCCGGGAAGGTTCTGGGAAGCGTTCGCGGATTGTGCAACGCTGGCAGTGGTAGGTTTGCTAGCACTGGTTGCACTGGTAGCACCGGGTGTAGCAGTTTCTGCTTCCAGCAGGAGTGGCTCTGTGGCAGGAAAGAGAAGGCTGCAGGAAGAGCCTGCACTGGTGAGGCTTGGATTGTTGTGCACATGGGGGGGTTGACTGGTCAGTCTCGTGAGTCTTGTTGCTGGGGTTGGTAGAGACGCGGGGGATTGTATGTGGACTGGGGCTCTGGTGGAGAGGAGTGAATCCACCTGCTTCTGTCATGGCGAATGGGGGGGAAGGAGGGATGGTGAACAGGGAGATACAAGGGTGCATGTGAGACGCAGGGGATTGTATGTGGACTGGTGCCCTGGTGGAAAGGAGTGAATCCACCTGCTTCTGTCATGGCACAGAGCAACAGAGGGATGGCGGATAAGAGAAGGGTACATGTGAGAATGGGTATGGGGAAGTGAATGTGGGGCAGGTGCTGTGGTGGCGAGATGGGACCTGCCTGCTTCTGTCCTTACAAATGGAATCATTGTGGTAGACGTTTTCTTAGAATAATAAAAATTCTGGTAGACAGAATATTGAACACAGGTGGAACGGGGAGAAAGCAAGCAAGGCTTGTTCACAGCAGGAAGAACAAAGAAGAAAACAAAACAGAACAGAACATTATAAAAGAAAACAGAACAGCAGAGATTCGGGGGTAAACTAATGAATGAAACACTGGACGCAGGAAATTAGAAGCTTGGAAGGAGTGTAAGTGGATGCATGCAAAGGAAATGGTTTCGGCAACGATTGAGTTTTGCCTGGGAAAGAGCGTCAACATTCTATACGAAGCAAGATCATGTCATTCAACTGGAAATGCTAGTTGGCACATGGCGATAAACTGATTCGCTTACGCTTGCGGTTGCGATTCTCTTGCTGATGTCAGCAACCAGCTTTGCCTCTTCCTCAACCTGCAGAGGAGAACAAAAAAAGGATGCGAGAAAGAAAGCACGAAGTCACACAAGCAAAAAGCTATCAACGACCGCAGTTTGTTGTTCCTGGTTTTGAGGTGCTTCAGAACTTGTCTCATTTCACACCATGACCAAATATTGTTTCTGAAATTGCAACTCTCTTTGTTCATGTCAAGTCACCAAACAGCTTTGCCATCAGTGCAAATCGAAATCACGAAAGCAAAAAGAAGATACAACAAAAAAGGACAGAAATAGGAGATTTAGACAAAGATGAGAAGGGAACACATTAAGAATTAGAAGGGGAAGCCACAAGGAGGGAACAGGAGCTCGGGAAAGTAACACTGAGAAGGTTACCAGATCCAAATCGCGAAACAAAACCTGTGCTGCACTTCTTGCAATTGGCCTTCTGGCACTTGCTGCATGTCAAGTCTGTTTTTGAGGCGCCTCAAAAGCAGCCTTCTGACACTTGCTGCATGACAAGACGAGACGCCATGGAATGCACAGTCGGGACTAGGGCGAGAGATACTGTATTACAGGCTACATGAGCGTACCCGCTGCTGCACTCTGTATTACAGGTTACAGGAACGTACCTTTTGCTGTACTCTCTGCGGCACGAATTCTAACAATTGCTGCAATTTCAGCCATGGAATGCACAGTCGGGACTAGGGCGAGAGATACTGTATTACAGGCCACATAAGCGTACCCTCTGCTGCACTCTCTGCAGCACGGCTTCTGACACTTGGTGCAGGAAGAGGAGCGAGTGGAACAACAAGTAGGAGCGAGCAAGGGAGACAGATAATCTATTACAGGCTGCATAAGCGTACCCTCTGCTGCACTCTCTGCAGCACGGCTTCTGAGACTTGGTGCAGGAAGAGGAGCGAGTGGAACGACAAGTAGGAGCGAGCAAGGGAGACAGATAATCTATTACAGGCTGCATAAGCGTACCCTCTGCTGCACTCTCTGCAGCACGGCTTCCGACACTTGCTGCAGGAAGAGGAGCGAGTGGAACGACAAGTAGGAGCGAGCAAGGGAGACAGATAATCTATTACAGGCTGCATAAGCGTACCCTCTGCTGCACTCTCTGCAGCACGGCTTCCGACACTTGCTGCAGGAAGAGGAGCGAGTGGAACGAAATCTAGGAACGAAGAAGGGAGAAAGTGTATCTGCTTCAGGCTACATAACCGTACCCTCTGCTGTACTCGCTGCAGCACGGCTTCTGACACTTGCTGCAGGAGGAGGAGCGAGTGGTGGATATGGCGATACGTGTCATCACATGATAGGCCGGAGGGTACCACTGCACGGGCGAAACCAACAACGTGAATGAGCAGGGAGATGTATAAAACAACAGGATGGAATTCTACGATGGAAGAGAAACACGGGCATGATTGGTTGCTCCGACTTTTGAGGCGCCTCAATATTCGAAAACGTGAATGAGCAGGGAGATGTATAAAACAACAGCAAGGAATTCTACGATGGAAGAGAAACACGGGCATGATTGGTTGCTCAGAAAGAAGCCAAGGAGGGTAATTGCAGTGGTAAGCTAAAACAGAAACTTATGCCACAGATAACAAAATTACTTAAAGACCTCTCAAGACAGATCAAAACCCGAGAACAGGTATTCAAGTAGCAGATCGGCACACCCAATCGGGACTCGTGACGCAACGTGAAGGTCCTGTAAGGTGAAAGGAATTCTGTGGTAAGCAACATGAGTTGGAGTGCGGTTCAGTGGCATGCAATGCGGTTCAGTGGCATGCAATGGTGCGGAGTGGCAAGCAGTGACGTTCGGTGGCATGTAGTGCGGTTCAGTGGGATGAAAGTGCTGCTTAGCTGCTAGAACGCCCCACATACTACCCCGCCGCGATTACGTCTGGTTCCTCTGGAAAACCGCAAACCAGCAAATCTTGCAACTATCACTCAGTGCTGCTTCACTGACCGAATGACTTGCTTCGCATTCACACCCCCGCTGAGACTACGCGCTAATGGAGTCGCAAAACTTAAAGCTTACACGGAATATCAGCGATTCGGTTCCTCATGGTCAGGCAGAAACACGGAAGAGTCCACGTCCTCCAATCACAGCCCGTACTTCACTTCACCAACGGATCAGATTCAAAACCCTAGTGAGATGTCTCCGTGCGATGTTATCAGCGTCTCTGGCACCTGTGCGAAAGAATTTCAGAGCCCTTCTGGCATGAAAAGGTCTTAACGAAGAAGCAAAGAAGCGTGTGTCAATTTTCGCGACTGTAACCGCTCTACCTGCGCAGGCACTCCCTGCTATGCTCTTTCTGATCAACTTATGCTGAACTCCCGTGCGGGTAGTAAGACGATGTTTAATGCGCTCTAGATGTCGCTCCCCTGCCTCACCCCGCCTGCTCAGCTCCACCAGACGCCTCAAGGGGCTAAAGCCAAGGCCAACGCCCTTGGAGCTAGCACCCTAGGGCCAGCAGCCTAGCGCCATCGGCCTATCCTCCAGCGTCTAAGACTAGAGCGCCCTAGGGCGAGTGCCCTAGGGTATATCGCCTAATGCACGAGGGCAAGGACAGGCGCTCTAGGCGTGAGCGCCTTAAAACCCGGGGTCCAAGAGTTTCCAAGTTAGGAAGGTTGCTAGGGGCAAGAAACGTGACTGGCTCGCGAACCAGGGTGTTGTCGAAATCGGTGGTTGTGGGTCGTAAAGTATGAAAACCTCGCGAGTGTAACCAGATCTGGAATGCAACGTCAAAATTCGTTCGCAAATAGTTTCGGATGGGCGCGAAAATTGTTCACGAAATCGTCACTACAATCGTTTGACAATTTCGCGTGGCGAAAAAATTCCCGAAGGTTTTCGAAGTTAGGAAGTTTGAGTCAGTATCTACTGGGTCACACCCAACCAAAGTTAGGAAGTTTGAGGCAGTTTTGGCCTGTTTGGGACTCCGGTTTTAAGCCCTAGCAGTTAAGAGGGTGGGAGAAAGGTGGTGGAAATTAGTACCTGAGAAGGTAAGTTGACTACTGGAGTAGTTTCAAACGACGGGTGGGAAATTGCGTGGGAGAAAGGCTGGAGACATCTCTGGGGCGATGTTCGGCAGCCCACGGGACAAAGCGAGGGATGGGGGGAGATATCCAAACTCACCAGAGTTATCTTCTCTACTAGAAGGTTGTTGCTAGTGATACAGATTCAATTTTGCTGCTGATTCATAATGAAGATTCTTCATTGTTGATGAGTGATCCTTTTACCGTATTGTTTTCAGTCTCTGATCGATGATGATAACCATCATTGTACATAAAAATTTATGCAAGAAGCACAATACGCATTTACAGCCATACCTACATTGATAGCAGAACTTCATACCCTAAACTTTGAACAAATTAGCCATATTCTGGTCATCTACTTTGTTGACAAAGATGTTGTCAGCCATAGCAACAAGGCCCATAATCAGAGCCCTGTCTACATTGGGCTTGACATGCACCACATATGTCTGAGTGGCCAAGAAAGCACCCGAGACATCGAGCTTACGGTCCACCTTTGCCAAAATACGGCCGCTGGAGGTGGCAATCTGCATGAGGAGGTAATAAAAGTGAGAAAAAGACCAGTTATCGCATATGTGGTGGTGCATATCAAGCCCAATGATGTTTTGCAAAAGGCCAGCTTTATGGACGTCCTGCTTTTGTTTCCAAATGCTGGTAAGCAGAGCACGGACATACATTCTTGCATGTCAGTGATGTAGGTGAGGATGCAAGAAAACAGATTAAGAACACAGCTCAGAAATCAAGACAGACAAACACGGTGTTATCAGGAGATACGGAAATTTTGAGAAGATAGACAATGGAAGGACGTACGTTGAAATCGTACTGAACGAAATTGCCCTTGAGAATGATGTCGGGTGCATCAGTTGACGTATTCCCTTTCAGGAAAACCTGAACATAATTCAGACACAATTGCATGGAATAGCAGGGAAAACAAAACCATTCTGAGGATAAATATATTGTAACTAGCACACTAACTCACCACTGTAGGTCGAGCATACAAAAAATAACTCCCAGCCCAGGATACAATGTACATAGTTGCAGAACCCCCCAATCACCTTCCATGCCTGCCCTGCTGATTCCTTACATGTCACTAGCTATGAAACAAAGGTGATAGAAACTCACATTGAGAATGGGTGACCAGGTCAGCACGACTTTCTTGGCGGTGAGCAGCGCGTTGCTGGGATCGGGGTTGGCGCCGGCGCAGAGGTACGTGGTGTCGCTGATTGAAAATACTTTGCTAGCCAGCGAGCAAACCGGCTCATCCTGCGCGTTGAAAATGGTCTTACGATCCTTGATGTCCCATGCCCTGCCACATTGGTGACAAGCATTGGGAAACGCGGCGTTGATTAATAGGTGGAGCCAATCTTGAGGGCGATCACACGAATTACACGAACGTACGCAGTAGGTTTATCAATTTCACGTACTTATCCTCGGTCCTGAAGACTAGTTGACCCTGACCGTCGTGAATCTCGGCCTTCTCACGCAGCGACCACATCTTTTCCTTCAATATAAGCACCGACTCTTCTGGCACGCAGTACTGGCTTCCCACCACCACGTACGGCTCGTTTGAGTCAGCCATGGCCAGAGATGCTCGCGACGACAGGGGTAAATCCGCGACTGTCGACAATCGAAGTGAAGCTGTTCTCAATGTGGAAATGCTAGCGTCGCTTCGGAGTGAAGCTGATTACGCGTCAACTAATGTTGCCTTAACGATTTCGAGTTTATCACTCTGGCTGGAGATATGTAGAGCTGGGCTCATGAAGGCTCTCCGAGCAAATCGTTACGTGAAATTGAGAACTTCCAACAGCCTATCGATACTGTACGAGCTATCAACCAACTCGTCGGCACAGGAATGGTGCACTAGGATTGGGCGATCGTCCACGTGTGCTTGTGACGGAAACGACGCCACGTCATCCGCGGAATCTGTGAACGAATCGGGACGTGGTGCGATTGCCGTCGCGGGCTCCCAAACCCGCCCGATCGGGCGGTATGTGAGCTGGTGGTGGGGCACCATGATAGGAGGAATATGTACAGGTGATGCCCACCCCATGCACGCGAATTTGCTCTGCACCGGATGGAAACGCTGCACCCGAGGTTTTTTCCCCAGCCTGTTGCACCCACGGTACAAGCGCGTCGCGTAGTTATGAACCAATTGTAACGAACAAATCGAAGTCAAACTGAAGAGACTGAAGTCAAAATGTCAACGGATAAGGTTACAGATCCTTTTATAAGCACCTGCAAATCCTTTTTAGCTAGCTGCGAATTGACGAAACTTATGCGAAATGCACGATACAGCTTATACGCCCCCTTCACAAGGCAACCGGGAGGGGCTCAATCAGGCATCATGTGTACTGCAGTCCTGTAGTGTGGGGTGGGCAAACCAGAGGGGAGGAGGAGGGCACCAGTATAGCAGCATCTGGTATCTTGCACAACGGCCAGCTTCGTTGCCCCCTTCTCGTCTGTCGCAGTCACCCATCAAGGACGAATTGCTGTTTCATTCATCAGGAACACCCTACTTTGCTGTCCCTTGTATACGCCGTTCTGAATCTCTCACCACGCCTTTCTTTGGTTTGTTTACCACTCTGCACCTGGGATCTCTCATCCGCGCAGTTGTCCTGGGAGAGGGTAGCGCGACGCGACGTGAGGTGGAGGAGAACGAACGAGTGGGGTGTGCCAATGAACAACCGCCAGGTTCTTTAGCGAGTGGTCGTGGGTGTACGAGCAAAATCTTCAGATTACGAAGATTCTGAAGGGACACAAGAGTCGCTTCGATACAGTTCAAGCACACACAGAAAATCTACAGAGAGTAGTATAAGTTGTTTGTTTCATGTGCAATAGTGCTTTGAAATTGGAATAACCTAATGTTATATCTAACCATTCAGCATACAACATCATGTCACAAGATCCTCATACACGATGAGATGTAAAAAAGTTACGATTTTCGTCGAAGGCTGATCCCAACAGTTGACCAACCAAGAATCGGGTCGGAGGTCACACTCAGCCGTTGGTGCTGTAGCAGCAGCCATGAGTAACTCCAGCGCATTCTCAGGCTCAATCTTGAACTCTGGGATGTTATTTTGGCTGGTAGAAACGAAAAGAGCAGGAAGAACGGGCAGAGGAAAGGAAGAGCTGAGATTCTGATACAGCGGGGCTTGAGATTCTGCTGGTGGGACTTATCTAGTTGGAAAAAAAAATGCAACGTCAAAAGACAGACAGGGAATCAGGGAAAGAAAGGCAATTGGAAGCATAAACAATTCCATAGGTTGCTCCCTCTCCCTGCCCCAATGCCATTCCACACACGCTTTCCCCCTTCCCCATCTCCCAAATCCCATCTTTCTGCCCCTCCTTCCCTATTCCTCCCCCCTCCTTTTTCCACCACCATCCCACCTCTCTCCGGGTCTTACTTAGCAGGATTGCTGCATTGCAGCTTGTAGTAAAAGTACTGGCAAAGCTTCTCCAGGATGGGGGTACTGATCTCTGGGAACCGCACCTCACCGCTGTCACTCTCCAGGAACCCCCCTGGAATACAGGTTCAAATGTACAAGGGAATAGGTCGGGAGGGAATGGCAGGGGGGAAAGGCGGTGCACGGAGGAGGGAAGAGTTTGGAGTGCGGAATGGAGGAGTGGACGGGATGAAGGATGAGAGGCAGCGCATATGGTGATCAGCAGGACAGGAAGGAAGAGAGGGGAATGGGAAGGAGCAGAACAGGTTAGGAAGGTGTGCTATGGTAAAACAGAACTACGGCATGAAACGTTAACCTTAATGGTGGCACGTACAAAGGGGAGAGCAAGAGAAGGGGGCGGAGGGGCGTCGGGGAGAAAGGGGGGAAGAGGGGCGTTTGGAGGAAAGAGGAAAGAGGAAGAGCTGAGCATGGGGCTGACCTGAAGAGCTGAGCATGCTTGGCAGTGTGTTGGAAACCATGGCTGCCTGGCGGTCAATCACACACTCAGTTGACTTTTGAGTCGACTCAAAAGTCAACTCGTGTTGGATACCATGGCTGCCTGGCAGTCGATCACAAACTCAAAGCCCTCCGCACTGATCAGCCTCACCTGCACGTACAGCCACACGGATAGGGATGAAGGCGGGAACACAAACGCGGATTGTACACACGCGTACAGACGCATGCATAGGGTGTGTATGCGCACGCGCGCGCGTGTGCGTGTGTGTGCGTACGTGTGCGTGTGTGCGTGTGCGTGTGCGTGCGTGTGCGTGTGTGTGTGTGTGTGTGTGTGTGTATGTGTGTGCGTGTGTGGGGGGAAAGGAGGGGAGTGGGGGGGAAGTGGAGAAGGAAAGGTGGGGGGAGGTCGTTTGCGGCTTACCATGTTGCCTTTGTGGATTGTCGCACTGAACATCTTCGCAGTTCCTTAAAGCCCTTCGAGGTTAAAATCTGCTGCTGCTTCTCGCAGTCCCTCCTCACCCTCATCTCCCTCCTCACCCTCATCTCCCTCCTCACCCTCATCACCCTCATCTCCCTCCTCACCCTCATCTCCCTCCTCACCCTCATCTCCCTCCTCACCCTCATCTCCCTCCTCACCCTCCTCTCCCTCCTCACCTCCCTACTCATTCTCTTCTCCCTCACCCACTCCCTCTGCACTATCTTCAGTTTCCCCTTCCTCCCGGTCTTCCTCATCCTCCCCCTCCTCATCCTCCCCCTCATCATCCTCCTCCTCGTCATCCTCATCACTTTCATCCTCTTCCTCCTCGTCTTCCTCCGACTCCTCTCCATCGTCTTCCGATTCCTCTTCATCATTTTGATCCCCTTCCTCCCCTGTCACAAACCCCTCCGTGCCCTCCGTCCCTCCCACTCCCTCCTCTCCCTCTTCCATATCCCCCCTCCCATGAATCACCCGAGTCCTACGGTCCGAAAGCAGGGGGCACTCGCGGATGTTGCACTGAATCAGCTTCGGCATTTTCGAAAGAGACGACGGTAGCTGGCGCAGGCGCTCACAGTACCACAGCTTCAGATCTTCCAGCCGGGGCAGCTGCGAAAATGACTCGGGCAGGCTCTCAAGGTTCGGCAGGAAGATCAAGACCAGGTTCTCAAGGGAGCAAAGATGCCAGAAATCCTCTGGGATGTATGAGATCAACGGGCATCTGGTGAGGGAAAAAAAGGTCAGCTTGGACAGGTTAGGGAAGCTTCTTGGAAGCCGGGCCAGCTTAGCGCAATCCATGATTTTCAGTGACTGGAGCATGCTCAGCTGCCCGAAAGACTCGGGCAGCTCACGCAGGTTTTCAAGCCCAACCAGCTGCAGCGTGACAAGCCTGGGAACGCTTCCTATCGGGTCTGGCAAGGTCTCGAGACTGCCTGCACGAGTAATCACAAGCTCTTGCAGATTCGACAGCTCAGCGATAGATTCTGGGAGAGAGAGCAGCGCCTGCATGTCTGATAGCTCTAGGCTTGTCAGGGAAGAGAGACGGCCCAGGGACGGGCCCAGGGCTTCGAAAGGAAGCACCTCCAGCTTGAGTTTTTGCAGAGATGGAAGTAGCAGGTGATCAGCACTCCTGCTCAGGCTGCTGCCGCTGCTGTTGTCGTTTGGACCGGAACGGCTGCTGCCATGCAAGCTGCTACCAGTGGCGGAACCCTCTCCTGGCTCCTGCTCAGCTGCTCCTAGCCTTTCATCCCCAAACAAAGTCGAGAGCCCCGTGCACGCCAGCACGTCTAGCACCCGCAATCTGGGCAGCTGAAACAGCGACCGCGGAAAAGATTCCAGACCGTGCAGATTCGAGATCGTGAGCTCTTCAAGCGCTTCCAGCCGTCCGATCTCCTCGGGCAGCTCCTTTATTTCCAGACAGTTTGCCACTACCATGCTGGTGAGTGTGCGAGAAAGGCCGGGTAGAGGCGACGGGAAGGCTGAAAGGTGCGGAATGGAGCAGAGCCAGAGCTCCTTAAGGCTTTTCAAGCAGCCAAAGCCCTCGGGTAAAGGCCCTCTGAAGCTCTCTGCATTCAAGATTCTTAGGGTTTCAAGCGACGAGAGACAGGAGAAGGATGGAGGGAGGTGAGTGAGGGCCTTGCAAGGAAGTAGAAGGAATTCTCGTAAGTTCTGTAGGCCGTTTCCCACGCCGTCTGGTAGAGCCGTGAGCCTCCGGTTATCACTCAGATCCAGCTTTTCGAGGGCAGTTAACCGAGATAAAGATTCGGGCAGCTGCTGCAACCGCGCGCACTTCACCACTTTCAGCTCATCAAGATTTGTCAAGTTTCCAAGAAATTCGGGCAGGTGGGTGAGCTGTGGAAGGTTGGCCAGGCGGAGGGACTCGAGTGCTGTCAGTTGCCCGAATTCTTCGGGCAGCGATGTAACAGTTCGAAGACCGTCTATGGCTAGCTCTCGGAGTGCAGAGGCCAGAGAGATGGAAGCAGGAAGGCCTGTAAGGCTCTGAGCATCCAGCATGAGGCTCTGAAGATTCGATAGCTGCCCGATGTCATCGGGCAGCGTTGAAAGAGTTGGGACAACCAGGTTGAGACCCGTGAGGGACGACACACGAGAGATGGATCCGGGCAGCGACATGATACCGAAGCATCCAATCAACTGCAGGAGTCGCAGCCGCTGCAGCTGCCCGAGAGACTCTGGCAGATCCGTGAGGCCCATCACCTCGTCCAGGAGTAAAATTTCGAGCGCCTGCAGCTGACCGAGATTCTCGGGCAGCGGCGAAAGATCCTGGCACTTGTGAATCTCGAGGACCACCAGAGATGAGAGATTGCAAAGGGAAGCCGGAAGCTGAATCCTGCTGGCGCCGCTGATATAGAGATGGTCTAGATTCGCAAGTTGCCCAATGGATTCCGGGAGTGACGTGAGAGGCCCGCAAGATTCTAGGCGCAGCGATTCTAGAGATATCAGATTGCCGAAAACCGGAGGAAGTTCTTGAAGGGAGTCCATTTGTAGCACTAGGTTTTCGAGTGACTGTAACGAGGTGATACTGTCGGGAAGGTGAGTGACGCTGCTCGAAGTGAGATGCAGATCCCTAAGCCAAGCGAGACGGCCGATGGAAGGCGGAATGGCGGTGAGACGGAGAGGGCAATCCAGATGAAGCTCCTCCAGCCGAACACAACCCTCGAGAAGCGAGGACAGGCCTTCCTCGGTGAAACCCTTCCCTCTGTGAGTCTGATCCGTTGATTCAATGTGAAGCTGAAGCAGATCTGGACACGTGTCGGCGACACGGGTGAGGAAAAAGTCTGGGATGGAGATGAGGCTACCGGATGGAAGGACGAGCCTCGTGAGGCTAGGGAACGACGAGAGCTCGGAAAGCAGTTGACGCGGACTCATGCGACGGTCCTCTTGCAAATGAATGTAGTCCTGTACGCGACAAGCGATGCGATGCCATTCCTTAGAGACGAGAGCGTGCTGGAAATAGCTGCCGGATTCGCCAACGAGGTGGAGGATCTGGGATAGCAGATCCTCCGATAGCCGTCCGATCGCAGGCATGACCCGCATCGTGAAAGAAGCAGTTGCTAGGGCGGATTGTCGACGGAAGTAACGGCTAGATTGATGGAATCGAAAAAATCGCAAGTAAAACACCTAGAACACGAAGATCGAAGACACTAGAGAAATGTGTCATTCACGTGAGAGGGTTGGGGTTCAGGGAAGAGAAGGGGAAGGCAGGAAAAGGTCCTGCAGGTTGCCAACTTAGGGCGTATTTCAGGTTCGGGGCTTGAGCACTGTTCATACTACTGTTTGGGTCATGCGGAAATTGCGCATGACCCGAAGTGGGCTGCCGAACCGCGCGCGGCCCCAGCTTTGGGTCAATGTGCAGGTGTTGGGCGACTGACGTGCACGACCCACCCCCAACCAATCACCTGGCTGCACGATTCTGGTTGTACACCTTCTACACCTCTGCACCCAACCATTCGGCAAATTGACCCCAGTGAACCTCGATGTGTCTAATATTTTCCGCGTCGCGCTCCCAACATTTGGGGATTCACGCCGGGAATTTTGACGATTGTGTTTTTATGGGGGGGTGTCGCGTGGTTTTGTGTGGGTGTCGCTAATGATATTTCGAACTGTGCTGGCAATCCTCCATTGGATGCGACTCTTGTGGGGCGCGTGATTTTGGCGCGAAAGCCCTCGCGGCAATTTGGGGGTCGCATGAGTTCCGAGGACCCAAAGTGGTGTTTTATGTTGTTTGGGTCATCCGCAAATCGCGCATGCCCGGAACAGTGCTCATGCCCCGAACCTGAAATACGCCCTTACCAAGCGTTTTCGTTACAGCCCTGTGATTGTTCGCGAAGCATGAAAAGATGGACAATTGTCTCGCGACGGTTTTCCCGCCTTGTACGGCCGCTTTCGTATTATTTGGTAACCATCCCGCATGAAACAACAGGTTGGTGTTGCTAATTTCGGGAGCAACACACTCTTCAGGTTGTTTTCTTCGACAATCTCTAGACAACATCTACGAGAGGGATTGGCTCACCCATATGTACCTCCCTAAAAGTGAGCAGAGCACCCAGAAATCCATGTTCAGCTTCAAGCACAGAGCTGGTGATACGCTTACCCAGTTACCGTGATCTTGCAACTGCGCGCTCTTGTTACTGTTGTATGTAACGCAATGAAGCGCTTTTTAGCGTCCCAAGCTCGAATAGCCATGGTGATTACATTGATGGTATGTTTTCAATCTGCAACTCTTGATGTCGTCGCTACCAGCAGTGCCGAGCCACAAAGGCAGGGACCGTCCTTCTTACTGTTTGGGTACGGTATTCCCGCCATTTCTTCCAGTTGCGAGCGCCGCAACGGGTATCGTAACCCCATGCATTCGTTGCAGGAATGTCACTTTGGGTACAACCTTCCTCACACAACCCCAAGTTGTCCATCTTCGAGTCGACATTGAAGGCCAGGTTCGGATTTTACTCGTTCACGAGTTATGTGTTGTTCTATGTGATAACTTATCGGTTTCCTGTTTTCAGAGATGGAGCTGGTCGTTAGAAATTAACAAGACGAGCTCGTACGCCTTCAAGTATGGCGGTTCCCAATCTCCGTCAAAACGAGGCACACTGACAGTCCGAATTCCACACGGAAGTCAATTAATACACGTCATCAGACATACCTTCCCAGGTATGCTCGTCTCTCCTGCACTGATATTTGTGGCAACCGTTGTACCCTCTGAAAGTTTTTTCCTTTCCAGTCATGGGCGTCCAACGTTTGGACATTGACGAAAGTGATATTGACCCCGAGGAAGAAAGGCCTCTGTCAACGATCCGTAAGTCCCTTCGTTTGTGTTCTTGAAAGATGACTTGAACTAACGAAATGCATGCAGCGTTGCCAGAGACTAGTGAGCTTGTGCTTCTGTTTGATGGTCCTGCTCCTCTACCAACGTGCGCTGGAGAAGAGCTTACGGAAAGCTATTGGCCCATGAGTACAGTCGATGGTATGTACAGGGCCAGGAATTTATTGATGTGAAGAATCAGTCAACTAATGTTCTCATTCAATCATTTCCCTTCAGGTGCCCAGTGTTCAGTGCAATCCATCGTTGCCAGCCTAAAGTTAACTGACGATTTAACCTGCGAATAGAGAGAAGGCTCCAAAAAATTCTATACACTTACTGCTGGTTGTCTGATGTGTGGCTACGTCTTACTCGGGCTCACCTACATGGGAGTCGTTCAGGCAGTTCGGTCCAAGGCCCATGCGCCATGCAATTCAGACACTGACATTCAATGGAAAACTGACGCTATCCAGGCATGGCAGGATGCTCAAGGGAGGTTATTGGAGGCTGAGATGTCGCAGCCTGCTTGCTTCTACTACCTGTGCACCCCACTGAGTAACTGCACTATTGAGCTCAAGGGTTTGTGGAACCGGGATCCCAATGGCCGACTCGTGCGGCCGCCTTAGTGCAATGGGATGAGCTGTTGTGTGTATTACCCTACTCTGTTGGAAGGGTGTGCCCCTAATGAAGTGTCTCTGTATGCAGTATCATCCTGTTTGTTACCATGGTTGGAAGCTCAGTGAATATGACAACAGTGTTTGCAGTTACCGGCTCTGTTGCAACCTGACGTTGGAAGGGTGTGCCCCTCATCACCAGACTGTAGTACATTGGTTGCCTAGTTGAGTAACCGTCCCAGACCACCATTCTCATTTCATTCCAGTCCCATTGCAAGCCTTGATTCTTTCCCACCTGTATCAAATATCTACGGTTACATGCTCCCCACAAGCATAGAGGTCCGTGTGGAATTGCTTGAAGTGGTACCGTGTTTTCCACTCCACCACCCTTGCTAGATACAAATCATCATTGCTGGTCCAGTCATTCCTGCTACCGGTACATTCCAGTCATCTGCCCGGTACCCATTTGTGACATTTTCAGCTTCTTTACGGATCTTCTTCGCCCCAGTCATCGTCGATGTCATCCGCATCTGCAGCTCCTGCCTCACCGGTTGCCTCCGCATCACCAAAATCCTCCTGAAACACCCAGCCAAGAAAGGCACACACAAATAAGAGATTTTGAGTTAGATGCTCCCAACAAGGGAGGAAATGAGAAACTTGTAGCCTACACTGACACATAGGGGGATCTAGGAACTACTTCCTTGTGTACTCACCTCAGCAGCTGCTTCGGCAGACTCCTCTGCAGCCTCTTCAACCACCTCTCCCTCTGCCTCTGCCTCTGCCTCCACCTCCTCTGCCTCAACCTCCCCCTCCACCTCAACCTCCTCTGCTGCTGCTCTAAGCTCATCCACCGGGTCTGAGTTGACGCTATCTTTGAGCTCCAGGTACCGCAGTGCTGGCTCCTCCACCTCCCTGCATAACACAAGCGAGAGCGAGAGAGAGCAGCGAACAGAATCGTTTACACACGGCTCATGCACTGATTAAAAGCTGACGCTATCCTTGAGCTCCAGGTACCGCAGTGCTGGCTCCTCCGCCTCCCTGCAGAACGCAAATGAGCAAGCAGAGCACAAAATTGTTGAAATACAGCCTTTGCACTGAAGAGAAATTGATGCTATCCCTGAGCTCCAGGTACCGCAGTGCTGGCTCCTCCGCCTCCCTGCATAACACAAGTGGGACAGCAAAGCACAGGATTATTCAAGCTCAGCTCATGCACTCAGTCCGAATACAGAGATTCTTAGGCATGGGAGAGGTGCTCAACAGCCATGATTCGGCTAAAAATGACATGTGAGAGGTGATAGGCAGGAGGAAGTACAGGACAGTTGGTAGAGCAACACGCACGTGACAGTGAAAGAAACAGGGACAGGGTAGCAAAGAAGTAGAGAAAAAGCAACGGGGCTCGCTCTGGCACTGCTCCACGGCCACTAAGCATAGAAAAATAACAACCTGCTTTTCACCTCACCTGCCTTTCACCTCACCTGCCCGACCGGAGTTGCTCCTCTGCTTGAAGGGCGAGAGCCCAGTTGGGGAAGAGGTTGGGGTATTCTGCTGGGTCGGCCAGTGACTCTGCTGCCTTGGCGTTAATCTGCAACGAGAAACAGGCAGAGGAATGGCAGAAAAGAAACATTCGAGGTGAGTCAGAGCCCAGCTGAGGAGAGTAAGAGCCCAGTTGGGGAAGAGGTTGGGGTACTCTGCTGGGTCGGCCAGGGACTCTGCTGCCTTGGCGTTGATCTGCCGTGATGGTGGGGATGAACAGAAGGGTGGAGAGCAAGGAACTCGGTGAGAGGGCAGTGCGTCTGTCCAAGTCAGCCCTGTATTGCTGCACATACTGCCCTGTGTGCTGCGCCTTCTCCCCAAAACACACCTCCACCACCACTTCAGACACCTTAGATGGCACCTAGGTGCATGCAAGAAAGGCCACCCTGTGTTGGTATCTCAAACCGGCTGTCCCCTATAGAGCGTGCTGCAATCTGGTGTTGCAGTGCCAGCATTTCTCAGCCCGCACCTTCACTGCCAGTGACGTACCTTCTTGAGGTCGGCCCGCCAAAGCTCCACCACTTCAGACACCTTGGATGGCACGTAGGTGCGTGCAAGGAAGGCAGCTCGTTTTGGTGTGCACACACTGCCTGCTAGCTATTGCATGTGCTACCTACCCTGTGTGCTGTGCTGTACATTCTCCCCGAAACGTACCTTCTTCAGGTCAGTCCGCCACAGCTCCACCACTTCAGACACCTTGGATGGCACGTAGGTGCGTGCAAGGAAGGCCGCCTCGGGGATTCGCCCACTGCGGTGGTCAAAGAGTGGGATAGCAATGGGGCCATGATGAGAGGGAGGGTAGGGGAGGGAAGAGAAGAGAGGAAAGGAAGATGCTGGCAACATATCAGCCATAGCTAACGAGGGCATCATGCATATTTGGATTCAAACTGCGAGGACAAGGCTACTTGACTGGAATTATGGAAAGGAAGGCGAGGAAAGGGGGGGAGAAGGAGGGTGCAAAGAGGCAAAAAGACGTCTCTTCAACCCATACCTCTGGCACAGCAGTCCAATGCACTCCTCCGTCTGCTGCAGCAGGAACAGACAAAGGAACGCCACGTTGAACTTGCCGCCCGCCCGGGCCTTCTCCGCCAGCTGGCGGATGCCGTCCCGGTTGCCCTGCGCCGTGTACAGCAGCAGCAGCCCACTCATGTCCGATGCCGCCCCGAGACATCTTTCGGCCAGCTCGATCTGGAGGATTAGGGGAGAGGCATTAGGTAGGCAACAAGGGGAGCAGAGGAGAGGGGTAGGGACAATCAGTCCCTGCCATCTGACAGAAAGGATGCCGTCCCGGTTGCCCTGTGCCGTGTACAGTAGCAGCAGCCCACTCATATCTGATGCAGCCCCCAGACACCGCTCTGCCAGTTCGATCTGAGAGGTTTGCGGAGAGGCAGAGGGGGGAAAGGGGGGGAGCGGAGGAGAGAGGGGGACAGCCAGTCAGGTTAGCTGGCAGATGCCATCCCGGTTGCCCTGTGCCGTGTACAGCAGCAGCAGCCCACTCATGTCCGACGTGGCACCCAGACAACTCTCTGACAGCTCGATCTGAAGAGGTTACAGGGAGAGATGAAAGGCGAAAAGGGAGGATAGATGGAGGTGAGAGAAGGGAAGGTGAAACAATGGGATAAAAAAAAGAGGAGGTGAGAGAAGGGAAGGTGAAACCATGGGAGTAAAAAAAGGGGAGGTGAGAGAAGGGGAGGTGACAGATGGGGAGGTGCGAGAATGGGAGGCGTGAGAGAGCAACATCACCCACCTGCTTTCATCTGCTCCCACTCTCTCCCTCACCCCACTATTTGACCCACCTCACTCGCTCTCCCATCATACTCTCTGCCCCACCCATATCTCGCCATCCCCCTCACACTGGAATGCTACTGGGATGCTACTCGACAGAACAGACAGTTGGATGCATTGAGAAGGTCACTCACGTTGCCTGCTGATAGAGCGAGGTCGCCCAGCTGCTTCCACTTGTTCTCGCTCTCTGCTGTCTCGGCTATCTCCTGCACACACCAAAAAAGGTAGAGAAAATGTAAGGTGGGAACGGGAGGGAGACAGGCAGGCGAAAATTGGGCAGTGAGGGGGGAGGGTGGAGGGAGGGAGGGTTTGGGGGCGAATAAGTGTCTTTGGAGGCATTTGCTTGCATTTGCTTCCATTCTCTACTGTATTTGCTAACTCGAGCATGCAGAGGAGGCAGCAGAAACGAGAGTGAGCCTCGGACAAGGCATTGCGCCACCCATGAGGCAAGGCAGCACAGGAAAGCGAAGTGTAACGCGGAGGACAGGCCACGCAATGCCCCAGGGAAAAGAAGGTGGTGAACCTCCCTGGAGTCACTAAGCATAACAATGGGTGGCGGGTCCGTGTGTCTGTCCAGGGGAGGTGGACAGCGCAGAGCAGTTGGAGGGAGCAGCTGGAGGCTGCGTGCTGGTCTGCCCTAACCTGAGTGTTGCTCACCCATGAGTCCTCGGAGGAGGTAACGGCTGAAATGTACCGCTTGGTTAAAGGGATCCTCAGCGACGACGAGGTCAAGGTTATACGCGCGATGAGGGACAGCGTTACGTTCCTCGCTCTCTACCACCGCATCGTTCACGCAGGAGGTTGTGACGCGCGGAGCGCATGGGGCAGCGTACTTGACCGTGGAAGCACGCTGTGGAACTTGTGGAATCAGAATAATTGGCGTGGAGTACCGCTGCCACAAGTTCCACAGCGTGCTTCCACGGTCAAGTACGCTGCCCCATGCGCTCCGCGCTTCACAACCTCCTGCGTGAACGGTGCGGTGGTAGAGAGCGAGGAACGTAACGTTGTCCCTCATCGCGCGTATAGCCTTGACCTCGTCGTCGCTGAGGATCCCTTTAACCAAGCGGTACATTTCAGCCGTTACCTCCTCCGAGGACTCATGGGTGAGCAACACTCAGGTTAGGGCAGACCAGCACGCAGCCTCCAGCTGCTCCCTCCAACTGCTCTGCGCTGTCCACCTCCCCTGGACAGACACACGGACCCGCCACCCATTGTTATGCTTAGTGACTCCAGGGAGGTTCACCACCTTCTTTTCCCTGGGGCATTGCGAGGTGCCCCAGCTGCACTGCCAGGTCAAACTTGTAATCGTGAAGACGTGATCCGAAGGCAGATGCACAAAACAACGTTCTGAATGGCAAGGAAAGAGCACACACGACGCACCTTGGCGATCTCAAGGTGCCCCAGCTGCACGGCCAGGTCAAACTTGTAGTCGGGGTCCGTGGCCACTCGTAGAGCATCCTCCATGAGAGGAACACGGATGCTTACGCTGAGGATGTGATTGTAAAGAGGGCAGGGCAGCAGCACACACTACACACCTTGGCGATCTCGAGGTGCCCCAGCTGCACGGCCAGGTCGAACTTGTAATCGGGATCAGTGGCCACTCGCAGCGCGTCCTCCATGAGCCCACGAGACTCCAGGAACTTGGCCACACTGCGAAGCAGAAGGAAGGGCGAGGGGTGGGGAGAGGGGAGGGGGGAAAAGTGCATTGAGGCGCAATCACAACTTGTAGTTAGGGTCAGTGGCGACGCGCAGCGCATCCTCCATGAGCCCACGGGACTCCAGGAATTTGGCCACAGCAAGGGATGACGAGGTGGCTAGTGGGAAAGACTACTTCTGAGATCCTGCGATGGAGAGTGCTAAACTCGAAAGCCCTCAGCCGAGGAGGGGCGGAGACTTTGCAAGAAGCAGAGCTGCAGAGGTAGGCAAAAAACATTACCCGATTTTACTGAGAAAGCCCATAAGGAAGTCAGCGACGACAAATACGGCATGGTTGTTCGATTGAAAAGGAATTGCAAGACAGTGAAAGAGCAAGAGAGAGAGGCACTGACTTGTTGAGCTGGTCGGTGGGGATGGAGGGCAGAACAGCCTCTGCACCCTCCATGTCTCCTCGCAGCACGAGTGTCTTGTACTCGATGAGACTCAGCAGCAGCGTGTAGCTCACCACACTGGAGGGTCAGGGACGGGAGCGGGGTGGACATGGAAGCGAGGAAGTTTGAGCTATGCATTAGATACGAGCGTCTTGTACTTGATGAGACTCGGCAGTAGCGTGTAGCTCACCACACTGGCGTGGGGAGAAGCAGGGATGGGAGTGGTTGGGGAATGGAAAGCGAGGGCGCGAAAACAGAAGCATCAGAGACGAGACGAGCGTCTTGTATGCGATGAGACTCAGCAGCAGCGTGTAGCTCACCACACTGGTGTGGGGTGGCAGAGAGGGGGGTGGGACGGGCCATGGAAGTGAGGGATGAGGGGCCAGAAGGTTGAGACATGCACTAGTTAGACAAGAAGAAACATCAGGCCAGATTCAAGCTTGCAAGGTGACTTTTGAGTTGACTCAAAAGTCACCTTGCTTGCAAGTACTTCTTTCTCCATGAACTACACTTGGTTACAAGCATGCTTGTAACGAATCCGTTGAGAGTGCAGCTTACTTGAACTCCTTGTCGATGAGAGACACTCGGCTCTGGCTGGTTATTGAGATGTCTTGGGTTGGGAGTCAACGAATCACAAGCAAGCACAGGCAGGGCAGGGCAGGGCTTACTTGAACTCCTTGTCGATGAGATACACTCGGCTCTGGGCGGCAAGGTAGCCCAGAAGGTACATGGGGCGGTCGAGATGGTACATGGTGGTCACCTGGTGGTGGCATTTGGGGGAGGGGTGGGGTGGGAAGGAGAGGGTAACGGGTGGGAGGGTAAGGGGGGAAGCAGGGAGTGGGGAGGGGAGGGTGGGGTGGGAAAGGTTCGTGGGGGTTTGAATTCTGAAGGGATGATAACGAAGACTCCAAAAAGGGAATGATTCATTCAATACGTTTCAGGTATGCCAGCAGGTGCATGGGCCGATCGTGTACAAGTGACTCTGAGCTGGTACATGCTGACCGTTAAATGATGGTGTAAGTGAGAAAGCGAAAAACGGAAGCACCATGCAGAGTTTGTAGTAGATGAAGCAGTCACCCACCCAGCACCCCATGCGCAATATTGATTTCTCTGTCCGTCCCTCCGGCCTTTCTTCCTTCTCCTCCCTCTTAATTTATGTACTAAAACTCACAAATCTGCCCCTCAAAACGCACTTCGCCTCCCACGCAATACTTGAGGCGCCACGCTGAGTTATAGATAAAGCAATCGCCCACCCAGCACCCCGTGTGCACTCCTACCGCCCCTCTGACTCCCACCCTCAAATCACTCAAACTCCTATCCTTTTTTCACCCACACCCACGCATCCCCCTTCCTCAGAACACACCTCGCCTCCCACACAGTAGTTGAGGCGCCACGCTGAGTTGTTGTAGATAAAGCAGTCGCCCACCCAGCAACCCGCGCACGCGCTTCCATCCCTTTCCCTCTCTCACTCTCTTTCTCCCTATTCTCTACTGCAAATACACTCAATCACAGTCCTCTACCACACTACACTACACTACACACCTCGCCTCCCACGCAGTAGTTGAGGCGCCAGGCAGAGTTGTTGTAGATAAAGCAGTCGCCCACCCAGCACCCCGTGCGCACTCGCTCCGACACCTCGTGCAGCAGCTCAAAGGCGTCCTCTGCGCCCTCGTCCCCAGCCGCTTCGCTCTCAAGGTAGGCTGCCACTGCATCCCTCTGTTGGAACAATGCATTTAAGGGAAGGGAAGGAACGGTTGAGCACAGAGGTTAACACCTCATGCAGCAGCTCAAACGTATCCTCTGCACCCTCATCCCCAGCCGCCTGACTTTCAAGGTAGGCAGCCACTGCGTCCCTCTGTTCAAGAAGCAACGGGTTGGATTGGAAAGAGGAAGATGGTCAACACAACACCAGGAGCAGTCGCCCACCTAGCACCCCGTGAGCACAGAGGTTAACACCTCATGCAGCAGCTCAGACGCCTCCTCCGCACCCTAAACCCGCAGTCGATCCACTCCACGGGTTGAACAAACAAGTTGTCATCCCGTAGAAAACCATTGTTCAAAGACAGAGAGAATGGAAAAGGAAAAAGAAAGAAAGTGACCCCAGATTCAAGGCTAGCGCCAAGCCAAGCCAACAACCTCACCGTGGAACAAACTCGGTAACGTACATTGAACCGAAGGATGTAGAAGGAGCCCTCGCTTGCAATAGCCAGCAAATCGCCACTGTCTGACCAATAGATGTTCTGCACAGACATGGCATGGAGGGCGGGGAGCACAAGCACAAGCACAAGCACAAGCACAAGCACAAGCACAAGCACAAACACAAACACAAACACAAGGGCAAACACAAACACAAACACAAACACAAACACAAGGACAAACACAAACACAAACACAAGCACAAGCACAAACACAAGCACAAGCACAAGCACAAGCACAAGCACAAGCACAAGCACAAGCACAAACACAAACACAAACACAAGGACAAACACAAACACAAACACAAACACAAACACAAGCACAAGCACAAGCACAAGCACAAGCACAAACACAAGCACAAGCACAAACACAAGCACAAACACAAGCACAAACACAAGCACAAACACAAGCACAAACACAAACACAAATGCAGACAGTGGCAGAGAAAGAGACATTAACAACATGGCATGGCACCAATAAGCCATACCCACGAAAGGCGCTAGTCCAATGCGCACGGCAACAGGCACAAGGGAACAAACTAGCACATGGACACACCTTGACGGCCACATCGATGCGGCGAACCACACGGCACTCAGCCCAGTCGTAGAAGCACACAAACTCGTTCGACCGCACTCCCAGCAGAGAGCCCCCGTGAATGCCCTCCGCTGAAAACGTTGGCCGGATGCTCTTGCGCTCCTGCATGGCGGAGTAGGAGCGGCGAGAACAGGGCAGGGGAGGGGGCAGAGGGCATAAGAGAGGGGAGGGGGCAGAGGGCATAAGAGAGGGGAGGGGGCAGAGGGCATAAGAGAGGGGAGGGGGCAGAGGGCATAAGAGAGGGGAGGGGGCAGAGGGCATAAGAGAGGGGAGGGGGCAGAGGGCATAAGAGAGGGGAGGGGGCAGAGGGCATAAGAGAGGGGAGGGGGCAGAGGGCACAGGAGAGGGAGGGGGGCAGAGAGCAAAGGAGGTAGGAGAGGGAGGGAGAGATATGACGGAACTGATTCACGAATTGACCGCCTTCTCAAACAGAACGCCCCCGTGAAAGCTTCCTGCTGAAAACGCCGGGTGAATGCTTTTGCGCTCCTGCATCGGGAAGGAGAGGGGGTAGAGAGCACCGGAGAGGGGAGGGGGCAGAGAGCACAGGAGATCTGAGACGGGCAGAGCAGGAGGAGGGGGGGGCAGAGAGGAGGTAGGAGGAGGGGGAAGAGACGGTTGAAGATATTAATCTTGGAGGCAGTCTCCTTCATTGTGTACTCGACTTCAGACGACCACACACACCACAGACGACTTCCAGATTGTGTATTTACAGATATCACAAAGTCACCCACGTACCACGAAGTTCTTGTTGAAGATCTTGATCTTGGAGGTGGTCTCCTGACAGCGTACTCGCCCTCAGACGACCACACCAGCTCCAGGGATCCAACAAGCCGCTACGCAGCTTACATCACGATGCCTCCCACTCCCACGCACCACGAAGTTTTTGTTGAAGATCTTGATCTTGGAGGTGGTTCCCTTCACAGCGTACTCGCCCTCTGACGACCACACCAGCTCCAGGGATGCAACAAGCCGCTACATCATGATCAACGCAGACAGAGCAATGCCTTTCTCCCTCCCACGTACCACGAAGTTCTTGTTGAAGATCTTGATCTTGGAGGTGGTTTCCTTCACAGCATATTCGCCCTCAGGCGACCACACCAGCTCCAGCGCTCCAGCAAACCCCTACTGCAGTTTTACTCAACACGACTTCCTCTTGTCAATGTTTCCCCTACACTGACACGCCTTTCACACACGTACCACAAAGATCGTGTTGAAGATCTTGATCTTGGACGTGGTTTCCTTGACTGCGTACTCGCCCTCTAACGACCACACCAGCTCCAGCGCCACAGCAAGCAAGCCCCTATCTTACACCGTAAAAAGACATCACGATGCTTTCCACGTACCACAAAGTTCTTATTGAAGATCTTGATCTTGGAGGTGGTTTCCTTCACAGCGTACTCGCCCTCAGACGACCACACCAGCTCCAGGGCCGACCCAAACGAGCGGTTGCGCCACGCCAGGGCGGTGTAGATGATGTACTCCCCGTCACCGCACACCACCACAAACCGCCCATTGGGGTTGTGTTGGAGGCTCTGTTGGGGAGGGGCAGGGGGGAGACAGGCAGGCGTTCATGAGGGCGATGGTTGTGGCACGCCAGGGCGGTGTAGATGATGTGATGTGATGTACTCCCCGTCACCACCCTGGTTGTGTTGGAGGCTCTGTTGAGGAATAGGAAGGTGAAGGCTCATGGATAAGATGGCTCGGGCATAACAATACAGTCGCGTTGCAATTAAGTGATGTTGCTACAATGTGTCGTTACAATGCAAAGTGTGATTCACAAGAATGTAAGCATACCTGAGGGTAAAGGTCGCAGCTGCCCAGCTCCTTGACTGCAAGTGGAAGCCTCTCGCCATCTGACACCTGAATAATAAAACCATGCAGAGAGGGCAGGCGAGCATGCAGAGAGAGGGAGCACGCGAGCATGCAGAGAGGGAGAGCAGGCGAGCGTGCATACGAGGCAAGCAGGCGAGCACACACACGAAGTCGACAGGAGGAGACCACAGCAAGGAGGTATGAATGAAATGAGACCGTTTGTGTCGAAGGATCTGTTGGTGAGAAGCTAACACAACAAGATATGTGTTTAGCATATGCTCACTTCAGAAACCGCAGCAGCCTGCTTACCTCGAAGTCTGCAGGAACGGACTTGACATTGACGGTCTGGATTTCATTGTGCTTGGCCCAGATGATCTTGCCGCTGCTGTCCATGCTGGCCACTGGCTCGTCCCGACCAATCTTGATCATGATCGTTCCCTCATCGTAGCCGATAGCAATGCTGTATGTGATGATAGAACGGGGGAGAGAGGGGTGGGTGGGGGGAAGAGGGGAGGGGGGGAGGAGGGGGTGGGTATGGTTGACGCAGGGGAAAGGTAAAGGGTAAGACTGCGGCCCATGCTAGCTAGCTACTGGCGCATCCCAGCCCTTTTCAATCGTGCTCGTTCCCTCGTCTTAACCCATGGCGATGCTGCATGGTTTTGGATGTGGGCGAAGCTGCGCATGAGAACAAGCGGGCCACCGAAAGGAAGGAAGACAATGATGCACATGGATAAAGGAACATGTAAAGAATAAGCATGACGATCTAGAGAAAAAAAAAGGGGCAAGGGGGGGCAGCAGGAAGGGAAAACGAAGTGCGGAAGGGGGGGAGCGGGAGGGGGAGAGGGGGGAAAGAAGCGGGGGGAGGGAAGGGGAGGGATGTCAAGCGGTTGAAAGCTGAGCAAGAAAAATCCATACCAGCTCCGCTACAAGCATAACCCGTTACAGTCATATTGCAAAAGCAAAACGCAGAGGAGCTCACCTGTTGGAGCCCTTCATGTACGCAATGGCCCACACCCGCTCGAGGCCATAGTTGAGAGTGTTCTCCAGTCTGGCGAGAAAGGGAGGGAGGGAGAGGGAGGAAAGGCAGCAGGGCAAAGGACTTTTGAGGCGCCTCGAAAGCATCTCCAAGCCATAGCTGAGAGTGTTTACCAGTCTGGCGAGCAAGGGACAGAGAGGGAGAGGAAGCAAAGCAGGACGAGAGACTTCTGATGCGACGTCTCTCTCTGGGACGACCAGGGGGGAGATGGCACGGTTCATCAAAGACGTGATGGTGATACAGTTCGAGGTGAAGGTGATAAGATAGGGGCACACGAGCAGGTTCAAAGGCCCTCCTGCTCCTCCAACCCCTCTCTGACTATCCGTCTGTTTGTTCAAACTTCACCATAACCTTCGCATCTGCAGCGCAAGATGCATCGCACCTGTACGTGGTGGAGTGCCAGATGCGCACAGTGCCGTCCTCAGACCCGGTGACGATGATGGGGAGCTCTGGGTGGAAGCAGACGGCGGACACGTTGTGAGTGTGGCCCTCCAATGTCTGCACGCAGCTCTTCGTCTGGTAGTCCCACACCTGTGGAAGAGGAGCAACAGGCAGATGAACAACACACATTGAGGGTTCTTCAGTGATACAAGCGACCATCTGGGTGAAAGCAGACGGCAGACACGTTGTGTGTGTGGCCCTCCAATGTCTGCACGCAGCTCTTTATCTGGTAATCCCACACCTCTGGAAGAGAAGGAGAGAATCAGGCAAATATACAATGAGAGGTGCACAACAGTAGCAATTTCCAGTGCTACATGGGAAGCTCTTGAAAACTGCAGACACTGGAGGGGAAGTAGTCCAGGCCCTAAATGGGGGCACCACGCTACAGGGACAGGGGAAAGTGCCTGGTCGTATTCAAAGTGACATCAGCCACAGAGGCAGACGGACAGAGGCACGTACCTTGACGAGCTGGTCGTCAGAGCCTGAGATAAGGTAGGGGCGATCGCCGCCAGTGAAGTAGTCCAGGCAATTGACGCCTTTCAGGTGCCCCTCCAGGGTGAAGTTAGGGTCGGGGGATCCCAGGCTCCAGATCTGGAAATAGGTGGATTGATGGGTGCAAGGAGAGGGGGGTAGATAGTCAGGACTCGGACAGCAGGAGAGCGCAAGCGGCGTCCAATCATGTTCCATCATGCGCAAGCGGGGGATTTCAGGGTCCCACGCCAGAAACAGCGAAGTGTAGAGGATGGAATGCAGTGAAAGCAATGAACATAGAAAGCAGGCCAAGAAGGCATTGCGAAAAATGAGCACTGAAAGTAAATAATTGTGATACAGAACTCCAGACACCATGTTTGTGTAGTGCAATGTATGTCTCTGTGAACAAACACAATTTCAGCTCACCTTGATGGTGCGATCTAGTGATGCACTGGCGAATGTGTTGGTGTCCTTGGGATTGAAGACGACCTGACAACAAGGCAGGGCATGCAGTTGAATTGTGAGAAACGGAGACACGCACGAGATACACAAAAGGGTCAGGAAGGAGGTGGAAGGGCCAGCTTATTGCAAGGCATAACGGGCTCTGAGGAGACGAAAAGTGTGTACAGAGGAAGATACCCAAACAATCACCACAAAACCGTGTGGGCGCAACCTTGACACAATAGAACAGGCTCGGTCAAAGCATGGACTGCATCTCCAGGCCAGCCCATATTCTTCAAACAGACCCCCAGCCTCGATACCTGCATGACGTAGTGCGAGTGGCCCTCAAAGATCTGCGTGCACGCCCACCCCTTCTCCCAGTCCCACAGCTTGATGAGCATGTCGTCCGACGAGGAGATGACGAGCGGCAGCGACGGGTGCGCAGCCACGCAGCGGATGTAGTCCGTGTGCGCCTCGAACGTCTTGACCTTGTCCATGGTGTTGTAGTTGTACACGCGGATGAACATGTCGTCCGCGCCCGTCACGATCCATTGCTTCCGAGGGATGAACTTGGCCGACCGCACTGGCGGGCGGGGACAGGGAGCGGGCATGAGGAAAGTCGAAGTTACGATTTTGACTCCAGAATCCCCTCGAACATGGGCGTGACCATGTCCAGGCTGCTGTATTTTTGTGGTAAACGCATGGTGGGAGTGAAAGAGCCTTCCAAAGAAGTCCGCTGACTACTGAATTTGCAACAGCACGACAAGAGATCAGGAAGGACGTGGTATCATCGAGTAACAAACTTGAAAAGCACCAAGAAGATGCAGTCATGTACCTGGTAGTTCAGTCACTTCAAAGGACTTGACCAGAGTCTGCACGTCGCAATAGAGAACGACAGGGGAGAATCAAAGTTAGACGATCACAGTCCCGCTCATGTTGGCGTAGCCAAGCAAAAATGGCGGACGTAGTGCCAATGTTGATCAAAATGGCATGAAAACCATCTCCCGAAATGTAAGGGAATTTTCACTGAGCGAAAGCAGGTTCTTGCATTCGAATCTCTTACCTGTGTAGTGTAGTTCCAAATGTACACACTTCCTGTGTATAGCGTCGCAAGAACCCTGTCACAAGAAATGACAAGTAGATTCAGCTTAGTTCAAGCTTACTCACGCCCAGAGTAATTTCAGAAATCCCCATCGTGTTACGTAACGCGCAACCGAGCAGCAAGTTACGACTCCACTAGGAAGTGAAATTTGACCAATTTCGACTCACCATGGTTCTGTCGGGTGTAGATCTACACACTTGACGCGATCTGAACGTTGCGCGAGCTTGCGCTGAAAGGAAGCAAGGCAGACGATGCATGGCGGAATGAGGTCGCGTTCGTGTGCCAATACCCAGAAAAACACGGGGACACATGCGTTTGATTCGAAAGACCTGAGCATGGCAGGTTTGAAGCTCATGAAAAGCTATTGATACATCAATAGAAAGAATCCAACTTTTTCCTCACCTTGATCTCCAACCGAAGAGGCTGCAAAACCACAAGTGCGCGGAAAAAAGAAACGCCAAACAAGAGAGAAAAATGGTTAGGGAATCGGGATTACCAGGAAGAAAATGGCCTGAAACAGAACACGTAAAGGCGCCATTGTCGTGTTCGCAAAATCAACTATGTTCGTACGATAGGGATTGGTCCACGAAAACCGCAATAGCTACCACAAACGCATCTCGCATTTCTAGACAACCAAGAGCTGACCAGCAGAACAACGAATGAAGCATTTCGTAGGCCAACTGGGACAATGACCTAACGCACAAAATGGATCATCGCTCCGGCATTCGTGATGCGCGAATCTACTCGTACTGTCTCATTTCGACATAGCTAGCGAAAGCTACTCCAATGCTATGCGATCGGGACGTGTATGCGACAGGTAACGAGAACCATCCTGCACGTGCTACAAGCACGGAGAAATAAGGTATCCTAACTAATTATCTCCCGACCGGCATCAAGCCGGCATCCAATGAAGTGTAGAACGGCGTGATTGTCGTTTCCAATGGCTTCCAGACTACACGCAATAAGAATGGATTCCACTAAATACTCCACTCATCGCGATGAGAATGGTTCCCACTAATGTTCGCGACCAACTAGATACTTGCTTAAACAACTTCGCATTTGGCGCTGGAGAGCAGATCCCGCAACAGACTGTCGACCT
The DNA here is from genome assembly GCA_947471745.1 of Closterium sp. Naga37s-1. Classification (NCBI taxonomy): domain Eukaryota; kingdom Viridiplantae; phylum Streptophyta; class Zygnematophyceae; order Desmidiales; family Closteriaceae; genus Closterium; species Closterium sp. Naga37s-1. The sequence goes on along the minus strand of CANJKZ010000169.1, from coordinate 2,711,747 downwards.
ACTTGCTGTGCTGCAAATTCCTAGCTTAATCGACATGCTGAAACGCCGAGATGGTGATATTGCTACAGACGCCGAAACGATGATATTGCTAGAATTACTAATCTCAAAACGTGTTTTTGCAAGCAGGTAAATCTTCGAAGAAACTGTCTGTTGGGCTCTAGAGGATCTCTAAACTAGGTCTCGACATTTCAAATCGAGCTTACCATGGCGACGTCGTCTCCTTATCAGTATAGTTCTGCGAGAATAAACTGAGGATCCAATAAGACAACAGGATCTGCAGAACGAGCTTGTATCGTAAGACGCGAGCACGAGAAATCCGGCCCTGCCAAGTAAGCAAGCAGGTAACCTTGAACGGATCAGCGTTCCGCTAGTGAGATCTGGCAGTCTCCAAAAATGCTGTTCCACTGCTGAATCTCAAAAACGGCGAGTGCGGGAGTTGGGATCAGGGAAAAGGAGTGCTTCCCTGATCAAGATCAGGGGTCCTCGCAGGTACCTAAAAGGGTAGAGAACCATGGGACGCCGAAGTTAACCGTTCTGCAAAACGTCGAAGTCACCTGTCATCCCCCCCACAACTCAGCCAGGAGTTGACGCTCAACCTCCGATACAGCACACTTTACTTCGTGAGTGTTACGGGTGCAGTTAAACGAGCGAGTGTAGATTGCACTAAGGAGTCAAAACGAGTACAAATGTGAGCGAACAATTATAGCGAAAACAGCAAACGCTAACACGGGTAACGCGGTGTGTGCGAGCTAGCTAGTGCGATGCTGACAGCGAGGTTCGGGCTAGCCCCGAAACGTAGGTCAACTCGGCCAAGTCCAGCAGTGCGAGGTTTGCCAAAGGAGACGCGCGAATGTGATGAAACACCGTTAGCAGTAACGGGCGAAGAAACGGCCAGTCTTGTACGCGTTGATGAGGTGCTCAGTAAGGAATGACGAAAAAACTCCTTACACTACCCCCCTCCCCAAGAAGCCCCTCCGCTAAGCAAGCGCGTGTACACTGAACGAAATAATTGTCCACATGTTCATGTTTCAAGACATGAACGGGCATTAGTGGCAATGGTGATTAAGCCTTAATAACTGGACCAAATGAGGTTAAAGCCCGAATGTTTGTACATCTAAACAAGCTGCATGTTGGCCATAAACTCGGTTAAACAATCAGCGAGAATAGAAATAGGGAAATACTAGCATAAGGACAATTTTTTACAATTACAGTCACACAAGCAAACCAAGCAGAATCTAGTACTTGGTCCAGTGACCCTTGGCCTTGAGCACAGCCCGCACACGCCTAGGCATGCTGTCGATCAGCTCACTGCACCAAGCCGCAGGGATTTTCTCCCATTCCACTTGTACTCTGTCCCATAGCTCGAGAATGCCTGCAGGGGGGCGGGGTAAAGCAAGCAGCTGCTTCTTCAAGTAAACCCATAGATGTTCTATGGGGTTGAGGTCCGGACTAGATGCTGGCCATGGGAGCACAGAGTACGGCTGCTCGGCTAGGTAAGTTTTGACCATCTTGCTTGTATGCTTCGGGTCATTGTCATGCTGGAACACAACGGTCTCGGGATCCAACTCGTAATGCTCAATAGTCTGCTGCAGCTCGTCTTGCAGGATTGAACGGTACAACTCGCCGTTCATTCTTCCCTCTATCTTGCACATGAAACCCGCGCCGTTGTATGTCATGCACCCCCAAATCATGATGGAGCCGCCGCCATGTTTGACGGTCTGTTTCACATGGTGCGGCTCCATGTGACAGTCCTCCCTAATCCATGCCCAACTACGGCCGTCGCTACTAAATCGGCAGATCTTCGTTTCGTCGCTCCAAACCACGCGTTTCCAGTCGTCGATTGTCCAGTGCTGATGATCCTTGGCCCACTGCCTGCGGTCCTTGACATTTTTCGCGGATAATCTAGGTTTCGACGGCTTTTCTATCGCCCTAACTCTGTGCCGCTTGAGAGTGTTTCGCACGGTGGCGCCCGTGACACTGATGCCGTGCGTAGAGGATATCATTCCCGCTGCGGCCTCGGCGGATTTCGATTCACCCGACACTATCGACCTTATAACTATCCTCGCGATTTGCTCTGGTAACTTGCGCGGCCGACCAGGTTTCGCCGGGGACGGCACTAGATCGTCGAACGTTTTCGGACCGAGGTGGCGGAGGAGCTCGTCATGGACGGCAGACTTCGAAACTCCCAACTCCTTAGCGATTTGGCGGTAACTACGCCCCTCCGCAATTCGCTGCATGATGCGCTTCTGTTTCTCCTCGCTAAGGCGCTTCATGCTGCGGGGGTGTTAGCGCTACTTGTAGATCGTAGTATCCGCCCGTAATATCCTCTGTACCTAACTAGTATAGATCTAACAGCGCACGAAATAAGTCGCAGGACATTTCGGAAAGATTTGTCCGTGTGGTGTGTCGAGAAGGAAGAGCTGACTCGTTTACGCCTGAGGTTTTTTTGGGCCTATAGGTAGCCTACACAAACTTGTAACAGTCAATCGCGAACCCTGTATGCAATATGTTTATAACAAAACTTGTTTAGGGTACAATTGGGTGCAAGTTATCGTACATTTCGAATGCATAAGGACAATAATTTCGTTTAGTGTATATCGCGGAATCCTCCGCTTCGCATGTACACTTGGTGGGCAGGGTTACTTTCGATGCTGCCAAGGGGCACCCAACTATCTTCCGTGGAGGTGCGATATTTCCAACGGACGAGGACTTCATTCCTCTGAGATCCCTTGGGGGTGGCAGATATGATGGCTCATGATATCAACAGGGTCGATGTCAAGAAGAGTAGTACATCGGAATGATTGATTGGCAGCAATGTGGAGTACAAGTACTAACCCTAATGGGTTGTACCCTCTATGGGCTACCCACTACACCCTAGACAACAAACATAAGTGTTTTGACACACCTCTATAGACGAAGTGAGGGATAGCCAGAGCAAGCAATGGTCACAAGACCTGTCAAGAGAAACAACAAAGCAAAGTTCTGGGTGACCATTGCTTGCTCTAGCTATCCTGAGCTACAAGGCCAAGCTCAACATCACCACGCAGTCCGAGCACAAGCAAGTGGCCACAAGGCCAGTTTACATGCGGAGTTATAATAGCAATGTCAGTACACTGATCACAACCTAGCAAGTGAAAACATGCAGGTATAGAGATATATAGCAGTGTACAACAAAGGCAAAGCTAGATTAGGAGACAAGCAAGTGAGGCAGAGTGGGCACAAGCCCAAGAGCAGTGCAGAAACGCTGATGGTCACCAGACCCGAGGGCCTTGGTGAAGATATCAGCAGTGTTGGCCCGTGAGGCCACGTAAGCAAGGCGAAGCTGACCACGCTGCTGCAACTCTCGTGCAAGAAAATAACGGAGAGCAATGTGCTTCGTTCTATGCTCCAGTCTTGCTCCCGACACAAGGCAATCATGACCTTGTTGTAGGGATACAGAACTGGAGGAGAACGAGGCCGCTCGCCCAAGTCAGTCAGCAGGTAGGTCAGCCAGCGTAACTCCTGTTCAGCCATAGCCCAGTGTAGATCTCTGCCTCACAGCTGGAACCAAGTACAGAAGACGAGCGGGTGGACCTCCAGGAGAAAGAACCAGCGCCAAGACTGAAAATGTAACCCTGTGACGACCGCTGGGTCTCCTGGTCGTCAGCCCAAGAAGCGTCATTGTGCCCGGTGAGCACAACCCGACCCCGTCCTCCAAGCACAAGCCTCATGCCTGATGTACTGCACAAGTAACGCAGTACCCTCTGCGCAGCTGTCCAGTGCTCCTTCCGGTGTCTCCCAGGCGCAACGAAGCGAGCAAGGATGCTGAGAGGGTACGCGAGGTCAGGTCGTGTGCACGTCATCAGGTACATGAGGCAGCCCACAAGCTCTGGATACGGACCACTCGGCTCTACGGACTCGTCCAAAGGTGGATCTGAGAGCGAATGGCCTGTAGGCAGAGGAGTAGGCTCTGGCGAGGAGAACCGAAAGCCGAAGCGCTGAAGGACCGGCTGCACCATATGTGACTGAGTCAGAGTGATCGTGCGCCTTGCTCTGTCCCGGGTGATCTGCAAGCCAAGATAGCTACGCAGCTCACCCATGTCGGTGCAAGTGTGTCTCTTCTGCAACTCCGCCTTCACAAGGGCCAGAGCCTCAGTGTCAGCAGTAGCAAAAACCAAGTCGTCGACGTACACGAGGATGTAGAACGGCGGCAGAGAAGTGTCGGTGCGCAGAAACAACGACGGGTCAGCAGTAGAAGGAGCAAACCCAAGAGCCGCAAGTGTAGTCCTCAGTGTGTCGTGCCACTCCCGGGGCTCCTGGCGGAGACCGTAGACTGGCCGCCGGAGGCTCCACTGGGTACCCTCAGGAAACGGCCCAGTGAAGCCAGGTGGGCGGCGCAGCCAGATCTCCACGTAAAGGCTGCCCTGCAGGAAGGCTGTGGAGAAGTCAAGCGAGTGGAGCTCGTAGTTACGCTGTGGTGCAACGTGTAGTAACACCCGAAGAGTAGTCATCTTCGGGGTGGGAGAGAAGGTATAGAAGAAATCGACCCCCTGTCGCCGACTGAAGCCTCGTGCAACGTAACGCGCCTTGAAGGCAGGCGGAGAACCCTGCGGCCGCTTCACCCTGAAAATCCACATGCCATCGACTATGTTTGCCCCAGGAGGGGGAACCTCGTCGACGTAGGTGCCTGTGGACTTCCATGATGCCATCTCTGCGTCCATGGCTGTCTGCCACTGAGAGGAGTACTGACCCGAAATCGCCTCAGCGTAAGAGCGCGGGGTCGGGATGTCCAGTGCATCCGGGTCTCCCTCAGGGGCAAGCAGCATGGCAGCGAGATGAGGTACAGCAGCCGCAAGGCACTCGAGCTCAAACTGCCTGTCCTCAAGGACGTCACACCCAAGGGCAAGCTCACCCCCGACGGGCGGAAGACAGTCAGACTCAGACTCAGTAACAAGACCAGCGAAGTAGTCTAGACGACTGGCAGAAGCGAAGTCAACGAGCTCAGTGACTAAGGCAGACGCGGCAGTAGACGAAAAGGAAGGGTTAGCGACAAGTGTGGCTAGGACACCATGTCAGTAGGACTTGCTAACGGGAGTGGAGTGTTGGCCCCGCCCTCGCTTGGGCGACGCCGACGACTTGGTCGGATGTACGGGTGAAGCAGCCGACCATTCACAGTGGGAGAGCTGCTCGACGGGCTTCGTCGAGCTGCAGGGGACCGCTGTGGTGTTGCTGTCGACCAGGGAGCTCGACAGCTGTAGCTGACTGGGCTGGGCAACGGGTGGGCCGTCGACCAGGAGGGGCAGTTCGACCGGGAGGCCAACGGAGCAGTCCGTCGACCTGACAAGTGAGCAGTGGTCGACGAGGGGAGCTCGGCGACAACAGCTGATAGTTCTGGTCGACGGAAGGGGTCCGTCGACCAAGGGGTAGCTCGACAGGAGCTGTGGTCAACCAGACGCACCTGGTGGTCGACCAGAGGCACCTGGTGGTCGACCAGAGGCACTGGTGGTCGACCATAGCACTTGGTGGTCGACCTGGTCGACCGGGTAACCTACTCAATGAGTTCTGCGGAGGCACGCGAACGTCGTCAAGGTCGCGATGGTGAAAGCGACTTCGGGTTGGTATCTCGAAGTCGATGTGGCTTGTCAGGTGCAGACAACAGCCGACGGATGCACAACGGTGCAAGTCGGGCCAGTCGTCTGCCCGCACCTGCGAGCGTACGCACTGCTGTCTTCTACGGGGCAACGCTAGACAGCCGCTCTGCTGCAGCGTTGGCACGCCGTCGAACTGCTGTGTTGGCAGGTCGCCATTCTGCAGTGCTGGCGCGGCTCCTCTACACAACGCTGGCAGGCGGTCGACCATGCTGTGCTGGCGGTCGACCAGGCTAGCCGCAGATTTGCTAGGTGCCTGATGTAGTCATTCTGTCATTGCTTGTTTAACCATTATGTTTTCTCGACTTTGCCTAGTGAAACTCTTGCCGATTTCTCCTGTGAATGTGCAAGCACTAAGGAACTAAGCAAAGCTACGATCACTCCTAGTAGTTCGTGCCAACCCCCATAGTCTAGCTCACCACCGTTGTAGAGTGACTCTCCGCATGGTGCGGTGAGCGTGGACGGCCCCGCAAATTACCTTCAGATAGGAGCCAACTTTTGCACCTACTAACTCGTTCGTAGGCCGGTAGCAGCGTTACTCGCCATGGTCGACCTCGTAGCAGATACGGGCGTAGCGGACACCTTGGAGGCACGCTTGGCTGTTGCGAGGAAACGCCACGCGGATGGCGAGTACGGGACGATCCCCTTGACGATCGCCGAGTTGGGCATCCGGGCGCAGAGGGCGACGGAACACCCGTCCCGTCCTACTTCTCCTCGACCGGTGCGAAACGAAGGTGGCGTCGACGACGAGGTCGACGGCGGTGCACGAGTCAGCGGCAGCGAAGGCACGAAGCAAAAAGGGGTGATCAAGGTCGACGGTGGCGTCGACAGGATTCAGGCGCGAGTGCAGTGGTCGACGGCGGCTGCAGGCAGCTCGCGTGCCGACGTCGATGGTTGACGTCGCTCTCCTCTACGAAGCGGTGGAGGGCTCTCGGCGACGATGCATGTGACGGCGGGCGGGATTTGCACCGGCGTATGGCTACTTCAAGTTCTCGCCGGACCGGATCACCGTCGCACCGCTGCAAGGTCGACGGGACCTCATCACATGGAGGGAGTCGATAGAACCTCAGCAGGAGGTCACCGGACTGAAGGGCTTCGCCGACGGCACAGTGCCAATTCCGCCCGTGGACGATGTCGAGCTGCGCGGGGAGTTTCGTGTGGCTCAATTGCTCACCTTCATGGTCATCTCGAGGTGCTGCTCGCCGGTGGTGCAGCTAGCGCTCAGGAGCTGTCGAGAGCGACTGGATGCTGGTCACCAAGCATGGCACTTCATCCTGACGATGTACCAGGTCAGGGACGACCTGTACATCGGACAGCTGGAGGAGAAGATGACACACATTCGGATGGGCGAGCAGGAGTCGGCGACGGACTACTGCAACCGTGCTCGACGGATCATGGCTGAGATGCGGATGGCGGGCGCCGAATAATCGACGGCATCCTACATCACCCACATCGTCAAGGGCCTGCCGCGCGGCTACAACCTCATGAAGAGGATGATGATGGTGCCCGACACGCGTGAGTCCCTCGACGAGGACTCCATCTCCAACTACATCCTTCAAGACGAGGCGATGCAGGAGGCCGAACAGCCCACGGAGCTCCTTCCGCAGGCAAACTACGCTGCACCGACGAAGCTGAATCAGCAGCAAGGGCAGCGCGGGAAGCCGGGCGGAGGTGGTAGCGGAGGTGGGCGGTCGACGAAGGACGTCGACGAGAAGAGGTCGACGCGTGACAAGGGCCGTGGAGGGGTCGACGGCGGGAGTGCTGGATCTGCCACGACCCCGACCACCTTTCCTACGAGTTCCCTGACCGCGACGACAGCGACAAGGACGACACCAAGGGAGGCCGTGGCCGGTCGACCAGCCGTCGCCCCCGTCGAGATGCAAAGCCGCGCAAGGAAAAGCAGACGTCGAAGAAGATGTCATCGACGAAGGACGTCGACAGCTCCAGCGGCAAGAGCCGAGGCGACGGGGAGGCGTCGTGCTCGATGGTCGGCGTGGTGGAGCCGCCGGTCTCGCTGGCGCCGGAGGCTAGCGAGGACTTCCAAGCAGTGGCGGCAGCTGTGCAGGCCAACCCGATGGCGGTGCTGCTCGACAGCGGTTGCTCCCACCACCTGATGGGGACGAAGGCGGTCTTCGTCGACATGGCGCCGACCGACGGCGTGCAGCACGTGCGTGGATTCAATGGGGCATTGCAGCCTGTCGAGGGTCGCGGAACCGTCGCTCTGCAAGGGGAGGCTGGGAAGCGGGTCCTCATCCCCGACGTGCTCTACGTACCGGGCGTCCAGGCGAATCTGCTGTTAGCTGGCCAACTGAAGGAGAGCGGAGTGCAGCTGCAGGGCGACGGCGACGAGATGCTGCTCTTCGCCGCGACCGGGGAGGTGCTCGGTCGAGCACGCTACACCGGACGAGTCCTCTGCACCGACCTTCGCCCCTGCTCAACGCAGTCGCCGTCGACCGAGGTGGTAGCTCTGCGGACAATCGTCTCGGCGACGAAGTCGACCCCTGACCGGTTGCATGCGAGGCTCGCGCACGTCGGCATCGACACGATCAAGAGCTCGACGAAGCATGAAGTTGCTGTTGGGCTCGACATCACGCCGTCGATCGGAGCAGACCCGCCGTGTGTCTCGTGCGTCGGAGGAAAGCTGGCGCGGCACACCTTCCCCGCAAAGGGCTTAGACGCCAAGGAGGCACTGGCTCTCGTGCACATTGACTTGTGCGGGCCATTTCGGGTGGCTGCCAAGGATGGCAGCTTGTACTTCCTGCCGCTGAAGGATCGCCATACCGGTTCGTCCTGTGCTAGCTGGCTCACAGGCACCTATACTAGTAGCCTCTACACCACCAGGGACGCGTCGCTGGGAATCCCACTCCCGAAGGTGCTGCGGCGAGAGGGTCTCCGGTTGACGCTGCTGCCGCTGCTGTCCACCCCCAGAACCTCCGCCTCCACCAGCGGCACCACCTGTACTAGCAGACGCACGGGTACCTACACTCGCCTTCTTGACCAGCTGTTGTACCTCCCATAACAACGGACGGCGCTTCCGCAGTGGCTGGGTGGCAGGAGAGAGTGAGGAGTAGTGTCTCAGCGTCGTAAAAAGTATGGGCCAACGTCACCTGACAAAAGTGGGCCCTCTGGGCGAACGGCAAGTGAGCGCGGACAGCAAGCTGGGCGACAGCGACGCGCTCCGTCCACTGTGTACAGGCAACGCGGTCCACTCAGTACCGGCACTGCACGTCCTCGCCAGCGTCAGCAGTAGGCTCAGTGGGAGTCGTGGGGGCCTGAAGGGACCCCGACGTGTGCTCGAACAGGGAGACGCCGTCTAATGAAACGCCGGAGATACTGGCGCAGACAGTCAAGCCAGAACTCGAACATGAAAGGGCGCCCGTCTGCGTCAACCGCTAGGACAGTGATAGTGGCCATGACAGGCAGTGGCAGTCAGTAGCAGCGGCGCAAGGGCGGCAGTAGCGAGCAGCAGGGCGCACGGGCAGCAGGGGACGAGCAGTAGGGCGCGTGCTAGCAGCAGGGCGCGCGGGCAGTAGGGCGCGCGCTAGCAGCAGGGCGCGCGGCAGCAAAGCGCGCATGGGCAGCAGAGCGTGCGCAAGCAGCGGTGCGCGCGCAAACGGCAGGGCGCGCGTGCAGCAGGGCGCGCGCTAGTAGCACGGCACGCGCTAGCAGTAGGGCACGCGGGCAGCAGGGCGCGCGCTAGCAGCAGGGCGCGCGGGAAGCAGGGCGCGCGCTAGCAGCAGGGCGCGCGGTAGCAGAGCGCGCACTGGCAGCAGAGCGCGCGCTGGTAGCAGAGCGCGCGCAAGCAGCGGTGCGCGCGCAAACGGCAGGGCGCGCGGGCAGCAGGGCGCGCGCTAGTAGCAGGGCGTGCGGGCAGCAGAGCGCGCGCTAGCAGCAGGGCGCGCGGGCAGCAGGGCATGCGCTAGCAGCAGGGCGCGCGCGGGGCAGTGTACGGGGCGTGCGCAGGGTGGCGAACAGGGCGCGCGCGGGGCAGTGTACGAGGCACGCGTGGGGCAGCAAACGGGGCACGCGCAGGGCAGCGTACGGGGCGTGCGCGGGGCAGCGAACAGGGCGTGCGCGTGGCAGCGTACAGGGCGCGCGCGGGGCAGCGAACGGGGTGCGTGCTGGTCAGCAAACGGGGCGCGCGCAGGGCAGCGTACGGGGCGTGCACTGGGCAGTGTATGGGGTGCACGCGGGGCAGCAAACAGGGCGCGCACGGGGCAGCGTACGGGGCGTGCGTGTCAAACATTGTATATGTTTGTGCTGTGTAGGCTGTAGTGGGTTTAGCCTTAGGGGGTACAATCTCTAGGGTTTCATACTTGTACTCCCAACTTTCCTAGTTCAATCATTCTCGTTCACTTCTAGTTTCTAACATGGTATCCGACGCCTAGGTCAGGACCTAGGACCGACGTTGGTTTGGGCCCACCGTTCCGCCGCGCCGTCGAGCGCCCCTACTAGCGCCGTCGAGCGCCCCTTCTAGCGCCGTCGAGCGCCCCTACTAGCGCCGTCGAGCGCCCCTACTAGCGCCGTCGAGCGCCCCTTCTAGCGCCGTCGAGCGCCCCTACTAGCGCCGTCGAGCGCCCCTATTAGCGCCGTCGAGCGCCCCTTCTAGCGCCGTCGAGCGCCCCTTCTAGCGCCGTCGAGCGCCCCTACTAGCGCCGTCGTTCAAAAAAAAAAAAAAAAAAAAAAAAAAAACGTCGTCCTTGCGGGCTGCCTCTAGCCCGTCGCGTCGCCCTTGCGGGCTGCCTTAGCCCGTCGCGTCGCCCCTGCGGGCTGCCCTAGCCCGTCGCGTCGCCCTTGCGGGCTGCCCCTGCCCGTCGTGTCGCCCTTGCGGGCTGCCTTAACCCGTTGCGTCGCCCCTGCGGGCTGCCTTAGCCCGTCGCGTCGCCCTTGCGGGCTGCCCCAGCCCGTCGCGTCGCCCTTGCGGGCTGCCTTAGCCCGTCGCGTCGCCCTTGCGGGCTGCCCTAGCCCGTCGCGTCGCCCTTACGAGCTGCCCTAGCCCGTCGCGTCGCCCTTGCGGGCTGCCTTAGCCCGTCGCGTCGCCCCTGCAGGCTGCCTTCGCCCGTTGCGTCGCCCTTGCGGGCTGCCCTAGCCCGTCGCGTAGCCCTTACGGGCTGCCCTAGCCCGTCGCGTCGCCCTTGCGGGCTGCCCCAGCCCGTCGCGTCGCCCCAGCCGAGCCGCCACTGCAGCAGCCGCCCCTGGCCCCTGGAGCAGCCGCCACTGCAGCAGCCGCCCGTGGCCCCTGGAGCAGCCGCACCTACAGCCGCCCCTGGACCCTGGAGCAGCAGCCCCTGCAGCAGCCGCCCCTGGCCACCTGGAGCAGCCGCCACTGCAAGAGCCGCCCCTGGCCCCTGGAGCAGCCACCGTCGTGGCCCGACCCCGCCCTGCAGCAGTTGCCGCGGAGCTCCCTGCCGCGGCCCGGCCCCGCCCTACAGCTGTAGCGGCCCCGCTGTCGCCGCCGTCTTGCGCCTGCCCTTCCCACCACTGGTGAGCACTGCCCTGCCCGCGCTGCTACCGCTGCTAGTGCTGCTACTGCTTTTACTGCTCCTGCTGCTACTGCTGCTACTGCTTTTACTGCTCCTGCTGCTACTGCTGTTACTGCCGCTACTGCTGCTACTGCTGCTCCTGGCGTGGCCAGATGCAGCTCCACGGCCGTCCGCGTGTGTCCCTCACGCCCCAGCAGCTTCGTGAGTGGTACGCCAGTTGGGGTTGTCGGGGTGGCCGTAGTGGGAGTCGTCCTGGAGTGGGTAGTTCGGGAACTTCTTGTAGTGGCCCGGTGCAGCAGCAGAGTCGTCCGCGCGAGTCTCATTCGCCCCAGCAGCTTCGTGAGTGGTACGCTCAGAGTAGAGGGTCGCTGAGTACTGCTCGCTGCCCGTACGTTATTAGCACGGGTGCCCGGACTGGTCAGCCTTGCGGGACGCGTGGTCACACAAAGTCCCACTGCTTCGCCCGTCTGACTGACGCTTGGCGTACAGAGTTTGGCGACGACGCTGAGCTCCCCGACTGGGTGGAGCTGCTTGGACAGCGGGTAGATACCTTTGCTCTTGCCTATGATGCTATTCTCATTGCAATGTATGCATTGTCTGCTAGTGCCGAGGGAGCCTGTCACCTGTGTGTGCCGCCTGACCCCGGTATCCAGTCTGCTGCTCTAGGTACTGGTGAGGCTGCCGCACTAGGTGCTCGTGTGTCTGTTGCCTCCGATGCTGGTGAGGCTGCCGCTCTAGGTGCTAGTGTGTCTGTTGCCCCAGGTGCTGGTGAGGCTGCTGCTCTAGGTACTCGTGAGTCTGCGCCCTCTGGTACTGCGTCTACTGAGGCACTGCACACCTTCACACTGGACTCAGGTGCTTCCCGCTGTTTCTTCCGTGACCGCACTGCCCTTGAGCAGCTTGCTCGGCCGGTTGCATTCTCCCTCGCTGACCCCTCTGGGGGTCCGGTCATTGCGACCTCCTCCACTGTCCTCCCTTGTCCTGCGGTCCCGTCGGGCACACTGTCAGGCCTCTACCTCCCCTCGTTCTCTACGAACTTGGTGGCGGGTCGTGCGCTCCAGGACGGGGGTGTCCACCAGTTCACCCCTGCCTACGAGCGCGTGACACACTGCACGTGTGCTCGGACGGGTCGCCACCTGGCTACCTTCACTCGGCAGCCGGGGTCGGACCTGTACACACTGACCAATGAGTCCCCTCAGGTAGCTGCGTCTGCGTCAGGTCAGCTGTCTGCCCCCTGCTCGTGTCGCTCCTTGGCGCACGAGACCGTCCTCTGGCACCACCGCCTTGGTCACCCGTCAGTGCAGCGCCTTCGTGGCATGCACTCCCGGTACCTTGTCTCTGGTCTTCCCAGGGTTCTCCCTCCCCTCCCACCCTCGCCTGCTCCTCCCTGTCTTCCCTGTGTCGAGGGGCGGCAGCGCGCCGCTCCTCACTCCTCCTCGTTTCCCCCGACGACTGCTCCCCTGCAGACGCTCCACATGGACGTGTGGGGCCCAGCCCGCGTCCGTGGACAGGGTCACGAGAGGTACTTCTTGATAGTTGTTGACGACTACTCGCGCTACACCACGATCTTCCCCTTGCGCACCAAGGGTGAAGTCCCTGATGTTTTGATCCCTTGGATCCGCGCTGCCCGTCTCCAGCTCAGCGAGAGGTTCCACTCGGACTTCCCTGTCCTGCGTCTGCACTCTGACAGAGGTGGGGAGTTTTCCTCCGACCTCTTGAGGGCCTTCTGTCAGGGGGAGGGCATTGAGCAGTCGTTCACGCTTCCGGCCTCTCCACAGAAGAATGGGGTTGCTGAGCGCCGCATTGGCTTGGTCATGGAGGTCGCTCATACCTCCTTGATCCATGCGGCTGCCCCCCACTTTCTGTGGCCGTTTGCGGTCCGGTACGCTGCGCATCAGCTCAACCTCTGGCCCCGTGTCTCCTTGCCGGAGACCTCGCCCACACTGCTGTGGACGGGGAAGGTTGGCGATGCGTCGCGTTTCCGGGTCTGGGGATCTCGAGCTTTTGTCCGCGATACGTCCGCGGACAAGCTCTCCTCCCGCGCTGTTCCTTGTGTCTTCCTTGGCTTTGTCCCGGACGCGTCTGGTTGGCAGTTTTACCACGCCACCTCGCGCCGTGTCCTGCCCTCTCAGGACGTCACTTTTGACGAGTCGGTGCCCTTCTACCGCCTCTTCCCCTACCGCACTGCCCCGCTCCCCCCCCCGCCTCTCTTCCTCGCGCCAGGTGCTGCTGTGGTAGACCCCTCCCCCCTCAGGGTGCCGCTCCCTCAGGTGTGTCCCAGGTAGACCCGGTTGAGCCTGTCGAGGTAGCTGTCGACTCTCGTCCTGCTAGGGGTGCTGAGCCTGAGCGTGCGGAGCCTGGGGGTGCGGAGCCTGGGGGTGCGGAGCCTGGGGTTGCGGAGTCTGGGGGTGCGGAGCCTGCGGGTGCTGAGTCTGGGGGTGCTGAGTCTGGGGGTGCTGAGCCTGGGAGTGCTACGTCTGAGGGTACTGAGCCAGAGGGTGCTGCGACTGAGAGTGCTACACCTGGAGGCGCTCTTTCCTCACAGCAGCTGCGTGAGTGGTACTTACAGTACTGCAGCCTCAGGAGAGGTGCTGCTGGAGCTCGTGCTCGTGCTTCCCCTCCTAGGCGGGAGCTGCCCTCTCCCCAGCGGCTCCGAGAGTGGTACGCTCGTCGCTGCAGTCTCCGGAGTGGCGCTACTAGTGTCGCGGACCCTGGAGCTGGAGGTGCTGCTGGTGCTGGAGCTGCTGGAGGTGCTGCTGCTGCTGGCGCTGCTGGAGGTGCTCCTGGTGCTGGTGCTGCTGGAGCTGCTGGAGGTGCTGCTACTGCTGGCAGTGCTGCTGGCGCTGCTGGAGGTGCTGCTGGAGCTGCTGGAGGTGCTGTTGCTGCTGGCGGTGCTGCTGGCGCTGCTGGAGGTGCTGCTGGTGCTGGTGCTGCAGGAGCTGCTGGAGGTGCTGCTGCTGCTGGCGGTGCTGCTGGTGCTGCTGGAGGTGCTGCTGGTGCTGGTGCTGCTGGAGCTGCTGGAGGTGCTGCTGGAGCTGCTGGAGGTGCTGCTGGTACTGGTGCTGCTGGTGCTGGAGCTGCTGGAGGCACTGCTGCTGCTGGCGGTGCTGCTGGAGCTGCTGGAGGTGCTGGTGCTGCTGGTGGTGCTGCTGGTGCTGGAGCTGCTGGTCCTGGAGGTGCTCGTACTGGAGGTACTGGAGCTGCTGGGACTGGAGCTGCTGAGGGGGTTGGAGCTGGAGTTGCTGAGCGGCCGCGGCCGTACTACGTTCCGCTCCTTCAGCAGGTTCTTGGTCTCCCGCCCTCTACTGGTCCTACTCCTCCCCTACTGAGTCCACAGTCACAGTTACAGCCTGCCTCTCCGCTGCCTGGTCCTTCTCCTTACACTGCGCCGGCGGGTAGTCTTACTGAGCGTCGTGAGCCTGAGTCTCGTCCTCCGTCGCCTGAGTCGCGTCCAGAGTCGCCTGTCCGCGCTGTCCGCGCTGGTCGTCGTGCTCCGCGTCAGCGTCCTCCTCCTGTCATTGGCACTCACTATATGACCCTGCGTCCTTCCACTGCTCCACAGCGCGTCCCTCTGCCGTCTCCTCCTGCGTCCTCTCTTCCTGACGTTGCTGACCCGCCGTCAGACCTTACTCGTGCTGCCAGTCCTACTGTCGCGCGTCTCCTTGCCACTGTTGTCACTGACCCTACCTTTGAGTCCTCTGCTGCGTCTGCTCTAGTCGCTGAGCTTGTTGACTTTGCTGCCGCCTGTCGTCTAGACTACGCCGCTAGCCTTGTTGCTGAGTCTGAGTCTGTCTGTCCTCCGTTCGTCGGGGGTGAGTGTGCTCTTGGCACGGACGTCTTTGAGGACAGACAGGAGGAGTTTGAGTGCTTTACCGCTGCTTTACCTCATCTCGTGTCCATGCTGATTGCCCCTGAGGGAGACCCGGATGCACCAAACATCCCGACCCCACGCTCTTACGCAGAGGCGATGGAGGGTCTCTACTCCTCTCAGTGGCAGACAGCCATGGACGCAGAGATGGCTTCCTGGAAGTCCACAGGCACCTACGTCGACGAGGTTCCCCCACCTGGGGCGAACATCGTCAGTGGCATGTGGATTTTCAGGGTGAAGCGGCCGCCGGGTTCTCCGCCTGTCTTCAAGGCGCGTTACGTTGCACGAGGCTTCAGTCAGCGAGAGGGAGTTGACTTCTTCCAGACCTTCTCCCCGACCCCGAAGATGACCACTCCTCGGGTTCTACTGCACGTCGCTGCTCAGCGTAACTACGAGCTCCACTCTCTTGACTTCAGCACTGCTTTCCTACAGGGCAGCCTGCACGAGGAGATCTGGCTGCGCCGCCCACCTGGCTTCACTGGGTCGTTCCCTCCTGGTACCCAGTGGAGCCTCCAGCGGCCAGTCTACGGTCTCCGCCAGGCACCTTGTGAGTGGCACGACACACTGAGGACTACTCTTGCTGCTCTTGGGTTTGCTCCTTCTACTGCTGACCCGTCGCTGTTTCTACGCACCGACACCACTCTGCCACCGTTCTACGTTCTAGTGTACGTAGACGACTTGGTCTTTGCTACTGCTGACACTGAGGCACTCGCCCACGTGAAGTCGGAGCTGCAGAAGAGACACACGTGCACAGACCTGGGTGAGCTGACAAGCTATCTTGGCTTGCGGATCACCCGGGACAGAGCACAGTGCACCATCACCTTGACTCAGTCACACATGGTGCAGCAGGTCCTTCAGCGCTTCCGCTTCACGTACTCCTCGCCTCAGCCCACTCCTCTGCCTACCGGTCACTCGCTCTCAGCTCTGCCTTCGGATGAGTCCGTAGAGCCGAGTGGCCCGTATCCAGAGCTTGTGGGCTGCCTCATGTACCTGATGACTTGCACTCGACCTGACCTTGCATACCCTCTTAGCATCCTAGCACGCTATGTCGCTCCTGGCCGTCACCGGAAGGAGCACATGGATGCCGCTAAGAGGGTGTTGCGCTACTTGTGCAGTACGTCGGGCATGGGGCTTGTGCTTGGAGGACGGCGCGACGTTGTCCTCACTGGACACTCAGACGCTTCTTGGCCTGACGACCAGGCTACTTAGCGGTCGTCTCAGGGTTACACCTTCAGCCTTGGCTCTGGCTCAGTTTCTTGGCGTTCTACACGCTCGTCTTCAGTTCTCAGCTCCAGTTGTGAGGCTGAGATCTACGCCACAGCCATGGCTGCCCAGGAGCTACGCTGGCTCACCTACCTGCTGACCGACCTGGGAGAGCGGCCTCGTTCTCCTCCAGTGCTGTACGTCGACAACAAGGCCGCCCTTGCCTTGTGTCAGGAGCACAGAATGGAGCACAGAACGAAGCACATCGCTCTGCGCTACTTCCTTGCTCGAGAGCTGCAGCAGCGTGGTCAGCTTCGTCTTACCTACGTGGCCACTCGGGCCAACACTGCTGATGTGTTCACCAAGGCGCTTCAGCCTTGTGATCATCAGCGTTTCTGTACTGTCCTAGGCCTAGTGCCTACTGTCCCTCACTTGCTCACTTCTTGACTCTGCTTGTACTGTGATCTCTATATATATACCTGCATGCTTACACTTGCTAGGTTGTGATCACTGTACCTCTTATTATATTATCAAACTGCATGTGAACTGGTCTTGTGACCGCTTGCTTGTGCTCGGAATTTGTGTGGTATCCTTGAGATCCACCTTGAGCTTGTTTTGCTTTGCTTTGCCTTGACTGGTCTTGTGACCATCTGGTTGTCTCCCACTTTGCCTATGGGGGTGTGTCAAACATTGTATATGTTTGTGCTGTGTAGGCTGTAGTGGGTTTAGCCTTAGGGGGTACAATCTCTAGGGTTTCATACTTGTACTCCCAACTTTCCTAGTTCAATCATTCTCGTTCACTTCTAGTTTCTAACAGTGCGCGGGGCAGCGTACGGGGCACGCGCGGGGCAGCGAACGGGGCGCGCACGGGGCAGAAAACGGGGCGCGCGCAGGGCAGCGTACGGGGCACGCCCGGGGCAGCGAATGGGGCGCGCGTGGGGTAGCGTACGGGGCGCGCGCGGGGAAGGAAATGGGGCGCGCGCAGGGCAGCGTACGGGGTGTGCGCGGGGCAGCGAAAAGGGCGCGCGCGGGGCGGCACACGGGCAAGGCAGCGCGCGCGGGCAGGCGCAGCGCGCAAGGCAGCGTAAGGGCAGGGCAATGCGCGCAAGCATGTGCGGCGCGCAGGGCAGATATAACCTAGGTACGGCAATAGGTACGGTAGGACCGAGCCTAGCCTCTGATACCATGTCAAGAAGAGTAGTACAGCGGAATGATTGACTAGCAGCAATGTGGAGTACAAGTTCTAACCCTAATGGGTTGTACCCTCTATGGGCTACCCCACTACAGGCTAGACAACAAACATAAGTGTTTTGACAGTCGACGCTGGGCTCCGATGTAGGACGCGTCATTGAGGGTGATGTATGTCGTGGCATCTAGCTGGTGGTTCGGATCTACGGGCGAAGGAGACTGACGTGGAACGACGGGCTGATGTACCAGTTGGTGGGTAACAGAAGGTGGGCGGTGACAGGTGTAATCATGTGGCTTATCTGAAACGGGCCAAAGTAGCGAGGTCAAAGTTTTGGTACGACGGGCAGGCGTAGGTTCTGAGTGTCGAGCAGAATGTAGTCTCATGACTTGTACGTGATGGGACGGCGGTGGCGATCGAAAATTCTTTTAGCGATAACATTCGTTTTTTAATGCCTATGCTGTGCTCTGGCAGCCTGCAGAATCTCGGCGAACGGATTTGCTCGTGGTGTCAAGTTATTCGGGCTCGTCGTCATGGGCACTATAGGGTTCTGCCCATGGTTCAGGTAGAACGGTGACAGCTTCGTGGTTGCTGGCGTGGCGTTGTTGTAGGCGAAATCGATCACTGGCAACTGTTGCTCCCAGGTTGGGGGGTCGTCATATGTGGCGCGTAACAGCTCCTCCATGGCCTGGTTCGTTCTTTGAGTCCGTCCGTCGGTTTCGGGGTGATAGGACGAACTGAACTGTAGCCAGGTCCCGAACTGCTCCCACATATTTTTACAGAAGTTTCTCGTAAACTTCGTGTCCCTGTCACTGATGACACAGGCAGGTATCCCGTGCATGCGAACGACGACTGCGATGAACAGGCGAGCGATATCTTCGGCCGAGATGGATTTCTTGCACGCAGCGAAGTGAGCCATTTTTGTCAATCGGTCAACAACGACCATAACCGCATCGTCACCACCAAGGCTCGTGGGTAACCCCGTGACGAAATCCATAGTCACCTGCTACCAGGCTTGTTTGGGTGGCGGAATCGGCTACAGTTGACCCGCTTTCTTTTTTTTGCAAACTCTTCATCACCTGCCATGTGGGGCACGATCCCACGTGGTGCTGTACATCGGTCAATAGCTTCGGCCAATAGCAATTCCACTGCAGTTGCTGTCACGATTTTTCTACACCAAAGTGGCCTGAGGCAATCCCGTCTTGTGCCTCTTGCAGTAGCAGTTCCCTTAGTAGTGAGTATGTCGGTACCCTTATGCCAGTTTTTACGTAATAGATTACATTATCCTCTGTCAGCTGCTGCAAATTGCCAATGGTGAAAAACGGGTCGGTGTGGGTTGGATTGGGCGAGTAGTATGGCATGCAGTTGGGCAGTGGGGAGGGTGAGTGTGTCGGCGATGTTTGACACGCCTTTTTTGTATGTTACAGTGTAGTGGAAGTTGGACTCCAGATAGTCCAACCAGCGAATCTATCGTAGGTTGAGATTCGGTTGGGCGTGAAGGCACTGTAGCGAGCGATGATCTTTCTGTAGTGTCACATCTGCTCCTGCCATGTAGCACCGCCACACCTTGAACGCGTGCACGATGGCGAGCATCTTGCGGTCATGTATCGGGTAGTTGCGTTCGGGCCGGTGAAGCTTGCGGGAGTCATACGCGATTGGCTGAAGGTTCTTCCCAAAGTCCTGCAACAATATGGCTACGACGGCGATGTCGCTTGCGTTGGTGACGAGCTCGAACGAACGGTGGGGATCAGCGATGTGCTGAATGGGCGGCGAGCACAAAGTTTGTATCAGGGTAGAGAAGGCACCATGTTCTTTCTCCCCCATGTGTACTCAACCCCCTTCTTCAGCAGGCCAGTCAGCGGGGCAGTCAACTTCGCCATGTCGGGGACGAAACGGCGCACGTAGTTGACGAACCCAAGAAAACTTCGTAGCTCGATCAGATTGGTCGGCGGGTTTCAGGCTTGAATGGTCGCGATCCTTTTCGGGTCTATTTTCAATCCATTGGCCAACATTACATGGCCAAAAAAATCTAGGTGGTCCTGTCAGAATTCGCACTTCGAGGCTTTGGAAAGCAGTCGGCTTTCAGCTAAGTTCTTGAAAACAACTTAGATGTCATGTAAATGATGTGTGAGAAGAAACGAGGAATGGAATGACTAAGGGAAAGTTGGGTACAAATGCAAACCCTAGGAAAACTGTACCCCATATGTGCTACCCCACTATAGCCTACAGTAGCAATGTCATATAAATCTGACACACCCCCATAGGCAAAGTGGGGGAGAACAAGGGGTCACAAGACCAGTCAAGTAAAGCAAAGCAAGCTCAGGGTGGATCACAAAGTCACCACACATTCCGAGCACAAGTTCAAGGCCACAAGGCCAGTTCACATGCAGGATTACATATATATATAAGGCTAGACAAGCAAGAGCAGGTGTATGTATACATGCAACAGTACAAACAAGGTCAAGGGGTGAGCAAGTGAGGCAAGGCAGGCACAAGACCCAGCTGAGTACAGAAGCACTGATGATCACAAGGCGCAAGTGCCTTGGTGAAGATATCAGCAGTGTTGGCCTGAGAGGCCACGTACGCAAGCCGCAGCTGACCACGCTGCTGTAGCTCACGAGCAAGGAAGTAGCGGTAAGCAATGTGCTTCGTTCTGTGCTCCAGTCTCTGCTCTCGACACAAGGCCAGCATGGCCTTGTTGTCTACGTACAGCACTGGAGGAGAACGAGGCGGCTCTCCGAGGTCAGTCAGCAGGTAGGTGAGCCAGCGAAGCTCCTGTGCAGCCATGGCCCCGGCGTAGATCTCAGCCTCACAACTGGAGCCGAGAACAGAAGACGAGCGGGTAGCCCGCCACGAAACAGAGCCGGAACCAAGGCTGAAGGTGTAACCCTGTGACGACCGCTGCGTAGCCTGGTCGTCAGCCCAAGAAGCGTCTGCGTGCCCAGTGAGGACCACTGGACTCTGCCCTCCAAGCACAAGCCCCATGCCCGACGTACTGCACAAGTAACGCAACACCCTCTTCGCTGCAGCCATGTGCTCCGGTCTGTGTCTCCCAGGAGCAACATAGCGTGCGAGAATGCTAAGAGGGTATGCGAGGTCAGGTCGTGTGCAGGTCATCAGGTACATGAGGCAGCCAACAAGCTCTGGGTATGGGCCACTCGACTCTACGGACTCATCCGAAGGCAGAGCTGAGAGCGAGTGGCGAGTAGGCAGAGGAGTGGCCTGAGGCGAGGAGTACGTGAAGCCGAAGCGCTGAAGGACCTGCTGCACCATGTGTGACTGAGTCAGGGTAATGGTGCGGCGTGCTCTGTCCCGGGTGATCTGCAAGCCAAGGTAGCTGCGCAGTTCACCCAGGTCTGTGCACGTGTGTCTCTTCTGCAGCTCGGACTTCACGTGGGCGAGTCCAGCAGTGTCAGCTGTGGCAAAGACCAAGTCGTCGACGTACACGAGGATGTAGAACGGCGGCAAAGAAGTGTCGGTGCGCAGAAACAGCGACAGGTCGGCAGTAGAGGGAGCAAACCCAAGAGCCGCAAGTGTAGTCCTCAGTGTGTCGTGCCACTCACGCGGTGCCTGGCGGAGACCGTAGACTGGTCGCCGGAGGCTCCACTGGGTGCCAGGAGGAAAAGACCCAGTGAAGCCAGGTGGGCGACGCAGCCAGATCTCCTCGTGCAGGCTGCCCTGCAAGAAAGCAGTGCTGAAGTCAAGAGAGTGCAGCTCGTAGTCGCGGTGAGCAGCTATGTGCAGCAGTACCCGAAGAGTGGTCATCTTCGGGGTGGGAGAGAAGGTCTGAAAGTAGTCAACTCCCTGCCGCTGACTGAAGCCACGAGCCACGTAACGCGCCTTGAAGACAGGCGGAGAACCCGGCGGCCGCTTCACCCTGAAAATCCACATGCCACTGACGATGTTCGCCCCAGGCGGGGGAACCTCGTCAACGTAGGTGCCTGTGGACTTCCAGGAAGCCATCTCTGCGTCCATAGCTGCCTGCCACTGAGAGGAGTAGGGACCCTCTATCGCCTCCGCGTAAGAGCGCGGAGTCGGGATGTCAAGTGCATCCGGGTCTCCCTCAGGGGTAAGCAGTACGGACACGAGATGAGGTGAAGCAGCAGCCAAACACTGGAACTCCTCCTGCCTGTCCTCAAGGACGTCCGTGCCAAGGGCACACTCACCCCCGACGGACGGAGGACAGACAGACTCAGACTCAGCGACAAGACTAGCAGCGTAGTCTAGACGACAGCGAGCAGCAAAGTCGAAGAGCTCAGTAACTAGGGAAGACGCAGCAGTGGACTCAAAGGAAGGGTCAGTGACAACAGTAGCAAGGAGACGCGTGACAGTAGGACTGGCAGCACAAAGAGAGTCCGACTCCGGGTCAGGAAGAGCAGGAAGAGAGGACTCAGGAGGAGAAGGCAAAGGAGCACGCAGAGGAGCAGTGGACGGACGCAGAGACATCCGGTGCGTGCCAGGGACAGGGGGAGGACGCTGACGCGAACCACGACCACTAGTGCGAGCAGCACGGACAGGCGACGCAGGGCGAGACGCAGGCTCACGACGCTCAGCAAGACCTCCAGTAGGACCAGTGTAGGGAGAAGGAGCGGGCAGTGGGGAGGCCGGCTGTAACTGTAACTGTGACGGGACAGGCTGTGGACACTCTAAGGGAGGAGGAGGACCCGGGAGACCAAGAACCTGCTAAAGGAGCGGAATGAAGTACGGCCGAGGCCGCGCGGCGACTCCAAACACAGCAGGGACAGCACTAGGACCCCCAGCGGCAGCACCAGCGCCAGCAGCACCTCCAGCTCCAGTACCTCCAGCAGCACCAGTAGCACCCCCAGCAGGACCGCCTCCAGGACCGACAGCAGTAGCCTCAGCGCCAACACCCTCAGCAGCTCCAGCTCCAGTCGTACGCGCAGGACCAGCAGCTCCAGTACTCCCAGTACGAGCACCTCCGGGACCCGCGGCACCAGTACCCTCAGCAGCCGACGAACCTCCAGCTCCAGCAGCACGCCTCCAGCGCCGGGCAAACCACTCGCGCAGCTCCTGTGGAGAGAGTGGCTCCCGCCGAGGCGAAGCACCCGGAGAACCTCCAGGCTCAGCACCGCCAGACGCCACACGAGCAGGCCCAGCTCCCTCAGGCTCCGCACCCCCAAGCTCAGCACCTCCAGGCGTGGCACCCCCAGGCTCAGCACCCCCAGGCGTAGCACCCCCAGGCTCAGCACCCCCAGGCTCAGCACCCCCAGTAGTAGCACCCCCAGGCTCAGCACCCCTAGGCGCAGGACCCCCAGTAGTAGCACCCTCAGGCTCAGCACCCCCAGGCGTAGCACCCACACGCTCAGCACCCCCAGAGTCAGCACCCCCAGGCTCAGCACCCTCAGCAGCACCAGAGTCACCAGTAACCTCGACAGGCTCAACTGCGTCTACCTGGGACACACCTGAAGGGGCAGGACCCTGAGGGGGGAGGGGGTCTACCGGGGGGGGACCTGGTACAAGGAAGAGCGGTGGCGGGGGGAGGGACGGAGTGCGGTAGGGGAAGAGGCGGTAGTAGGGGACCGACTCGTCAAACGTGACGTCCTGGGAGGACAGAACACGGCGAGAGGTGGGGTGGTAGAACTGCCACCCTGGCGCGTCAGGGGGGAAGCCAAGGAAGACGCAAGGAGCAGCACGAGGGGACAGCTTGTCCGCAGACAAGTCACGGACAAACGCCCGAGATCCCCAGACACGGAACGCAGACGCATCGCCAACCTTCCCCGTCCACAGCAAGGCTGGGGAGGTCTCCGGCATGGAGACCCTGGGGTGAAGGTTGATCTGATGCGCCGCGTACCGAACCGCAAACGGCCACAGAAAATGGGGGGCAGCCACATGCATCATGGACGTACGGGCGACGTCCATGACCATGCCAATGCGGCGCTCAGCAATCCCATTTTGCTGTGGAGAGTCCGGAAGCGTGAAGGTCTGGCGGATGCCTCGTGCACGACAGTAGGCTCGCAGAAGGCCAGAGGAGAACTCTCCACCTCTGTCAGAGTGCAGACGCAGAACAGGAAAGTCCGAGCCGAAGCTCTGCCTGAGCTGGAGACGAGCTGCGCGGATCCAGTCGATCAACACCTCAGTGACATCACCCTTGCTGCGCAAGGGGAAGACTGTGGTGTAACGCGAGTAGTCGTCAACCACCAGCAGGAAGTAGCGCTCGTGACCCTGTCCACGGACGCGGGCCGGGCCCCACACGTCCATGTGAAGCGTCTGCAGTGGGGCCTCTGTCGGAGGAAACTGGGAGGAGTGAGGGGCAGCCCGCTGCCGCCCCTCGACACAGGGGACGCAGGTAGGGCCAGGCCCCGGAGGAAGGGGAGGGAGGGACCGGGGAAGACCAGAGACAAGGACACGGGAGGCCATGCCTCGGAGACGAAGCAGGGAGGGGTGACCAAGGCGGTGGTGCCAGAGGAGAGTCTCGTGAGACAGGAGGCGACACGAACAGGGGGCAGACTCAGGACCAGACCTGGACGCTGCAGCAAACACCTGACCCGACGCAGCTACCTGACCAGACGCAGTGACTGGAGGAGACGCAGTGGTCAGGGTGTACAGGCTCGACCCCGGCCGACGGGTAAACGTGGCCAGGTGTCGGCCAGTCCGAGCGTCCGTGCAGTGGGTCACCCGCTGACTCGCAGGAGTGAACTGGTGAACCCCCGCATCCTGTAGGTCAGCACCACTCACCAAGTTCGTAGAGAACGAGGGGAGGTAAAGACCAGACAGGGTGCCAGAGGGGGCCGCCGGACACGGGAGGACAGTGGAGAAGTGAGCAAGGACAGGACCCCCAGAGGGGTCTGCCAGAGAGACCGCAACTGGCCGGCCAAGTGGCGTGAGTGTGGTGCGGTCTCGAAAGAAGGAGCGAGAAGCCCCCGAGTCAAGGGTGAAGGTGTGGCAGGCCGAAGCCGACGCAGAACCTGAGAGAGCAGACTCACCAGCACCTGAGGAAGCAGACGCACCTAGAGCAGCAGCCTCGCTAGCACCTAGAGCAGCAGTCTCACCAGTACCTAGAGCAGCAGTCTCAATGCCCGGGTCGGGCGGAAAACACCGGTAACAGTCACCCTCATCACTAATAGTCACAGTATACATAGCAGCAAGAATAGCATCAAAGTCAAGGTCAAAGACAGCGACACCCGCCCTAGACAGCTCACCCCAGCGGGGGATCTCAGTGGCCTCAGGGAACTGGTGACGCCAAGCGTCCGTCAGGCGGCCAAAGCAGCGCTGGGTGGAGTGCGCACCCCCGCACTGGTCACCCGCGCGGTCGCCGGTGCGGAGGACGTAGGTGCACGGACCAGTACCCCCACCCCGCTGGCGTGCAGCGTACCACTCACGGAGCTGCTGAGGGGGGGGGATGTCACGAGTGCGCTGCTGCTGCTGCTGCTGCTGCTGCTGCTGGCGCTGACCACCACCGGAGCCGACCCTCTGCGCAGCGCCACCCCGACCAGCTCCACCTCCTCCGCCGCCGCCTCCTCCACCGCCGCTACCTCCGCTCCCACCGCCACCGCCGCCGCCGCCTCCGCCTCCACCGCCGCCACCGACACCTCCACCCCCACCACCACCCCCACCGCCACCCCCACCCCCTCCACTGCCTCTACCGCCGCCTCCACCGCCCCCGCTAGCTCCTCCAGTGCCCCTGCCCCCCTTGCCCTTGCCAGGGCGGCGTCTCCCGCTAGGGGTAGACGCCGCACCGACCGACTCAAGCCCAACGAGGTCGGCCGCAGCAGCAGAGGCAACAGAGGGCAAAAGGGGGGAGGGGGAACACCCCTCAAAGATGGGGGTGCGAGGGTCACCACGAGAGGCTCCTACAGCTACTATGCTCTTCTCTGCTGCTAGGAGGGACTTCTCGAGGAGGTCAACGGTGAGAGTGGTGGGGCAAACTGAGAGGAAGTGGTCCCTGACTACGCGAAGGGAGTCAGGGAGCCGGGTGACTATGTAGTAGAGGGTGATGTACATGGGGGGAGGGTTCTTGGCGCAGAACTCAGCAGGAAGCGCAGCGCGGTAGCGAGTGTCACTAGTGCGGAGGTGCGTAATGAGGTCAGCGACTGTGGGAAAGGCAGCAAGGTCAGGGAAGAGGTACGGTAGCATGAGGCGGCTCAGTGCAGCAGTGGCAGGTGAGGAGTAGCGCGCAACTACAGCGTCGTACAAGGTCTGAGCACTCTTGTACTGGCTAAAGTGCGCACGCTCAGAGGTAGGCAGGTGGCGACGCACAGCAAGACGTGCAGCAGCATCGCGCGTGGCCCACTGGGAGCGAACAGTGGCGTCAGCATCAGCAGCGGGGGCAGGAGAGGCACCAGAAGTGAGGTCAAAGAGGGAGAGGCCGTCTGCTCTGTCGCACTGTAAGAAAAGCTGCAGGTCATCTATCCAGACGTCAAAGTCAATGGCCCGACCCTCAGCGTCAAAAGCGAGGACACTAGGGGTAGCCATGACAGCAGTAGACTAGCAGCGCAAACAGGCTGTGAAAGAGGCGCTGCTCTTACCGGACAGGGCGGCTCGGGTGGTTCGGCTGCAGGGCGGCTCGGCGGCTCGGCTGCTGGGCGGCTCGGCGGCTCGGCTGCTGGGCGGTTCGGCGGCTCGGCTGCTAGGCGGCTCGGCGGCTCGGCTGTTGGGCGGCTCGGCGGCTCGGCTTCTGGGCGGCTCGGCTGCTGGGCGGCTCGGCTGCTGGGCGGCTCGGCGGGGCCGTTGAGAGGGTGGCGTCCGGGGCCGCGGAGAGGAGGCGGCGGGGCCGCAAAGGTAGGTGGCGGGGCCGCAAAGGTAGGTGGCGGGGCCGCAAAGGTAGGTGGCGGGGCCGCAAAGGTAGGTGGCGGGGCTGCAGGTAGGTGGCGGGGCCGCTAGTAGGTGGCTAGGCCGCAGGTAGGTGGCGGGGCCGCTGGTAGGTGGCGGGGCCGCAGGTAGGTGGCGGGGCCAGCACAGGTAGGCGGCGGGGCCGCGGGTAGGTGGCGGGGCCGCTGGTAGGTGGCGGGGCCGCAGGTAGGTGGCGGGGCCGCACAGGTAGGTGGCGGGGCCGCTGAGGGCGGCGACGAGCCGTAGGGGGCCGTGAGGGGCCGCGGGAGGGGCCGTAAGGGGCGTAGGGGGCCGCGCGAGGGGCCGTAAGGGACGGCGCGAGGGGCCGTAAGGGGCGGCACGAGGGGCCGTAAGGGCGGCGCGACGGGCGCGACGGGCCGTAAGGGCGGCACGAAGGGCCGTAAGGGCGGCGCGAAGGGCCGTAGGGGCGGCGCGACGAGCCGTGAGAGGGCCGCTAAGGGCGACGCGACGGGGCCGTGAGGGGCCTAGCGAGGGCGCGACGGTAGGGAGAGCACACAGGGCGCGACTCGGGCCGGAGCGAAGCGCGCTCCGGGCAGGAAAAAAAAATTTCGTGGTGGTGGGCCCTAGGAATCGTTCCCACTAGGGAACCTGCTCGATACCATGAGAAGAAACGAGGAATGGAATGACTAAGGGAAAGTTGGGTACAAATGCAAACCCTAGGAAAACTGTACCGCATATGTGCTACCCCACTATAGCCTACAGTAGCAATGTCATATAAATCTGACAATGTGTTATGTCGGGGCTGTAAATAATTATGTCGTCCAAGTAGACGATTACCCACTTATCTAAAAGCGGTCGAAACGTTTCATTCATAAGGTTGCGGGGGCATTGGTCAGTTTGAAGGGCATCACTGTGTATTTAAAGTATCCCATCTCATCGTCCTTCTCTCTGGTTCCTAGCCATGGCCTTGCCATGTCAGCTGTATCCACATCAGCTGCTGCAGCAACATCAGCCTCATCGCCATCAGCCAAGTTCCTAGGAGCACCCACGTCAGCATCAGCAGCAATGGCAGCATCATTATCATCAGCAGCAGCAGCAGCAGGAGGAGTGTCAACAAGAAGTGTTGTAGATGCAGCAACAGGGGAGGAGGGAGTGGGGAATGGGAGGATCCGAGTGAAGACAAAAGCGTTGACGAAGGAAGCAAAGCGCATCATGAATGTGAGTCAATGTGAGCATGCAGCATCCATCATGCAACATTCAGCATGCAAACTACAAGTTTCCAACCCTTTCTCCGCTTCGTTTTTTAGTCGGCTGAAAAATAATATCAATGGAAAGTCATATCAACTATAAACAACTTGAGCCGACAAAGAAATCAACGTTTCCACCCGCCCGCCACCTCCCTCCTCTATCTTGTCTCCCTTCCCTTCCCCTCCATTCCTCCCCTTATGCCCCCTAGTTTTCCCCTTACCCTCAGATTATGGATGCAGATTGCAGGTTGCTTGTGCTCAGGCTAGGAGCGCATGCCAGATTTCAAGCCGGGAGACGTAATCTCCGTGAAGTTTGTACGTGCTCACTTCTAAGGTTATATATTTTTAAAACAGGGAAATTGGAAACTGTCTGCTTGTAGTGAAGGGCTTGTGCTTGAGTCTAGCTGGTCCTCAAGCCAGCAGTAGGACATGCCAGACTTGAATCTGGACGTGTTCTCTCCATGAATATCATACATGCGTGTATCTGAGGGTGAAGGGTTTGTGTGCTAGTAATTTTGAGGCGCCTCAAAAGGGCTTTTGTGCTAGTACTGA
This sequence comes from Closterium sp. Naga37s-1, assembly GCA_947471745.1. Taxonomy (NCBI): domain Eukaryota; kingdom Viridiplantae; phylum Streptophyta; class Zygnematophyceae; order Desmidiales; family Closteriaceae; genus Closterium; species Closterium sp. Naga37s-1. The sequence continues at coordinate 2,683,830 of CANJKZ010000169.1, read as the reverse complement.
TGTTTGTTGGCCTCGGCTCTACATTCCTTCTTTGTCCTCACACCCGCCGTCATCCTCCTTTTACCCCTCTCCCCCTCTCTTTCCAAGATGTCCATGAGAACAAGCGACGCGCATCAATAGTGAAAGGCATCGACATCACGTACAGGAATGCTGGCATTGGCTCCACGTTCCTTCTTTCCCCTCACACCCCCCTTCCCCCCCTTCTATCTCCCTCTCCCAGTAGGTGCCCGAGAACAAGTGACGCACGTCGATAGTGAAGGGGATCGTCATTGCTTGCAGAAATGCTGGTATCGGCTCCACGTTCCGCATCCGCCGCATTCTGGCAGGCGTGGGCGTTGAGTTGTCATTTCCTTTACGAGTCTCTTATTGTCTGTGTGTTTGTGCATCGTGTCACTACAAGCACCATAGGTGCTAGATTTGGTTTGTGCATGCATCGGCTCCACATCTCGCATTCGTCGCATGCTAGCAGGCGTGGGTGTCGATATGTCCTTCCCTATGAAAGTGTCTTATTGTCTGAACGTCAGTGCTTGGTGTCGCTTCAAGCACTGCTAGTGCTAGATGCTGTGTGTGTTGGAATCGGCTCCACATTCCTGGCAGGCGTGTGCGTCGAAATGGTCTTCCCCCTGTGAGTGTTGTGGAGGCGCCTCAAAAGCATAGTGTGGTGGGTATGTTGAGTGCGTGAGTGATGCTGGCAGATGTGCTGGCAGGCGTGGGCGTTGAAACGGTCTTCCCTCTGCGAGTCTCGAGCTGCCTGAGTTGAGCGTTCGTGCCTTGAATCACCTGCAGCATCGCTAGCTACTGCTTATGGTGGTATTCCACATTTCTCATTCGCCGCATGCTGGCAGGCGTGGGGGTTGAAACGGTCTTCCCTCTGTGAGTCTCTTTCTGTCTGAGCATCAATGCCTCGTGTCACTTCAAGCACTGTTAGTGCTGGATATTGTTTGTGCCAGCATCAGCGCATCGGCTCCACATTCTGAATCCACCATATGCTGGCACGCATGGGGGTTGAAACGGTCTTCTCTCTGTGAGTGGCTTTGGGGTCCTTTAAAAATGTGGTGCGTATTTTAGTGTGCTTGTCTGAGTGCTGGCAGGTGTTGGCTACTGTGTAATGGTCTTTCCACTGTGAGTGTCCAAGTGTGAGAGTGTCACATGCTTCTGCAATGTTCCTTTTGTGCTCACACCGATGTTCGTTATTTTTGTTCCAGTTGCCGCATTAGTAGCCGCCCATTGTTAGCGCTGTTGGCGCTTGGCGGTGGTATGCGTGAGGTGGGGCCTCAAATGGCGTCTTGGGTGTTTGCCTATTAAGGTAGGAACTTAGGAGATAGAGCTAGGAGCATGGCGAGATGGATTTCGAGAGGAAAGTAGGGTTGGCCAAAGAAGGGTTCAATATTAGGCAAGGTTACAAAAGATAGGAAAGGCAAGAGGCTAGGCAAGACAAAAGGGTACACCACCGGCAATAGATTCTAAGATCTAACTAATACACTAGCAGCAAGCAGACAGTTTTAACAGGATATGCAAATATGTGATTCAACATTGCCTCCCTACTTGCTTCACTTTCTTTGCATGACACTGTCAAATGTTATTATAGGTTCTTAGGCTACAATGAGTAGCACTCTAGGGAGTACAACACTTTTAGGGTTGCTATTTGTATCCCTTGTTTCCCTAGTTCAATCATTCCGTTGTGCACGTTTCTTAAGATGGTATCAGTTAGGTTCGTTTCCTAGCCTAGCCTAGCCCGTGTTCGCGCCCTCCGCGCCCTAGCGCTCTCCGCGCCCTTTGCGTCCTAGCGCCCTCCGCGCCCTCCGCGCCCTAGATCCCTCCGCGCCCTAGCGCCCTCCGCGCCCTCCGCGCTCTCGCGCCCTCCGCCCCCTCAACGCCCTAGCGCCGTCCGCGCCCTCCGTGCCTAACCTGCTCCTTCGCCAGCGCCCGGGCCGACGACTTGGTCGGATGTACGGGAGAAGCAGCCGACCGTTCGCAGTGAAGGAGCTGCTCGACAGGCTTCATCGAGCTGCAGGGGATCACTGTCTTGTTGCCATCGACCAGGAGTGCTCGACGGCCTTCTTCTGCGGGGCAGGTCGACGAGGTGGCTTTCGACCTGCACAGGACTGTCACGGGGCTGGAGCCGTCGACCAAGGAGCTCGACAGCTGCAGCTGACTGGGCTGGGCGACGGGTGGGCCGTCGACCAGGAGGAGCAGTTCGACTAAGAGGTCGACGGAGTAGTCCGTCGACCTGATATGTGAGCAGCGGTCGACGAGAGGAGCTCGGCGACAACAGCTGACAATGCTAGTCGACGGAGGGGCCCGTCGACCAGGGGGTAGCTCGACGGGAGTTGTGGTCGACCAGAGGCACCTGGTGGTCGACCAGAGGCACCTGGTGGTCGACCAGAGGCACCTGGTGGTCGACCAGAGGCACTGGTGGTCGACCAGAGCACTTGCTGGTCGACCAGGTCGACCGGGTAATCTGCTCGGCAAGTTCTGCGGGGGCACGCGAACGTCGTCGAGGTCGCGGTGACGAAGGCGACTTTGGGCTGGTATCCCGAAGTCGATGTGGCTCGTCAGGCGCAGACAACAGCCGACGGATGCACAACGGTGCAAGTCGGGCCAATTGTCTGCGCGCACCTGCGAGCGTGCGCACTGCTGTCTTCTACGGGGCAACGCTGGACAACCGCTCTGCTCCAGCGTTGGCATGCCGTCAAACTGCTGTGTTGGCAGGTCGCCATTCTGCAGTGCTGGCGTGGCTCCTCTACACAACGCTTGCAGGCGGTCGACCATGCTGTGCTGGCGGTCGACCAGGCTAGCCGCAGAGTTGCTAGGTGCCTGATGTAGTCATTTCTGTTGTTGCTTGTTCAATCATTCTGTAATGTGAACTTTGCCTAGTGAAACTCTTGCCGATTTCTCCCGTGAATGTGCAAGCACTAAGGAACTAAGCAAAGCTACGATCACTCATAGTAGTTCGTGCCAACCCACCCCCGTAGTCTAGCTCACTACCTTGTAGAGTGATTCTCCGCATGGTGCGGTGAGCGTGGACGGCCCCGCAAATTACCTTCAGATAGGAGCCGACTTTTGCACCTACTAAGTCGTTCGTAGGCCGGCAGCAGCGTTAGTCGCCATGGTCGACCCCGTAGCTGATACAGGCGTAGCGGGCACCTTGGAGGCAGGCTTGGCTGACGCGAGGAAACTGTCAAACTATATTTTATGTAGTTTATTTGGTTGTAGTCTAGGTGTTTCTGTTTTGCCCTAGGTTAGGTTTATATTCACTTGTACTCTCACATTCTAGTCAATCTTTTCGTTCTCATTTCGTGTTATGGTATAGAGCTAGGGTTTGCCCTTCGTTAGGTTTACCCTAGCGATTTTCACTCGCCGTGGGCCCACCGCATTTCGCCCTTAGCTCGCCCGTCGCCACTAGCTCGCCCGTAGCCCGTCGCCTGTAACGCGCCCGTCGCCACTAGCTCGCCCGTCGCCCGTAGCTCACCCGTCGCCCGTCGCGGTTTTTTCTTACCCGTCGCCTTCGCGGTTTTTCGTCGCGGACCCCGCGGCCCTTCGTTAGTGGGTCCCGCGGCCCTTTCGTTAGCGGGCCCCGCGGCCCCTTTGTTAGCAGGCCCTGCGGCCCACGACAGACGGCCCTGCGGCCCACGACAGAAGGCCCCGCGTCCCGTTTTTTAACAGACTCCACGACACCCGTTAGCAGACCCCGCGGCCCACCCGTTAATCGCCGCCCCACCCGCTGTTACCAGTCGCCCCACCCGCATTTCGACGCCCCACCCGCTGCCCCACCAGTTAAACGACGCCTCATCCGCTGCCCCACTCTTTAGCAGTCGCCTCACCAGTTACACGCCGCCCCACCCGCTGCCCCACTCGTCTACCGCTGCCTTACCTGGCGCCCCACCTGAAACCCGCCGCCTCACGACCTGAAATCGCCGCCCCACCTGAAACCCGCCTCCCCACGAACTCAAACCCGCCTCCCCACCTGAAACCCGCTGCCTCACCTGAAACCAGCCGCCCCACAAGCTGTCCCACCAGTTAGCCGCCGCCCCACCAATCACCCGCACCCTAGAACAGCCCCTGACCGCACAGAGCCGCACTCCACCGCGCCCAACCGCACAGAACCGCACTCAACCACACTAGACTGTACCAGTCAGTACCCCTCCACGCTAGTTGTTCCTGCGTACCCAGCTATGTCTACCTCACGTGTTCTCACGTTTGATCCGGAGGGTCGCCCGGTCGATTTTCCAGGATGGCTTCGCAAGCTTAAGCTGTACCTAGGGTCTAGGATCAAGAACGACGTGTGCTTGCTGGAGCACGCCAGTGGCAAGCTCGTCGCCCCCAAGGATCCCGACCCCCTAGGTGACTCCCCGACGGATGTGGAGGAGGCTCGCTTTGAGAAGCTGCAGTTGGCGGCCAGTCGCTGGGCGGCGCGGGACGACGCTACCGTGCTCGCCATCACCGACCTCCTGCCGCTGTCTGAGCAGCCCCACTTCGACCAGGAGGTGACGGCCAAGGGCCTGTTTGATGCTGTAGTCAGAAGCTACTCCACCCCGACCACTGCGTCCCTCAGCCGCCTTGTGCTGCCCTTCCTTTTCCCTGACCTGCCCTCGTTTCACCGCGTTCCCGATCTTGTCCTGCATCTCCGCTCGCTTGATGCCCAGTTCCGCTCTGCCGCTCCCGATCCAGACCTGCTTGCCACCAACCCCCCCCCCCCCCCCCCCTGATGTGGATGACACTGTACCTTCTTTCCACCCACCTCCCTGACCGCTTTGCCCCTGCTCGTGACTACTTCCCCACTGTCAACCCCATGTCCCTCACCATTGCCCTTTTTGAGAAAAAGCTCACTGCTGTTGAGGACCTTGCCCGCTCCCTTGCTGCTGCCTCTAGTACTGTCCTCCCCCCCATCTTTGAGGGGTGTCCCCCCTCGTTCCTTGCTTCCTCTCTCGACTCGGCCTCCGTTGCGACTGCATCCGAGGTCGCAGCCGTTGCCCTCGGCAACAAAGGGGGCAGGAAGGGTGGTAAGAAGGGAGGAGGTGGTGGCAGTAGTGGAGGTGGCGGAGGGGGCAGCGGTGGAGGTGGTGGAGGGGGCGGTGGTGGGGGTGGTGGGGTGGGCGGTGGTGGAGGGGGCGGTGGTGGAGGTGGCGGTGGGAGCAGCGGCGGGGGTGGCGGAGGGAGCAGCGGTGGAGGAGGCGGAGGGGGTGGGAGTGGTGGCGGTGGCAGTGGGAGTGGCGGTGGCAGTGGGAGTGGCGGTGGAGGTGGAGGTGGAGGCAGTGGAGGAGGAGGTAGTGGGGCGCCCCAGCAGCAGCACCAGCAGCAGCGGCAGCAGCAGTTCCAGGGCCAGCACCAGCAGACCCAGCAGCAGCAGTGGAGGCCGACTGGACCAGGGAGCTCAGTCAGCAGCAGCGGCCCGCCCAGTTGGGCGTCGCGTGGCCCGGCCCAGCACCCCCCCTGCCAGTACTGGGTGCAGACTGGACCGCGCAGCGGCGGCCCCTGTGGCCGCCTCCACCCCCCGGGTCAGTGCTTTGCGCAGCTCACTGACTGCTACCGCGCACAGTTTGGCCCCACCCGCACTGTCCCCGACTGGGCCTCACTGTTGGCCCGCAGTTGTATCGCATGCCTGCAGCAGAGTTAGATGAGGCTGTACGATCTGTGTCTGTGATGTATGCTGATGACTTTAGTGTTGACCCTTCTGAGTACAACCCCTATTTGACTAGCTTAGGTGCTGTTGAGGTTGCTAGTGCTTCCCTGCTAGTGTAGCTTGCCCAGGTCCGACCACCGAGGCTGCGACCCTGTCGTTCACACTCGACTCTGGGGCGTCCAGCTGTTTCTTTCGTGACCGCACCGACCTCACGCCACTGCGTACTCCAGTAACTGTTGCCTTGGCTGACCCCTCACTGGGAGCGGTGGTTGCCCACGGCACCACCACTCTCCCGTGTCCGGCGGCTCCCTCTGGGGTCCTCACAGATTACTACACCCACTCGTTCTCTAGGAACTTGGTGGGTGTCAGCCACCTCCACGACCTCGGAGTAGTCACCACTTTTCCCCTACAGGAGTCAGTTGCCTTCTGCAGAGACTGTGTCACTGGGCCCCTCTGGCCACTATTCCCAGGGAGCCGGGCTCTGGTTTGTAATCACTCCACACGGGGTCCCACCACACTGGGTCAGGTCAGGTCAGGTAGCTGCTGTGTCGTGCGACTGTCGGTCACTCACCCACCCGTCGGTCCTCTGGCACCACTGTCTAGGTCACCCGTCCTTCCCGCGTCTCAGTAGGATGGTACGTCACCGTCTGGTCTCAGGTCTCCCAGAGTCGCTCGCTCCGCTTCCCCGCTCGCTTGCTCTGCCGTGCACTCCTTGCGTCGAGGGTCGGCAGCGCGCTGCCCCTCACTCCTCTTTGTTCCCCCCCACCACGGCTCCCTTACAGACCCTGCACTTGGACGTCTGGGGCCCGTCCCCAGTCCTTGGCCCACGTTAGGAGCGCTTCTTCCGGATTGTGGTGGACGACTTCTCTTGCTACACCACGGTGTTTCCCTTGCAACGGAAGGCCGGCGGGCCTGCCGTCCTAGAGCCGTGGCTCCTAGCGAGGGGTGGCGCCTAGGGCCTCTGTGGACTCCGTCTACACTCCGACCGTGGTGGTGATTTTGACTCCACGCGTCTGTCGGCGTTCTGTGGGGCTCAGGGGATCGTCCAGTCCTACACGCTACCGGCCTCGCCACAGCAGAACGGGGTAGCTGAGCGATGCATCGGCCTGGTCATGGAGGTTGCTCGTTCCTCCATGTGCCATGCCGGTGCCCCCCAGTTCCTGTGGCCTAGTGACGCACGGCCACGGGTGACGCCGGTCTTCCTTTGGACGGGGTCTCGAGGTGTGGCAGCTGACTTCCGAGTCTCGGGATCCCTGGCTCACGTTCGCGCCCCTGGCGCGAACAACTTGTCTGCGCGCACTCGTGCCTGCGTCTTTCTTGGCTTCCCCCTGGACGCCTCCGGCTGGGCGTTCTACGCCCCACTCACCTACCAGTTCTTCAGTTCCCAGGACGCCAATTTCGACGAGTCGGTCAGTTACTACAGGAGCCGTCCCCACCGAGGTTCTCAGGCCTTTTCCCCCCCTCTCTTCCTCACCCCGGTCCCCCCCCCAGTCCCCCCTATAGCCCCCCCCCCCCCCTCACGTCCTGCCCCGTCAGGTGTGTCGCACGTCACTCCACAGTCGTCTCCCCCGCAACGTCCAGTCCCTGTCGTGTCTGGAGGTGCAGGAGGTGTAGCTGTGGAGGGTGAGGGTACTGGGACTGTTAGAGCTGGTGGTGCAGGCCCTGGGGGTACAGTGGGTGTGGGCGTGGAGGCCCCTCCTGTCGAGGACTCGGCTGCCTTGAGTCGGCGGCCTCGCCCACCCTCACCCCCTGGCTTCCCGTCCGTTCCGCAGTTTCCTCCTCGTTCGTCTCTGCGGTCAGTCACTGCGGAGCCTGGGGGTGTTCCTGCGGGAGGTGTTGGAGGCACTGAGGGGGTCTTTGGTGGAGGTTCTGGTTCTGGGGGTGCTGGCGCCGGAGGAGCAGGCACGTCGGTGCCTACACCGCGTGCTGTACGTTTCCAGACCCGTGTGCAGCGTCTTTCACGGTTGGAGAGGGAGGAGCAGGAGCGGCTTGAGCGAGTAGAGGAGGAGTCACACCCGCAGCAGCAGGAGAGAGTAGAGGAGGAGTCGCACCTGCAGCAGCAGGACAGAGTGAAGGAGGAGTCACACCCACAGCAGGAGGTGCAATTGCAGCAGCAGAAGGAGAGAGTAGAGGAGGAGCCACGGCCGCAGCAGCAGGTTTAGTTCCAGCCGCAGCAGGAGAGGGTAGAGGAGGAGCAACAGCAACCGGTGCAGGTGCGCTCACTACCGGAGCTGCAGGAGCAGCAGCGGGAGCAGGTGCAGCCACAGCTCACGCCAGAGGAGGCGGAGCAGCACCGCCTTGACCGACTACCTGACCCCGCACTTGCGCGCTTTGTCCGTCTCGTCCCGACTCCTCCTGTTCCCCCTGCCTCGTTCCCCTCCCAGTCCGACTGGACTCTTCGTCGCTCTCCTCTCAGTCGTGCTGTGTCTCCAGAGTCTGGTCCGTCTCGTTACCGTGCCGACCGTCCGTTTCACGTTGTTCTCCGCCCTCGTGTCCCACCTCGTTCGAGTCCTCCGTTGCCTCCTGCGTCGTCCCTTCCAGTTCTCCCAGACCCGGTCTCAGACTCCCGCCGTGCTGCTCGTACAGTCGTCCCTCGTGTTCTGTCGTCGTTGGTCACGCACCCGTCTGTTCCTCTGTCGTCTGTCTCAGCTCTTGCAGCCACTATCAGTGCCTTTGCTTTGTCCCTTCGCCTTGACTACGCCGCTCACCTGGTGGGTGGACCTGCCCGTTCTCCGACCACTGGGGGTGCACTGGTCTTTCCCTTGGAGGTTCTGGAGGACAGGCAGTTTGAGCTGGAGTTCCCTGCGTCCGCTGTTCCCCATCTCTGCACCATGCTGCTTGCCCCTGAGGGGGATCTAGACGCCCTTGACATCCCGATCACTCGCACTCACGCGGAGGCGGTCTCGAGACCTTGGGCCCCATACTGGATAGCAGCTGAGGAGGCAGAGATGGCATCTTATCGGTCCACAAGCACCTACGTCAACGCAGTCCCACCACCTGGGACGAACGTCGTCAGTGGCAGGTGGCTCTATAAGGTGAAGCGGCCGCCTGGATCACCATCGGTGTTCAAGGCGCGCTATGTGGCGAGAGGCTTCAGTCAGCGAGAGGGGGTCGACTTCTTCCAGACCTTCGCTCCCACCCCGAAGATGACCACTCTTCGGGTGTTGTTGCACATTGCAGCTCAGCGCGACTACGAGTTACACTCCTTGGACTTCTCCACAGCGTTCCTTCAGGGGAGCATGCACGAGCAGATCTGGCTGCGTTGCCCGCCTGGCTTCACTGGCTCTTTCCCTCCTGGGACCCAGAAGCAGCTGCGTCGACCGGTCTACGGCCTGCGCCAGGCCCCTCACGAGTGGCACGACACGCTTCGCACGACTCTTGCAGCACTTGGTTTCTTTCCGTCGTCTGCCGACCCGGTGCTCTTCGTTCGCCGTCGCTCGACCCCGTTCTTTGTTCTGGTTTACGTTGACGACCTGGTCTTCACCACTCCCGACCGACGCGCACTGGCCTCCGTGAAGGAGGAACTGCAGAGGAGAAACACTTGCACTGACCTTGGTGAGCTGCAGCGCTACCTTGGCCAGCAGATCACCAGGGACGGGGCAGCTCGCACCATTACGCTGACGCAGTCGCATATGATCGAGCAGATCCTCACGCGGTTTTGCTTCCCGTTCTCCAAGGTACAGCTCACCCCTCTTGGTGTGAACCATGGGCTCACGGCTCCACCTTCGGACGAGTCATTTGAGTCCAGTGGTCCATATCCTGAGTTGGTGGGTTGTCTCATGTACCTGATGACTTGTACTCGCCCAGACTTGGCTTTCCCTCTCAGTGTCCTTGCGCGCTTTGTTGCGCCTGGGAGACACCGACCTTCTCACTGGTTGGCTGCTAGGAGGGTGGCGAAGTATGTGGCGAGCACATCAGGCATGGGACTTGTCCTTGGAGGGAAGCAGCCAGTTACACTCACAGGTTTCTCGGACTCGTCATACGCGGACTGTGGGCAGACGTACAGGTCTTCACAGGGCTACTACTTCAGCCTAGGGACCGGAGCCGTTTCGTGGCGGTCGACTCGGGCGTCGTCTGTTGCTGGGTCTAGCTGTGAGGCGGAGGTGTACGCTGCGGCCATGGCCACCCAGGAGCTTCGCTGGCTGTCTTTCCTCCTCACCGACCTTGGTGAGCGGCCTCGCTCTCCCCCAATCTTGTTCGCCGACAACAAGTCTGCTGTCCTGTTGTGTGAGGAGCCCCAACTGGTTGGGAAAGCGAAGCACATCCAGCTCCGTTACTTCCTTCTGCGTGAGTTGCAGCAGCGTGGCCAGGCTCGCGTCGTTCGTGTGGTCTCTGAGGCCAACACTGCATATATCTTCACCAAGGCGTTACCGCCTTGTGACCACCAGCGTTTCTGCACCCAGCTGGGCCTTGTGCCTGCCAGTCCTCACTTGCTTACGTAGAGATGCTTTGTCTTGCTAGTCTTGTACTCTTGCATCTCCTTATATTTTCTATATACCTGCATGTGGACTGGCCTTATGGCCATTTGCTTGCTCTCGGACTGTGTGGTGACTTTGAGCTCCACCCTGAGATTTGTTTTGTTCTTGTGGACTGGTCTTGTGACCCTTGTTTGTTCTTGCTGAATGGTCATGTGACCATTGCTCTCAGACTGCGTGGTGACTTCGTGATCCACCCTAGGATTTGTGTTGTCTTCCACAGGACTACCATCACCTAGACTATGGGGGTGTGTCAAACTATATTTTATGTAGTTTATTTGGTTGTAGTCTAAGTGTTTCTTTTTTGCCCTAGGTTAGGTTTATATTCACTTGTACTCTCACATTCTAGTCAATCTTTACGTTCTCATTTCGTGTTAGAAATGCCACGCGGATGGCAAGTACGGGACTATCCCCTTGACGATCGCCGAGTTGGGCATCCGGGTGCAGTGGGCAACGGAGCACCCTTCCCGTCCTACTTCTCCTTGACCGGTGCAAAACGAAGGTGGCGTCGATGACGAGGTCGACGGCGGTGCACGAGTCAGCGGCAACGATGGCACGAAGCAGAGAGGGGTGATTAAGGTCGACGGTGGCGTCGACAGGAGTCAGGCGCGAGTGCAGTGGTCGACGGCGGCTGCAGGCAGCTCGCGTGCAGACGTCGATGGATGACGTCGCTCTCCTCTACGGAGTGGTGGGGGGCTCTCGGCGACAACGCACGTGACGGCGGGCGGGATTGCGCCGGCGTATGGCAACTTCAAGTTCTCGCCGGACCGTATCACCGTCACACCGCTGCAAGGTCGACGGGACCTCATCACCTGGAGGGAGTCGATAGAACCTCAGCTGGAGGTTGCCGGGCTGAAGGGCTTCGCCGACGGCACCGTGCCAATTCCGCCCGTGGAAAATGTCGAGCTGCGCGGGGAGTTTCGTGCTGCTCACTTGCTCACATTCATGGTCATCTCTAGGTGCTGCTCGCCGGTGGTGCAGCTAGCGCTCAGGTCCTATCGAGAGCGACTGGACGTCGGTCATCAAGCATGGCACTTCATCCTATCGACGTACCAGGTGAAGGACGACCTGTACATCGGACAGCTGGAGGAGAAGATGACACACATTCGGATGGGCGAGCAGGAGTCGGCGACGGACTACTGCAACCGTGCTCGACGGATCCTGGCTGAGATGCGGATGGCGGGCGCCGAATACTCTACGGCGTCCTACATCACCCACGTCCTCAAGGGCCTGCCGCGCAGCTACAACCTCATGAAGAGGATGACGATGGTGCCCGGCACTCGTGAGTCCCTCGACGAGGACTCCCTCACCAGCTACATCCTCCAAGATGAGGCGATGCAGGAGGCAGAATAGCCCACAGAGCTCTTTCCGCAAGCAAGTTACGCTGCACCGACGAAGCCGAATCATTAGCAGGAGCAGCGCGGGAAGCCGGGCGGAGTTGGTAGAGGAGGTGGGCGGTCGACGAAGGACGTCAACGAGAGGAGGTCGACGCGGGACAAGGGCCGAGGAGGTGGTGGTCGACGGCGGGAGTGCTGGATCTGCCACGACCCCGACCATCTCTCCTACGAATGCCTCGAACGCGACGACAGCGATGAGGACGACAACAAGGGCGGCCGCGGTCGATCGGCCAGTTGTCGCCCCCGTCGAGATAAGAAGCCGCGCAAGGAGAAGCAGACGTCGAAGAAGGCGTCGTCGACGAAGGACGCCGACACCTCCAGCGGCAAGGGCCGAGGCGACGGGGAGGCGTCGTGCTTGATGGTCGGCGTAGTGGAGCCGACAGTCTTGCTGGCGGCGGAGGCTGGCGAGGACTTCCAGGCGGTGGCGGCAGCTGTGCAGGCAAACCCGATGGTGGTGCTGCTCGACAGCGGTTGCTCCCACCACCTGATGGGGACGAAGGCGGTCTTCGTCGACATGGTGCCGAGCGACGATGTGAAGCACGTGCGTGGATTCAATGGGGCATTGTAGCCTGTCGAAGGTCGCGGAACCGTCGCTCTACAAGGGGAGGCCGGGAAGCGGGTCCTCATCCCAGACGTGCTCTACGTTCCGGGAGTACATGCGAACCTGCTGTCAGCTGGCCAACTGAAAGAGAGCGGAGTGCAGCTGCAGGGCGACGGCGACGAGATTCTGCTCGTCGCCGCGACCGGGGAGGTGCTCGGTCGAGCACGCTACACCGGATGAGTCCTCTGCACCGACCTTCGCCCCTGCTCGACGCGGTCGCCGTCGATCGAGGTGGTGGCTCTGCGGACGATTGTCTCGGCGACGAAGTCGACCCCTGACCGGTTGCATGCGAGGCTCGCACACGTCGGCGTCGACACTATCAAGAGTTCGGCGAAGCATGAAGTTGCTACTGGGCTCGACATCACGTTGCCGACCGGAACAGACCCGCCGTGTGTCTCGTGCGTCGGAGGAAAGCTGGCACGGCACACCTTCCCCGACAAGGGCTCGGACGCCAAAGAGGCACTGGCTGTCGTGCACATTGACTTGTGCGGGCCATTTCGGGTGGCTGCCAAGGATGGCAGCTTGTACTTCCTGCTGCTGAAGGATCGGCACACTCGGTTCGTGTGGGTGATGCCGGTCGCTAAGAAGAGCGACGTGATGCGGGAGTTCCAGAAGTGTCTGGTGCTGGTGGAACGGCAGGCGAAGAAGTTGGTGCTAATGCTCCGCTCAGACCGGGGAGGGGAGTTCACCGACTTCGTCGACGGGAAGGGCATTGTCCACGACCTGACATGCCCTTACACTCCGCAGCAGAACGGCATGGATGAGCGGGAGATGCGCATGGCCGTCGAGTCTGTGCGGACGATGCTGCTGCACATGGGAGTGCAGCACCACTGGTGGCACCTCGCTCTACGCCAAGCTGTCTGGGTGCGCAACTGCTTGGAGCGGTCGACGACGCCGCCGGGGACGACTCCATACCAGCTGCTGACCGGGAAGAAGCCCGACCTCACGCTGGCGCGGGTGTGGGGCTGCATGGTGCAGTTCATGGTTCCCGAGCAGCAGCGCGGTGGGAAGCTGGCGCTGAAGGCTCGTTGGGGGCTTCACATGGGTGTGTCGCCGGAGAGCAAGGGCTGGGAGGTGCTCGACCTGACCGACAACAAGGTGGTCACGTCGGTCGAGGTGATCTTCTACGAGACGCTGTCGCTGGAGGGGTGGAAGGCGAAATATGGGCCGGCGTCGGGGCGGACGCAGGCACACCCGCCGACGGACACCTTGACGGCGACGGTTCCACTGTTTGCCGAAGTCGACGAGCCTGCTGATGAGGATGTTGTGGAGATTCTTCCACCTCCCCCAGTTCTTGCTCCTTCCTCCCTCGTCGCAGATCGGCCTGCGTCGACACCTGTGTCGGCCACCGGCGATGAGGGGAGCCTTGAGGCGTTGCCTGTGGCGCCGGCCAGTGGCATCGCCGACGGTCGACAAGGCGCCAAGCTCGTTGACCAGGACCGGAAGCTGTCGACGACAGGGGAGCAGCAGACAGGGGAGCCGGTCGAACAGGAGGCAACAGCAGGGGTGCAGTCGACAGGGGAGCAGCAGCCGGGCCGGTCGACAGGGGAGCTGTCAAAGTCAGTAGGAGGTGAGCAGCCGGTCGAAGGGTCGAGGCAGCTGGTCGACGACGAGGAAGGGGAGATGTGTCAAACTATAATGATATAGTTTGTATTGTTCTAGTCTAGGTGCATTTACTTTGTCCTAGGTTTAGGGTTAGGGCTGACTTATATCTTGCTTGTTTGTTCATTTGCTTGTCATTCATTCTCATATTCTAACATGGTATAGAGCGAGGTTCCCCCTAGGCGATTTTTCCCCTAGGCGTTTTTTTCCCTAGGCGAAATTTCACTCGATGGTCATGGGCCCACCACCCGCGCGCCTCGTACTAACGCGCGCCTCGTCATAGCGTGCGCCTCGTATTGCGTCACCCGTCGTCCGTCGCACGTCGACCGTCGCCCGTCGCCCATAACCCGTCGCGTTTTTCCCGACGTCGCCCGTTCGACCCCCCCCCCCCCCCCCCCCCTCCTCCCGTCCGTTTTTTTCTCGCGCGCGACTGTAGAATGCAGGCCCTGCGGCCCATGCGTTAGCAGGCCCCGCGGCCTTCAGTAGCGGGCCTCGAGGTCTTTGCTCGACGGCCTCGTGGCCTGCGCTTAGCTGGCCCCGCGGCCAACCGTACAACCGCAGTCGCCGGTTCGACCCCCCCCCCCCCCCCCCCCCGTCCGTTTATTTTTTCTCGCGCGTGACCGTAGAACGCAGGCCCCGCGGCCGACGCGTTAGCAGGCCCCGCGGCCTTCAGTAGCGGGCCCCGAGGCCCTTGCTCGACGGCCCCGTGGCCTGCGCCTAGCTGGCCCCGCGGCCAAAACGTACGACCGCCCCACCCCTTAGCCGCCCGTTGCCGCCCGTTGCCGCCCGTTGCCACCCGCTGCCGCCCGTTGCCGCCCGCTGCCGCCCGTCCCGCCCGCCCAAACTTACCCTAAACCGCCTCTCAACCGCACTAGACAACTACCAGCCGTAAGAAACCGCCCTTAACCGCATTAAATCACTCCCAAACGCGAGATACTGCTCCCCACTTCACTCAACCTGTCTCAACCGCCCTTCACTGCTCTAGCTAGCACCTGCACCTGCTAGCATCAACAGCAACCGCCAGTGCGCTCGTTACGCCCGTTGACAGCCCACCCGTTTTCCCCCACCGCCCTAGACCGTTCTTCACCGCTCCCAACCGCACTGAACTGCCCTCCATCGCTCCCAATTGCATCCGACCGCACTGAACCCCTCCCACAAGCACCAGAACCGCACTAAGCCGCATTCCACCACACCAGGCCACTCCTAGCCCCACCTGACCGTCCAACACCGTTCCCAATCGCTCTCAACCCCACCGAACTGTTCACCACTGCACTAGACTGCCATCAGTTGCACCATCAGCAGTATAGGCTGCCCCCAGCGCACCAGCAGCAGCTTAGGCTGCCACCAGTAGCACCAGCAGCAACTTAGGCTACCACCAGCGTGCTCCCCCCTCCCCTTCCGTACTAGCTTGCCATGTCGTTGTGGCGACAGCCGCAGCAACAGCAGTGGTCTCAGCAGCAGCAGTGCCAGCGGCAGCAGCACAGGTGGCCGCAGCTGCAGCAGTGGCGGGTTCAGTTGCAGCGCCTGCAGCAACCTCCACAGCGGGGCCCTGACAGACCCGACCAGTACACACACCGGTACGTGGGAGCTGCAACTGCTTTTGAGCCTTGTGTTTCCAGTCTTGGTGCGTGGGTAGTTTCCGTTCCAGGCGCCTCCGAGGTTCTTAGTGTGGGAGCTGCAGC
Organism: Closterium sp. Naga37s-1; assembly: GCA_947471745.1. Lineage (NCBI taxonomy): Eukaryota > Viridiplantae > Streptophyta > Zygnematophyceae > Desmidiales > Closteriaceae > Closterium > Closterium sp. Naga37s-1. Next base: position 2,668,450 of record CANJKZ010000169.1, on the reverse strand, counting down.
CACCACTAGACTAGTACCAGCCTTTGTCGCTGGCTCGGGTGCGACCTCACCGACTGCACGGCTTTCCTTCACCCTTGACTCTGGCGCGTCCAGATGTTTCTTTCGCGACTGCACCGACCTCACGCCACTGCACACTCCAGTCACTGTCGCCTTGGCTGACCCCTCCGTAATATCTGCAGTTGCCGACAGCACCACCACTCTCCCTTGTCCAGCGGCTCCCTCTGGGTTTCTCACATGTTACTACACCCCCTCGTTCTCTAGGAACCTGGTGGGTGTCAGTCACCTCCACGACCTCGGAGTTGTCACTACTTTCCCACTGCACGAGCATGTTGCCTCTTGCACAGTCGGTGCCACTGGGGCGCCTCTGGCCACTTTCCACAGGGAGCCGGGCTCTGGTCTGTACTCACTACACACTGGGTCCCACCACACTGGGTCAGGTCAGGTCAGGTAGCTGCTGTGTCGTGCGACTGTCAGTCACTCACCCACCCGTCGGTCATCTGGCACCACCGTCTCGGTCACCCGTCGTTCCCACGTCTCAGTAGGATGGTACGTCACCGTCTGGTCTTAGGTCTCCCAGAGTCGCTAGCCCCGCTTCCTCGCTCGCCTACGCCGCCATGCACTCCCTGCGTCGAGGGTCGGCAGCACGCTGCCCCTCACTCCTCCTCGTTCCCCCCCACCACGGCTCCCTTACAGACCCTGCACTTGGACATCTGGGGCCCCTCCCCGGTCCTTGGCCCACGTCAGGAGCGCTACTTCCTGATTGTGGTGGACGACTACTCCCGCTACACCACGGTTTTCCCCTTGCGACGGAAGGCCGACGTGCCTACCGTCCTTGAGCCGTGGCTACTAGCGAGGAGTGGCGCCTAGGGCCTGTGTGGGCTCCGCCTACAATCGGACCGTGGTGGTGAGTTTTCCTTCCACTCGCCTGGAGACGTTCTGTCAGGGTCGGGGGATCATCCAGTCTTACACGCTACCAGACTCGTCGCAGCAGAACGGGGTAGCCGAGCGACGCATCGGCCTGGTCATGGAGGTTGCCCGGACCTCCATGTGCCATGCCGGTGCCCCCCAGTTCTTGTGGCCTCAGGCAGTCTGCTACGCCGCGCACCAGCTGAACCTTTGGCCTAGTGACGGACGGCCATGGGTGACGCCGATCTTCCTTTGGACAGGTTTTCCAGGCGTAGTAGCTGACTACCGCATCTGGGGTTGTCTGGCTCATGTTCGCGCCCCTGGCGCGAACAAGTTGTCTGCGCGCATCCGTGCCTGCGTCTTTCTTGGCTTCCGACTCGACGCCTTAGGCTGGGTGTTCTACGACCCAGTCAGCCACCAGTTCTTTGCCTCTCAGGACGTCACTTTCGACGAGTCGGTCAGTTACTACAGGAGTCGCCCCCACCGAGGTTCTGAGGCCTTTTCCCCCCCGCTGTTCCTCACCCTTGAGCACCCCCCCGGTCGCCCCGGTAGCCCCACCCCCTTCGCGTCCTGCCCCGTCAGGTGTGTCGCACGTCACTCCGCAGTCTTCCCCCCCGCATCGTCCAGTCCCTGTCGTGTCTGGGGGTGCAGGAGGTGCAGTTGCGGAGGGTGAGGGTACAGGGGCTGCTGGAGCCTGTCGTGCCAGCTCTGGGGGTGCAGGGGGTGTGAGAGTGGAGACCACTCCTGAGGAGGACACGGCTGTCTCGACTCAGCGGCCTCACCCCGCCTCACCCCCTGGCTTCCCGTCTGTTCCGCAGTTCCCTCCTCGTTCGCCTCCGCGGCCGGTCGCTGCGGAGCCTGGGGGTGTTCTTGCAGGAGGCACTGGAGTCCCTGGGGGTGTTGTCGGTGGAAGGTTCTGGTTCTGGGGGTGCTGGAGCCGGAGACACGAGCACTGCGACGCCTACGCCGCGCACTGTACGTTTCCTGGCCCGAGTGCAGCGTTTAGACAGGTTGGAGACGGAGGAGCGGGAGCGGTTTGAGAGGGCACGGCAACAGTAGCAGCAGCAGTCTCAGTCGGAGCGTCAGGAGAGAGTAGAGGAGGAGTCACAGCAGCAGCAGCAGCAGCAGTCTCAGTCGGAGCGTCAGGAGAGAGTAAAGGAGGAGTCACGGCAGCAGCAGCAGTAGCAGCAGTCTCAGTCGGAGCGTCAGGAGAGAGTAGAATTGGAGTCACGGCAGTAGCAGAAGCAGCAGCAGTCTCAGTCGGAGGGTCAGGAGAGAGTGGAGGAGGAGTCACGGCAATAGCAGCAGCAGCAGCAGCAGCAGTCTCAGTCGGAGCGTCAGGAGACAGTTGAGGAGGAGTCACGGCAGCAGCAGCAGCACCAGCAGCAGCAGCAGCAGCAGCAGCAGCAGCAGTCTCAGTCGGAGCGCCAGGAGAGAGTAGAGGAGGAGTCACAGCCACAGCAGGAGAGGGTAGAGCAGGAGTCACGGCCGCCGCAGCAGGTGTTGTTGCAGCTACAGCTGGACAGAGTAGAGGAGGAGCCACAGGAGCAGCAGGGGGGGCAGGTGCCGCAGCAGCAGTCGCCAGAGGAGGCGGAGCAGCAGCGACTTAGAGACCTGCCCGACTCAGCACCTGCACGCTTTGTTCGTGGTCCCCTACCGTCCCCTCCTGTTCCCCCTGTCGAGTCCCTTTCCTCGTCCCAGTGGACTCGTCGTTCTCCCCTCAGTCGTGCTGTGTCCCCAGAGCCTCGTCGATCCCGTTACCGTGCCGACGGCCGGTTTCACCTTGTTCTTCGCTCTCGTGTTCCACCTCCTCCTGTCCTTCCACAGCCTCCTGAGTCGTCCCTCACTGTGTTTCACGACCCGTTGTCCGACTACCTCCGCGCCTCTCGTCCTGTTGTCTCCTGTGTATTGTCCGCGTTGGTCACGCACCCGACTGCACCCCTGTCGTCTGTCTCGGCACTTGTTACCACTGTCGTTGGCTGTGCCTCTTCCCACCGCCTAAACTACGCCACTCAATTGGTGAGTGGACCTGCTTGTTCTCCGTTCTCTGGGGGTGCTCCTGTTTTTCCCCTGGAGGTCCTCGAGGACAGGCAGTTCGAGCTTGGTTTCCTTGCGGCCGCTGTTCCTCATCTCTGCGCCATGCTGCTTGCCCCTGAGGGGGATCTAGACGCCCTTGACATCTTGATCCCTCGCAATCATGCTGAGGCAGTCTCGGGACCCTGGGCTTCATACTGGATAGCAGCTGAGGAGGCAAAGATGGCATCTTATAGGTCCACAGGCACCTACGTCGACGCTGTCCCACCACCTAGGGCGAACGTTGTCAGTGGCATGTGGCTCTACAAGGTGAAGCGGCCGCCTAGAGCACCACCCGTGTTCAAGGCGCGCTATGTGGCGAGAGGCTTCAGTCAGAGAGAGAGGGTAGACTTCTTTTAGACCTTTGCTCCCACCCCGAAGATGACCACTCTTCGGGTGTTGCTGCATATTGCAGCACAGCGCGACTATGAGTTGCACTCCTTGGACTTCTCCACTGTGTTCCTTCAGGGGAGCCTACACGAGCAGATCTGGCTGCGTCGTCCTCCTGGCTTCACTGGCTCTTTCCCTCCTAGGACCCAGTGGCAGCTGCGTCCACCGGTCTACGGCCTGCGCTAGGCTCCCCGCGAGCGGCACGACACGCTACGTACAACTCTTGCAGCGCTTGACTTCTTTCCGTCCTCTGCCGACCCGTCGCTGTTCATCCGCCATGGCTCGACCCCTTTTTTTGTTCTGGTCTACGTTGACGGCCTGGTCTTCGCCACTCCCGACCGACGCGCACTGGCCTCCGTGAAGGAGGAACTGCAGAGGAGACACAGTTGCACTGACCTCCATTACGCTGACGCAGTCGCATATGGTCGAGAAGATCCTCACGCGGTTTCACTTCTCATTCTCCAAGGTACAGCCCACCCCTCTTGCTGTGGATCATGGGCTCACGGCTCCACCTTCGGACGAGCCATTTGAGTCCAGCGGTCCATATCCTGAGCTGGTGGGTTGTCTCATATACCTGATGACTTGTACTCGCCCAGACCTAGCTTACCCTCTTAGCGTCCTTGCGCGCTTTGTTGCGCCTAGGAGACACCGACCTTCCCACGGGTACGCTGCTAAGAGGGTGGCGAAGTATGTGGCAAGTACATCAGGCATGGGACTTGTCCTTGGAGAGAAGCAGCCAGTTACACTTACAGGTTACTCGGACTCGTCGTGGGCCGACGACGCAGAGTCGCTACGGTCTACACAGGGTTACTGCTTCAGTCTTGGGATCAGAGTTGTTTCGTGGAGGTCGACTCGGGCGTCGTCCGTCTCTAGTTCCAGCTGTGAGGCAGAGGTGTACGCTGCGGCCATGGCCGCCCAAGAGCTTCGCTAGCTGTCCTTCCTCCTCACCGACCTTGGTGAGCGGCCTCGCTCTCCCCCATTCTTGTTCGCCGAGGAGCCCCGATTGGTTGGGAAGGCGAAGCACATCCAGCTTCGGTACTTCCTTCTCCGTGAGTTTCAGCAGCGTGGCCAGGCCCGTGTGGTGCGTGTGGTCTCTGAGGCCAACACTGCAGATATCTTCACCAAGGCGTTGCCGCCTTGTGCCCACCAGCGCTTCTGCACCCAGCTAGGCCTTGTGTCTACAGGCCCTCACTTGCTTGCGTAGAGATTCTTTGTCTTGTACCCTTGTTTCTCTTCCTATATCTATCTATATCGATGCATGTGGACTGGCCTTGTGGCCCCTTGTTTGCCCTCTGACTGTGTGGTGACGTTGTGATCCACCCTGAGTTGCATCCCTTGCTTGATTCTTGTTGTTGCAGACCGGTCTTGTGACCTTTCCTTGCTCTTGCTGACTTGTCCTATGACCCTTACTCTCAGATTGTGTGGTGACTTCGTGATCCACCCTGAGATATGTGTTGCTTTCCACAGGACTACCGTCACCTAGACTATGGGGGTGTGTCAAACTATAATGATATAGTTTGTATTGTTCTAGTCTAGGTGCATTTACTTTGTCCTAGGTTTAGGGTTAGGGCTGACTTATATCTTGCTTGTTTGTTCATTTGCTAGTCATTCATTCTCATATTCTAACAAGCTGTCGGCAGGAGAAGAGTCCACCAACGGTGATGTGGTGGAGGTTCCGATCGAGAAGCCTGAGCTGCGACGCAAAGGTCGAACTCGGAAGCCGCCGAAGCGGCTGGTCTTCCACGCCTGCCTGCCACCAGCTGCCTTCACCACGGTGTACGACAACGCCGACAATGACTTGCTGTACGACGACACCAACGATGACGTCGACCTGCCGGAGCTCGACCCCGACGTACATGCTGACCCCGAACACCGCTGGGACATCGCCACGATGACGGTGAAGGAGACGCTGGCGAGCTGGAAGGGCGAAGCGGTGAAGGCCGCCACGGACGAGGAGATCCGCAGCCTCATCGGCATGGGCACTTGGGAGCTGGTCAAACGCCCACGCGGGGTGAACATCATGAAGAACCGGTGGGTGTTGACGACCAAGTACCGCATCGACGACACTGTCGAGCGCGAGAAGGCGAGGCTGGTCATGAAGAGCTTCACGCAGGTGTACGGCGCCGACTACGACGAGACGTACTCGCCGGTGAGCAGTTACGTCACACTGAGGATCTTCCTTAGCATCGTCGCCGTCCTCAACCTCAACCTGATGCAGCTCGACATGAAGAACGCCTTCCTGCAGAGCAAGCTCGACCGGGTGCTGTACATGTACCAGCCGGACTACTTCGATGATGGGACCGGCCGGGTGTGCAAGCTGCTGAAGAGCCTCTACGGGCTGAAGCAGCCGCCACTGCTGTGGTACAGGGCACTCGACGGTGTGCTGCTGGGCGCTGGCTGGAAGAAGAGCCAGGTCAACGAGGCGCTCTACTTCAAGGCCGGCGACAACGGAGTGACCTGCTGGGTGCTGGTCTACGTCGACAACCTGCTCGCCGCCAGCAGCAGCACCGCGATGCTGAAGGAGCTGAAGGAGCTGTTGGAGGCCGCCTTCAAGCTGCGTGAGATCTCGCCGGTGGTGAAGTACCTTGGGCCGGAGATCGTGCGCGGTAGGCCGGCAAGGAAGCTATGGCTGCACCAGCAGGGCTACGCCGACAAGCTGCGCAGGCGCTTCATCGACGAGGAGCAGGGCGGTCGAGTCCCGAAGACGCCGGTCTCGGTCAACACCTACGCCGAGCTGACATTCGATGACAAGGAGGCGCAGGAGCGCGAGGAGGAGGAGTACCGGCAGAAGGTTAGCTCGCTGCAATTCGCGGCGACGACGATGAGGCCGGACATCGCGTTCGCCGGCAGCAAGCTGGGGAGCCGCCTCACGGTGAGGAGCGACCAGCATTGGCGCGAGGTTGATCGCTGCCTCGCCTATCTCGCTGACACCCGCGACATCGCCCTGGAGTTTGGCGGTGGACCAGAGTCGCTGGAGCCGATCGGCTACGTGGACGTCGACGACGCGGGCGACAAGCAGAACGGGACGAGCACGAGCGGCTACGTGTTCGTCTTCGGAGGGGCCGCGGTCTCTTGGTCGAGCCAGCGCATCAAGTGCGCGACGCTCTCCTCGACCGAGTCAGAGTATGTCGCGGCCACGGACGCCGGCAAGGAGGGGCGTCGACTTCGCTTCCTCCTTGCAGAATTCAAGTTGCTCGACGCTGGGAAGCCGACCATCCTCCGCGTGGACAACAGGTCGGCAATCACAGTCGCTGAGGGATTGGGGCTGACGGGCAATCTCAAGCACATGGAGCGACGCTACGCCTGGCTGCGGCACATGGTGAGGCGCGGGAAGTTCGTGCTGAAGTACATCCCGACCACCGAGCAGCCGGCCGATTTCCTGACAAAGGCGGTGCCCTTCTACACGGCTGATGCGGTGACGGCGTGCTGTGTGTGGGGTGCACGCCGAGGACGATTTTTCTCCATGGAGTACTGCCGTGTGGGCTGGAGGCCCAAGCGTGAGCGCGGCAGGGGAGTGTTAATGGGAGTGGAGTGATGGCCCCGCCCTCGCTTGGGCAACGCCGACGACTTGGTCGGATGTACGGGAGAAGCAGCCGACCGTTCGCAGTGAAGGAGCTGCTCGACGGGCTTTGTCGAGCTGCAGGGGATCACTGTGGTGTTGCCGTCGACCAGGAGTGCTCGACGACCTTCTTCTGCGGGGCAGGTCGACGAGGTGGCTGTCGACCTGCACAGGACTGTCACGGGGCTGGAGCCGTCGACGAGGGAGCTCGACAACTGCAGCTGACTGGGTTGGGCGACGGGTGGGCCGTCGACCAGGAGGAGCAGTTCGACCGAGAGGTTGACGGAGCAGTCGGTCGACCTGATATGTGAGCAGCGGTCGACGAGGGGAGCTCGGCGACAACAGCTGACAATGCTGGTCGACGGAGGGGCCCGTCGACCAGGGGGTAGCTCGACGGGAGCTGTGGTCGACCAGAGGCACCTGGTGGTCGACCAGAGGCACTGGTGGTCGACCAAAGCACTTGGTGGTCGACCAGGTCGACTGGGTAACCTGCTCGGCAAGTTCTGCGGGGGCACGCGAACGTCGTCGAGGTCGCGGTGACGAAGGCGACTTCGGGCTGGTATCCCGAAGTCGATGTGGCTCGTCAGGCGCAGACAACAGCCGACGAATGCACAACGGTGCAAGTCGGGCCAATCGTCTGCGCGCACCTTCGAGCGTGCGCACTGCTGTCTTCTATGGGGCAACGTTGGACAGCCGCTCTGCTGCAGCGTTGGCACGCCGTCGAACTGATGTGTTGGCAGGTCGCCATTCTGCAGTGCTGGCTCGGCTCCTCTACGCAACGCTGGCAGGCAGTCGACCATGCTGTGCTGGCGGTCGACCAGGCTAGCTGCAGAGTTTCTAGGTGCCTGATGTAGTCATTTCTGTTATTGCTTGTTCAATCATTCTGTAATGTGAACTTTGCCTAGTGAAACTCTTGCCGATTTCTCCCGTGAATGTGCAAGCACCAAGGAACTAAGCAAAGCTACGATCACTCCTAGTAGTTCGTGCCAACCCCCCCCCTCCCCCCCCCCCCCCCCCATAGTCTAGCTCACTACCTTGTAGAGTGATTCTCCGCAAACCTAACCCATCGCCCTCGCCCGCGACCTAACCTGCGCCCTCGCCCTAGCCCCAGCCCGTGCCCTAGGCCGCGCCCTGCCCTAAGCCGCGCCCTCGCCCTCAGCAGCGCCCTAGCCCTAGGCCGCACCCTGCCCTAGCCCGCACACGCGCCCTATCCGCGCCCTCGCCCGCACGCGCCCCTACTTTAACCCTAACCCTAGCCCGAGTTGATCGCGTGCCCTCACCCTCGCTACCCGAGTGCGCCCCACTCTGCCCAACCGTTGGCCCCTCCTCTTAACCTGTTCCCCGGCCCCACGCCATTCCTACTGCGGTTGGCTTCCGTTTCAGCGGCTGGCAGCCGCTCTTCCCACCGGTAGCGCGACCTAGGACCGGTTAGATCCCCCCTCCTAGACTAGTTTCCTCCGACTGTCTCTATTCTATGTCCAGCTGGCGTCTCTAGCTGTCTCTAGTCTCCCTTCTCGCTTCAATCACCGTCTGCTCCGTGCTCCAGCTGCCTCTAGCCTAGCCTCCAGTATGGACTCCCGCCGCCTTCGTTTTGATGCGGAGGGACGCCCGATAGAGTTCGGCACCTGGCTCCGTCAGACTCAGCGCTACCTCACCAGTTAGCGCCAGGACGGCGCCACCCTGTACGCCCACGCGTCCGGCGCCCTCCAGGCACCCCAACATCCCGAGCCCCTCCCTGCAGGCCCCCCCCGACCTCCGGAGGCGCAGGCGGACTACACTCGTCTCGTCTTGGCGCGGGACGTTTGGGACTCCCGTGACGCTGCGGCTGCACTCGCGCTGACCGAGCTCCTTCCACCGACTGAGGCCGCTCACATCGACCTGGTAGAGACTGCGAAGGAGGTGTATGATGCTATTTTTGCACGCGATTCCACCCCTTCCTCTGCCTCCCTCAGCCGCATCCTCATGTCGTTCGTGTTTCCCGACCTCGGCTCGTTTGCGACTGTCACCGACCTAGCCATACACTTGCGCTCCCTTGTCGCTAGCTACCGAGCAGCTTGCACTGAGGCTCAGCTTCTTGTTGCCCCTCCTCCTATCTGGCTCACCATCCACTAGGTAGTCACTCGTCTCCCTGACCGCCTCTCCACTGCCCGTGACGCACTTCTCCAGCAGCACCCCAGTGAGCTTACGATTGATCTTCTCAACACCACTCTCGAGAAGATCGAGAGTAACCTCCTCTCTGTTGCCTCAGCCACTGACGCAGTTGCCCCTCGTCTGTTTGAGGGGTGTGGTGTCCCCCAGCTTCCTACCTTCACTGCTACTCATGCCTCTGCTGCTGTTTTGGTCTCTGAGGACACTGTAGCTGCCTGACAGGCAGAACCGGGGCAAGGGAGGCAAGAAAGGGGGGAAGGGGGGTGGCGGCGGTGGAGGAGGTGGCGGTGGTGGAGGCGGCCCTGGGGGCGGCACTGGTGGCGGTGGCGGTGGTGCCCCAGGCGGAGGGAGCTCTTGAGGAGGTGCTGACCCGCCTGCTGGAGGAGGTTCGACCAGCGGTGGTGCGGGGCTCTAGCAGCAGCAGCCACAGCAGAGACAGCAGCAGCAGCAGGGACAACAGCAGTGGCAGGCACCACAGCAGTTTCAGTCGTGGGGACCCCCACTGCAGTGGGGTCCGCAGCAGCACTGGGGCCCTCTACCACAGTGGGGACCTGGAGGACCCGGGAGCACTGGCCGCAGCAGCAGCACTACCAGCTGGGCCCCTCACCCCCCGCGGTGCGACACCGGCCCCTGCGACCACTGGTGTGTCACCGGACCGGGCAGTCCCTGTGTCTGCGGCCGCGACGACCACTCTGCGGCGTGGTGCTTCCGCCGCCTCGACGACCTCTACCGTGCGCACTGGGGTCCTGAGGCGACCACCCCACGCTGGGCTCGCCTGCTAGCCCGTAAGATTTCTGTATTTGAACTGTCTATGGACGATGCTCGTCAGTATGATTTGTATGCTGATGTTGACTATAGTGCTGATGGATCTGTGTGCTCGCGTGTTCGTATTCTAGGATGCTTGTCTCCTGTTAGTGTAGACCTGTGCCTCTCTAGTCTAGGTGCTTGTGTTTCTTCTCTAGGTGCTTATGTAGCCTCCAGACCTGACATGCCTACGGCTGAGGCGTCTCTGTCGTTCATGCTGGGAACTCGGCGCGTCGCAGTGTTTCTTCCGCGACCACACGACCCTCACACCACTCCTTGCTCCGGTTCCGGTAGCTCTAGCTGATCCTTCTTCAGGACCAGCCGTTGCGCGCAGCTCCACCACGCTCCCGTGCCCTGTGGTCCCCTCTGGTGTCCTGCTCGGCCTCCACATCCCCTCGTTCACTCGGAACTTGGTGGGTGTTGGATACCTCCAGGACAGGGGGATCACCGTTACCTTTGTGGGGGGTGGGAGGACTACAGTCTATACAGACGCCGCTACAGGTGCTGTTCAGGCCACGTTCACCCGGGAGTCCCGCTCTGGTCTCTACGTTCTCCACACCGAGCGCTCCCCGGTTGATTCCCCCGCTCAGGTCGCTGCGTCCCGCTCTGGTCGTTGACCACTTCTCCATGTACACCACGGTGTTTCCTCTCGCGAAGAAGTCCGAGGTGACTTCTACGCCGATCCGGTGGCTTCTGGCCATTTAGGGCACTCGTGGTAGTCGTATCCGTTGTCTCCACTCCGACCGTGGGGGTGATTTTTGCTCCGGCGTCCTTGCCGGGTTCTGCGGCGAGCAGGGCATAAGACAGCCCTGGACGCTGCCAGAGTCCCCACAGCAGAATGGGGTTGCTGAGCGCCGCATTGGCTTGGTCATGGACATCGCCCGCACGTCCATGATCCATGCCAGTGCGCCCCATTTTCTGTGGCCCTACGCGCTGAGCTACGCCGCGCACCAGCTGAACCTCCAGCAGTGTGTCTCGCGGCCAGAGGTTTCACCGACCAGTCTTTGGACTGGGTCCCCTGGTGTTGGGTCGGCCTTTCACGTCTGGGGTTGCCTTGCGCTTGTCCGCGACACCTCTGCGGACAAGCTCTCGGCTCGCGCCATCCCATGTGTCTTCCTTGGTTTCCCGGTGGGCTCTCCCGACTACTCCTTTTACCACCCGCCCCTACACCAATTTCTAGACACTCGTGACGTCCGGTTTGACGAGTCAGTGTCTTACTACACCCGGTACCCCTGTCGAGGTCTCCCGGTTCCCCCTCCCCCCCTCTTCCTTGCACCCTCTCTTCCCCCTGCTCCCGCTCCTCCAGTACCCCCACCCCCCCCTCGTCCTGCCCCGTCAGGTGTGTCTCACGCTACCCCTCTACCCTCGATCGCGCGTCAGGTAGCGTCTCCCTCCCTGCAGTCCTCCTCACATTCTCCTCAGCACCCTTCGGCACTTCCGCGACAGGTTACTGTGGACTCGGTTGTTGTTGGAGCTGGAGGTACAGCCACTGGTGGTACTCGGTCTGGGCGTGCTTGTTCGAGGGGTGCTGGAGTTGAAGGTGCTGGCGCAGGTGGCGCTAGCTCTGGGGGTGCTGGAGTTGGAGGTTCTGGCACTGGAGGTGCTAGTTCTGGGAGTGCTAGAGCTGGAGGTGCTGGCACTAGAGGTGCTAGTTCTGGGGGTGCTGGTGCTGGAGGTACTGGCACTGGAGGTGCTAGTTCTGGGGGTGCTGGAGCTGGAGGTGCTGGCACTGGCGATGTTAGTTCTGGGTGTGCTGTAGAAGGAGGTGCTGGCGCTGTAGGAGCTGGTACTGAGGAGACGGGAGCTGGAGGCTCGCCTACTGCGTCACCCACTGCGCCTCCCCACCGCCACGACACCCGTTTCCAGGCCCTTCGTCGGCTTGAGCGCGTGGAGCAGGAGCAGTTGGAGCAGGAGAGGCAGGAGTTGCAGCAGTTGGGCCAGCAGCAGCAGCAGCAGCAGCAGAAGCCGCCGCGGCCGCCACATTTGCAGCAGCTGTTCCCTCCAGTGAGTGGCCTTCGGGCCCTTGGTCTTCCTTCCTCTCCTCCTGTTCACTCACAGTCTCCTACCGCATACGGTCCTACGTTTCCTCCTCCGGACTCGACTCCGGCTGTTTTCTCTCCTCCTCAGTCTTAGTCGCCTCCTCCTGTTGTCCGGCACGACTGGGCCACTCGTTGTCCTCCACGTGCTCGGCCCTCGTCTCCTCTTGCCGACCTCCGCACCGTCTTGTTTCGTTCTCCTCCTCGTCGTTCTCCCCTCACCTCCTAGGTCGTCTCTCACCGTTTCCTCTCACCCTATCACTGACTACTACCGTGCTGCTCGCCCTGTTGTCTTTCGTGTTCTCGCCTCTCTTGTCACCGACCCTCGTGCCTCTCCGTCGTCTGTCTAGGCTCTTACTGCTGCTGTTGCTGACTTTGCTTCCACCCGCCGTCTTGACTACGCCACGCGTGTGCTGGCTGCTCCACCTCCTCGTCCTCTGTCCGTCGGGGGTGAGTCTGCCCTTGGCTGTGGCGTCCTAGAGGACAGGCAGTTTGAGCTGGAGTTCTTAGCAGCCGCTTCCCCCTCTCTCTGCGCCATGCTGCTTTCTCTTGAGGGAGACCCCGACGCCCTTGACATACTGACACCTCGCACGTACCGTGAGCCAGTGTCAGGGGAGTGTGCCTCTCAATGGAAAGCGGCTATGGATGCAGAGCTAGCGTCTTGGAGATCCACAGGCACGTACGTCGACGCAGTTCCCCCTCCCATGGCAAACGTTGTCGATGTCATGTGGCTCTTCAAGGTGAAGCGGCCGCCTGGTTCACCGTCTGTGTTCAAGGCGCGCTACGTGGCTAGGGGTTTCAGTCAGCGTGAGGGATTTGACTTCTTCCAGACCTTCGCCCCGACCCCGAAGATGACTACTCTTCGGGTGTTACTGCACGTAGCAGCACAGCGAGACTACGAGCTGCACTCCCTTGACTTCTCCACTGCGTTTCTCCAGGGCCGTCTACACGAGGAGATCTGGCTGCGCCATCCTCCTATCTTCACTGACACCTTCCCACCTGGGACCCAGTGGAGCCTGAGGCGGCCAGTCTACGGTCTCCGCCAGTCGCCCCATGAGTGGCACGACACTCTTCGCTCCACGCTTCGTGACCTTGGGTTTCTTCCTTCTTCTGCCGACCCGTCGATGTTTGTTCGCGCTGGTTCCACTCCTTTCTTTATACTTGTCTACGTCGACGACTTGGTCTTTGCTACAGCAGACAAGGCAGCTCTGGCTGAGGTGAAGTCCGAACTGCAGAAGAGACACATGTGCACTGACCTCAGTGAACTGCATTGCTACCTTGGCCTGTAGATCACCAGGGACAGAGCCGCTCGTACCATCACACTGATGCAATCACACATGGTGCAGCAGGTCCTTCGGCGGTTCGAGTTTCAGTTCTCCACCACCCAGCCCACTCCTCTTGCTGTTGACCACCGACTCACTGGCCCTTTTCCCGACGAGCCCTTGAGTCTAGTGGCCCCTACGCAGAGCTTGTGGGCTGCCTCATGTACCTGATGACTTGTACTCGGCCGGACCTCGCCTTTCCCCTCAGCGTCCTCTCTCGCTTTGTTGCGACTGGGAGACACCGTCCTGTTCATTGGACAGCTTCCGTGAGGGTGGTGAAGTACCTGGCGACTCCATCAGGCATGGGGCTTGTGCTTGGAGGGACACAGCCAGTTGTGTTGACCGGTCACTGCGACTCTTCCTACGCTGACGACGTGGAGACTCAGCGCTCGACTCAGGGTTACTGCTTCAGTCTGGGTGTTGGTGCTGTGTCGTGGAGGTCTACACGGTCGTCGTCTGTGGCTTCGTCTAGTGCAGAGGCAGAGATCTACGCTGGTGCCACAGGAGCTTCGCTGGTTGACCTTCTTGCTCGCCAACCTTGGTGAGCGGCCTCGCTCTGCACCGACCTTGTACGCTAACAACAAGGCCATGATCCTCCTGTGTCGAGAGCCTCGAGTGGAGAGCAGAGTGAAGCATATTGACGTGAGGTACTTCCTCCTGCGAGAGTTGCAGCGACGCGGCCAGGCACGCTTGGACTTTGTGGCCTCAGAGGCCAACACTGCCGATGTCTTCACCAAGGCCTTGTCGCCTGGTGACCACCACAGGTTCTGTGTGTTGAGAAACGCTAGCAAAAAGTTAGAAACAGAAAGAGGAGTTGCACTAGTAGCAGATAGGATACATATAGCAAACCCTAATTTGGGCTGTACTCACTATAGAGTACCCCACTGCAAACTAGACAATTATAGCATTCTGACACACCCCCATAGGCAAAGTGGGGTATGATCAGCACAGCAAGCAGTCGCATAAGAAGTTCACAAGCACAAGCAAAGCTAGAGGCAGTCACAGAGGGCAAGTGAGGAGGAGGAGGGACTGTGAGAGGAGTGGAGATAGGAGACGACGGGTGAAGCCGCAGACACACGGGCAACAGGAGCGCGCACACGGTGGCTACCGGAGCAAGGGCCTCGGACTAAAGGAGTAACTGGCTCCGCGGCTAAGACGAGCGGCAGGAGCAACGGACCCACGGGCGACTGGCGCAGCAGGCTCGCTGGGCTACCGGAGCAAGGGCCCCGGACTACTGGCGCTGCTGACGTCACGACGGCTACCTCCGCTCAACCTCCCCCAACTGTCCCACACCCCTTTCACACACCCCTTTCACACACCCCTTGCTGCACCCCTAGCTCCACTCCCACGACACCCCCCTAGCGCCACTCCCTCGGCTCCCACACACCCACCCCCCTCAGCGGCAGCTGCAGCAGTGGGAGACGGAGGAGGAGGAGCAGCAGGGGACGGCTCACACACCCGCCACCCCCATACCCCAACGCAGGCGGCGCGTGTGCGGCGCGGGGCAGAAACGCGGGCAACAGCTGGGGCGCTGCGACGGGCGACGGGCAGGGCGGCGCGCGGGCCCCCAGGGCGCCGCGACGGGCGACGGGAGGGGGCGACGCGCGGGCCCCCAGGGCGCCGCGACGGGCGACGGGAGGGGACAGCGCGCGGGTCCCCGGGGCGCCGCGACGGGCGACGGGAGGGGGGGGGGGCGCGCGGGCCCCCGGGACGCCGCGACGGGCGACGGGAGGGGACAGCGCGCGGGCCCCCGGGGCGCCGCGACGGGCGACGGGAGGGGGCGACGCGCGGGCCCCTGTGGTGCCGTGACGGGCGACGAAACCGCCGCGCGCGCCCGGGGCGCGCGGCGGCCATGAAACCGCCACGCGCCCCGAGTGCGTGGCGGGCAGAAAACCGCCGCGCACCCTGAGCGCGCGGCGGGAAGAAAAAACGCCGCGTGCGCCGGGCGCGCGGCAGGCAGAAAACGTCGCGCGCCCCGGGCGCGCGACAGGCAGGACAGTAGTGGAAGCAGGTGGGCCCACAGGCCAGGAGCGTTCTCGCTCTGATAGCATGTTGAGAAACGCTAGCAGAAAATTAGAAACAGAAAGAGGAGTTGCACTAGTAGCAGATAGGATACATATAGCAAACCCTAATTTGGGCTGTACTCACTATAGAGTACTCCACTGCATACTAGACAATTATAGCATCCTGACACTGTGTGGTGTTGGGGCTTGTTGAGGTAGGCCCTCGGTTGATGTAGACTTGCTATTTGCTCTGTTTGTTGTGCTTTGCTATATATATCCTAGTGAACTCTTGAACTGGCCTTATGGCCGCTTGCTTGTGCTCGGAATTTGTGTGGTGTCCTTGAGATCCACCCTGAGCTTGCTTTGCTTCTTGCATTGATTGGTCTTGTGACCGTTTGTTCACCCTGCTTGTTTTGATGCTCCTCACTTACAGGGCTTCAGATTTGTTTTGGGTCACCCTTAGTAATCAGGGTTCTAGGTATAGTCAACCCTGTCAGATTTATATGACATAGCTACTGTAGGCTAGAGTGGGGTAGCACATATGGGGTACAGTTTTCTAGGGTTTGCTTCTTGTACCCAACTTTCACTTAGTCATTCTCATTCCTGTTTTTCTTAATTCACATGGTATAGAGCGGGTTCCTACATGGGACCGTTCCTTCCTAAGGGCCCACCATAATAAAAATTTTTTAGCTGCCCGCGCACATTGCGCCCTGCCCTAAATTTTTTTTTTAGCGGCCCCTACGCTGCCTCTACGCGGCCCCTACGCCGCCTCCCACGCGCCCCCTATGCGGCCCCTGGCGGCGCCCTGACGAGGCCCCTGCCGGCGCCCTATCGCGGCCCCTGACGCGCCCCCTGGTGGCGCCCTGACGCGGCCCCTGGCGGCGCCTGACGCGGCCCTGACGCGACCTGACGCGGCCCCTGGCGGCGCCCTGACGCAGCCCCTGCCGCGGCCCTGACGCGGCCCTGCCGCGGCCCCTGACGCGGCCCTGACGCGGCCTGCCGCGGCCCCTGCCGCGGCCCTGAAGCGGCCCCTGACGCGGCCCTGACGCGGCCCTGACGCGGCCCTGCCGCGGCCCCTGGCGGCGCCCTGACGCGGCCCCTGACGCGGCGCCCTGACGCGGCCCCTGCCGCGGCCCTGACGCGGCCCTGCCGCGGCCCCTGACGCGGTCCTGACGCGGCCTGCTGCGGCCCCTGCCGCGGCCCTGAAGCGGCCCCTGACGCGGCCCTGAAGCGGCTCTGCCGCGGCCCTGACGCGGCCCTGACGCGGCCCCTGACGCGGCCCCTGCCGCGGCCCCTTACGCGGCCCTGACGCGGTCCTGCCGCGGCCCCTGGCGGCGCCCTGACGCGGCCCCTGACGCGGCGCCCTGACGCGGCCCTGCCGCGGCCCCTGACGCGGCCCCTGCCGCGGCCCCTGACGCGGCCCCTGACGCGGCCCCTGCCGCGGCCCCTGACGCGGCCCCTGACGCGGCCCCGCCGCCTCCTCTCAGCGGCCCCGCCGCCTCCTCTCAGCGGCCCCGCCACCTCCTCCCAGCGGCCCCGGACGCCGCCCTCTCAGCGGCCCCGCCGAGCCGCCCAGCAGCCTAGCCGCCCAGCAGCTGAGCCACCGAGCCGCCCAGCAGCCGAGCCGCCGAGCCGCCCAGCAGCCGAGCCGCCCAGCAGCAGAGCCGCAGAGCCGCCCAGCAGCCGAGTCGCTGAGCCGCCGAGCAGCCGAGCCGCCGAGCCGCCCAGCAGCCGAGCCGCCCAGCAGCCGAGTCACCGAGCCGCCCTGCAGCCGAGCCGCCCGAGCCGCCCTGTCCGGTAAGAGCAGCGCCTCTCTCACAGCACTGCCCTTACCCCACTGTTTGCGCTGCTAGTCTACTACTGTCATGGCTACCCCTAGTGTCCTCGCTTTTGACGCTGAGGGTCGGGCCATTGACTTTGACGTCTGGATAGATGACCTGCAACTTTTCTTACAGTGCGATAGGGCAGACGGCCTCTCCCTCTTTGACCTCACTTCTGGTGCCTCTCCTGCTCCCGCCACTGATGCTGACGCAACTGTTCGCTCCCAGTGGGCCACGCGCGATGCTGCTGCACGTCTTGCTGTGCGTCGCCACCTGCCTACCTCTGAGCGTGCGCACTTTAGCCAGTACAAGAGTGCTCAGACCTTGTACGCCGCTGTAGTTGCACGCTACTCCTCCCCTGCCACTGCTGCACTGAGCCGCCTCATGCTACCGTACCTCTTCCCTGACCTTGCTGCCTTTCCCACAGTCGCTGACCTCATCACGCACCTCCGCACTAGTGACACTCGCTACCGCGCTGCGCTTCCTGCTGAGTTCTGCGCCAAGAACCCCCCCCCCATGTACATCACCCTCTACTACATCGTCACCCGTCTCCCTGACTCCCTTCGCGTAGTCAGGGACCACTTCCTCTCGGTTTGTCCCACCACTCTCACCGTTGACCTCCTCGAGAAGGCCCTCCTAGCAGCAGAAAAGAGCATAGTCGCTGTAGGAGCCTCTCGTGGTGACCCTCGCACCCCCATCTTTGAGGGGTGTTCCCCCTCCCCTCTTTTGCCCTCTGTTGCCTCTGCTGCTGCGGCCGACCTCGCTGGTTTGGAGTCGGTTGGGGCAGCGTCTACCCCTAGCGGGAGACGCCGCCCTGGCAGGGGCAAGGGGGGCAGGGGCGCTGGAGGAGCTAGCGGGGGCGGTGGAGGCGTCGGTGGAGGTGGTGGAGGAGGTGGTGGTGGCGGTGGGAGTGGTGGCGGGGGTGGAGGTGTAGGTGGCGGCAGTGGAGGCGCAGGAGGCAGCGGCGGTGGCGGAGGGAGCGGAGGTGGCGGCGGTGGAGGAGGAGGCGGCGGAGGAGGTGGAGCTGGTCGGGGTGGCGCTGCGCAGAGGGTCAGCTCCGGTGGTGGTCGACGCCAGCAGCAGCAGCAGCAGCAGCGCACTCGTGACGTCCCCTCCCCTCAGCAGCTCCGTGAGTGGTACACTGCACGCCAGAGGGGTGGGGGTGCTGGTCCGTGCACCTACGTCCTGCGCACCGGCGACCGCGCGGGTGAGCAGTGCGGGGGTGCGCACTCCACCCAGCGCTGCTTTGGTCGCCTCACGGACGCTTGGCGTCACCAGTTCCCTGAGGCCACTGAGATCCCCCGCTGGGGTGAGCTGTCTAGGGCGGGTGTAGCTGTCTTTGACCTTGACTTTGATGCTATTCTTGCTGCCGTGTATACTGTGACTATTAGTGATGAGGGTGACTGTTACCGGTGTTTTCCGCCCGACCCGGGCATTGAGACTGCTGCTCTAGGTACTGGTGAGGCTGCTGCTCTAGGTGCTAGCGAGGCTGCTGCTCTAGGTGCGTCTACTCCCTCAGGTGCTGGTGAGTCTGCTCTCTCAGGTTCTGCGTCGGCTTCGGCCTCCCACACCTTCACACTTGACTCGGGGGCTTCTCGCTCCTTCTTTCAAGACCGCACCACACTCACGCCGCTTGGCCGGCCAGTTGCGGTCTCCCTGGCAGACCCCTCTGGGGGTCCTGTCCTTGCTCACTTCTCCACTGTCCTCCCGTGTCTGGCGGCCCCCTCTGGCACCCTGTCTGGTCTCTACCTCCCCTCGTTCTCTACGAACTTGGTAAGTGGTGCTGACCTACAGGATGCGGGGGTTCACCAGTTCACTCCTGCGAGTCAGCGGGTGACCCACTGCACGGACGCTCGGACAGGCCGCCACCTGGCCACGTTTACACGTCGGCCAGGGTCGAGCCTGTACACACTGACCACTGCGTCTCCTCCAGTCCCTGCGTCTGGTCAGGTAGCTGCGTCGGGTCAGGTGTTTGCTGCAGCGTCCAGGTCTGGTCCTGAGTCTGCCCCCTGCTCGTGTCGCCTCCTGTCTCACGAGACTCTCCTCTGGCACCACCGCCTTGGCCACCCCTCCCTGCTTCGTCTCCGGAGCATGGCCTCCCGTGTCCTTGTCTCTGGTCTTCCCCGGTCCCTCCCTCCCCTTCCTCCGGGGCCAGGCCCTACCTGCGTCCCCTGTGTCGAGGGACGGCAGCGGGCTACCCCTCACTCCTCCCAGTTTCCTCCGACAGAGGCCCCGCTGCAGACGCTTCACATGGACGTGTGGGGCCCGGCCCGCGTCCGTGGACAGGGTCACGAGCGCTACTTCCTGCTGGTGGTTGACGACTACTCGCGTTACACTACAGTCTTCCCCTTGCGCAGCAAGGGTGATGTCACTGAGGTGTTGATCGACTGGATCCGCGCAGCTCGTCTCCAGCTCAGGCGGAGCTTTGGCTCGGACTTTCCTGTTCTGCGTCTGCACTCTGACAGAGGCGGAGAGTTCTCCTCTGGCCTTCTGCGAGCCTACTGTCGTGCACGAGGCATCCGCCAGACCTTCACGCTTCCGGACTCTCCACAGCAAAATGGGATTGCTGAGCGCCGCATTGGCATGGTCATGGACGTCGCCCGTACGTCCATGATGCATGCGGCTGCCCCCCATTTTCTGTGGCCGTTTGCGGTTCGGTACGCGGCGCATCAGATCAACCTTCAGCCCAGGGTCTCCATGCCGGAGACCTCCCCAGCTTTGCTGTGGACGGGGAAGGTTGGCGATGCGTCTGCGTTCCGTGTCTGGGGATCTCGGGCGTTTGTCCGCGACTTGTCTGCGGACAAGCTGTCCCCTCGTGCTGCTCCTTGCGTCTTCCTGGGTTTCCCCCCTGACGCCCCAGGGTGGCAGTTCTACCACCCCACCTCTCGCCGTGTTCTGTCCTCCCAGGACGTCACGTTCGACGAGTCGGTCCCCTACTACCGCCTCTTCCCCTACCGCACTCCGTCCCTCCCCCCGCCACCGCTCTTCCTTGTACCAGGTCCCCCCCCGGTAGACCCCCTCCCCCCTCAGGGTCCTGCCCCTTCAGGTGTGTCCCAGGTAGACGCTGCTGAGCCTGTCGAGGTCGCTGGTGACTCTGGTGCTGCTGAGGGTGCTGAGCCTGGGGGTGCTGACTCTAGGGGTGCTGAGCGTGTGGGTACTACGACTGGGGGTGCTGAGCCTGGGGGTACTACGCCTGGAGGTGCTGAGCCTGGGGGTGCTGCGTCTGGGGGTGCTGAGCCTGGGGGTACTACGCCTGGAGGTGCTGAGCCTGGGGGTGCTACGCCTGGTGGTGCTGTGCCTGGCGGTTCACCGGGTGCTCCCTCTCGCCGAGAGCCACTCTCTCCCCAGGAGCTGCGTGAGTGGTTTGCCCGGCGCTGGAGGCGAGCTGCTGGAGCTGCTGGAGCTGGAGGTGCTGCGGGTACTGGAGGTTCTGTTGCTTCTGAGGGAGCTGGTGCCACGGGTCCCGGAGGTGCTCGTACTGGGAGTTCTGGAGCTGCTGGACCTGCGGGTACTTCTGGAGCTGGAGTTGCTGCGGGTGTTGGCGCGGAGGCTACTGCTGTCGGTCCTGGAGGCAGTCCTGCTGGGGGTACTACTGGTGCTGCTGGGGGTTCTGGAGCTGGAGCTGCTACTGGTGCTGGTGCTGCCCCTGCGGGTGCTGGTGCTGTCCCTCCTGTGTCTGGAGTCGTCGCGCGGCCTCGGCCGTACTTCGTTCCGCTCCTTCAGCAGGTTCTTGGTCTCCCGCCTTCTACTGGTCCTCCTCCTCCCTTAGAGTGTCCACAGCCTGTCCCGTCGCAGTTACAGTTACAGCCGGCCTCCCCACTGCCTGCTCCGTCTCCCTACACTGGTCCTACTGGAGGTCTTGCTGAGCGTCGTGAGCCTGCGTCTCGCCCTGCGTCGCCTGTCCGTGCTGCTCGCACTAGTGGTCGCGGTTCGCGTCAGCGTCCTCCTCCTGTCCCTGGCACGCACCGGATGTCTCTGCGTCCGTCCACTGCTCCTCTGCGTGCCCCTTTGCCTTCTCCTCCTGAGTCTTCTCTTCCTACTCTTGCCGACCCGGAGTCGGACTCTCTTCGCGCTGCCAGTCCTACTGTCACGCGTCTCCTTGCTACGGTTGTCACTGACCCTTCCTTTGAGTCCACTGCTGCGTCTGCTCTAGTTGCTGAGCTCGTCGACTTTGCTGCTCGCTGTCGCCTAGACTACGTCGCCAGTCTTGTTGCTGAGTCTGAGTCTGTCTGTCCTCCGTCCGTCGGGGGTGAGTGTGCCCTTGGCACGGACGTCCTTGAGGACAGGCAGGAGGAGTTCCAGTGCTTGGCCGCTGCTTCACCTCATCTCGTGTCCGTACTGCTTACCCCTGAGGGAGACCCGGATGCACTTGACATCCCGACTCCGCGCTCTTACGCGGAGGCGATAGAGGGTCCCTACTCCTCTCAGTGGCAGGCAGCTATGGACGCAGAGATGGCTTCCTGGAAGTCCACAGGCACCTACGTTGACGCTGTTCCCCCTCCTGGGGCGAACATCGTCAGTGGCATGTGGATTTTCAGGGTGAAGCGACCGCCGGGTTCTCCGCCTGTCTTCAAGGCGCGTTACGTGGCTCGTGGCTTCAGTCAGCGGCAGGGAGTTGACTACTTTCAGACCTTCTCTCCCACCCCGAAGATGACCACTCTTCGGGTACTGCTGCACGTAGCTGCTCACCGTGACTACGAGCTACACTCTCTTGACTTCAGCACTGCTTTCTTGCAGGGCAGCCTGCACGAGGAGATCTGGCTGCGTCGCCCACCTGGCTTCACTGGGTCTTTTCCTCCTGGCACCCAGTGGAGCCTACGGCGGCCAGTCTACGGTCTCCGCCAGGCACCGCGTGAGTGGCACGACACACTGAGGACTACACTTGCGGCTCTTGGGTTTGCTCCCTCTACTGCCGACCCGTCGTTGTTTCTGCGCACCGACACTTCTTTGCCGCCGTTCTACATCCTCGTGTACGTCGACGACTTGGTCTTTGCCACAGCTGACACTGCTGGACTAGCCCACGTGAAGTCCGAGCTGCAGAAGAGACACACGTGCACTGACCTGGGTGAACTGCGCAGCTACCTTGGCTTGCAGATCACTCGGGACAGAGCACGCCGCACCATTACCCTGACTCAGTCACACATGGTGCAGCAGGTCCTTCAGCGCTTCGGCTTCACGTACTCCTCGCCTCAGGCCACTCCTCTGCCTACTCGCCACTCGCTCTCAGCTCTGCCTTCGGATGAGTCCGTAGAGTCGAGTGGCCCGTACCCAGAGCTTGTTGGCTGCCTCATGTACCTGATGACCTGCACACGACCTGACCTTGCATACCCTCTTAGCATTCTTGCACGCTATGTTGCTCCTGGGAGACACAGACCGGAGCACATGGCTGCAGCGAAGAGGGTGTTGTGCTACTTGTGCAGTACGTCGGGCATGGGGCTTGTGCTTGGAGGGCAGAGTCCAGTGGTCCTTACTGGGCACGCAGACGCTTCTTGGGCTGACGACCAGGCTACGCAGCGGTCGTCACAGGGTTACACCTTCAACCTTGGTTCCGGCTCTGTTTCGTGGCGGGCTACTCGCTCGTCTTCTGTTCTCGGCTCCAGTTGTGAGGCTGAGATCTACGCAGGAGCCATGGCTGCACAGGAGCTTCGCTGGCTCACCTACCTGCTGACTGACCTCGGAGAGTTGCCTCGTTCTCCTCCAGTGCTGTACGTAGACAACAAGGCCATGCTGGCCTTGTGTCGGGAGCAGCGACTGGAGCACAGAACGAAGCACATTGCTCTCCGCTACTTTCTTGCTCGTGAGCTGCAGCAGCGTGGTCAGCTGCGTCTTGCGTACGTGGCCTCTGAGGCCAACACTGCTGATATCTTCACCAAGGCACTTGCGCCTTGTGACCATCAGCGCTTCTGTACTCAGCTGGGCCTTGTGCCTACCTTGCCTCACTTGCTCACCTCTTGACCTTGCTTGTACTGTTACATATATATATACCTGCTCTTGTTTGTCTAGCCTTTTTTTATATATATGTGTACTCCTGCTTGTGAACTGGCCTTGTGGCCTTGAACTTGTGCTCGGAATGTGTGGTGACTTTGTGATCCACCCTGAGCTTGTTTTTGCTTTGCTTTGCTTGACTGGTCTTGTGACCCCTTGTTCTCCCCCACTTTGCCTATGGGGGTGTGTCAGATTTATATGACATAGCTACTGTAGGCTAGAGTGGGGTAGCACATATGGGGTACAGTTTTCTAGGGTTTGCTTCTTGTACCCAACTTTCACTTAGTCATTCTCATTCCTGTTTTTCTTAATTCACAAACCCTGATGCGTAGGGTAAAAAAAAAAATCCCTGACAAATTCCGGGTAAAAAATATTTAAGTCTGTTTTGGCAGGGTATTTTTTTGGTACACTTTGTTTATGTATAGAGAAAATGCAAAAGTATTCCGGTTCAACACTTAGTGGCTCAGTTGGTACGCTTGCGTGTAGGATCTGTACGGTCGCATGTTCGAATCTTGCTGTTGGGAGTACTCTGCGGGGGCTCGAAGTGGGTTTTGTCTCGCTACGGAGCATTCGGTTTCAGTGTATTTGAGATCGTACCCTGTTACAGTCAGAGAAATAAATCCTATACGCTGATAACGAGAGCCCTGCTCACTTAGCCTATGGGGGTGTGTCAAATGTTGTTATAGGTTCTTAGGCTACTGTGAGTAGCACTCTAGGGAGTACAACACTCTAGGGGTTGCTATTTGTATCCCTTGCTTCCCTAGTTCAATCATTCCGTTGTGCACGTTTCTTAAGAGACACCATGTTTACTGCTGATATGGTGTTTCCTACTTAATATTTGTTGTCTGACAAAAATTGCTCACGATTCAACCCTGTCTTGCTTCTATTTTTTACTGGCTGCAGGTACTCCCCCAACATCAAGGAGATCACGGTGATGGGAACTCGTAAGGCCAGGAGGGCGAAGTTGTATTACTTGAGGGACAAGGCCGCCCGCATGTCTGCTGTGTAGGGATGGATGCCTGAAGTGAGAAAATAAATTCATGGAAATCCAGCTATGTGTGTGAGGTTTTTCTGTGCGGGGGGTATTCACAAATATTATTTATCTCATGGCATATTGGGTTCCTGTAACGTTTTTTAAAATGCAGTAACCTGCATGACGAATTGATTCCAATGGAGTTCTGAGTAACCTGCATGCCAGCTCGTCCAATCCAACGGGTCACATGCAACCCGCCAGGCGTCACCCTGCCACGCGCTCGCCACACAAGCCATCTGCTGGTTGGTCCCTCCCTCCCCTCCCTTCGTCATCTCAACTGATCCCAGGGGTTGTATCGACGGTAGTGATGGAACTAGCTCTTGCTGACCAAGGAGCTCGCAGAGGAGATCCGACGGCTCCTGCTTCGCCGTTATAGGAAGGCGTTCAGCTCATTGTCGAGGCGGATATCAGAACCTAGAATGCGTCGCGAAGGTGGTCCTGCCCGCGCGGCGAGTGTTGTTGTCCCCGCATGACAGCCGCGCGTGGCGGGTAGGGCCTCACTTGGCGGGCACATACCGAACGCCGCGGCCCAAAGAGCCGCTTGGCGGCAAGTACCATCAACTCATCCTCGGGCCATAGAAATCCGGTAGTCAGAGATTTGGTGGCCATGGGACTGCGCTTCACAAACATCGAGATTTGCTCAGTGAAGATTTTCCGGAATGAATTGCGATTGCGACCGAGTTGTTCCGTCGCCGATGACAACTCAATCCATCCGCGCGACACCGCCTCGCGAGGGTCTCGTGTCCGACACGAACACCGAGAAGCCTCATGGCCGAAAGCGCGGGAAGGGAACAAACAGGCGTTGGCGACCCCATTGGCGTCGCATCTCTCTTCCAGTGGACTCGTTACCATGACCGTCTGAAATGGAATCCTTCGCCTGGTTGGGAGCATCCAATGGAATGCTTTGCGGAGAGCGTGACACACGATTGGGGAGTTATCAGGCAAGAGTGTCGAGCAGAGCAGGCAGATAAGCCAGAGCGGACGGAGCGAGTTAGATGTTCTTTCTTTTAGCCGTGAGCTCGTCGCGAGTGTGAAGCTCGTCGTCTTTCAGCCAGCCACAGTCGACTCACTCTTCCTGTGTTTCAGCAAGCACGCGATGGCGATGGCAAAGGATCCGACGGCTTGCGTCCACTTCGCTTTGCCAGACGGAGCCTCCGCCGTCGAGATCTCAAATCCACAGAAGCTACAACCACTACCTCCTGTAGCCACCTCCGTGGCTCCTCAGAACCTAGAAATCCCCGCGACCCGCTTGCTCTGCCCGATTGAAGCACTTTCTCCTGAGCTGCTCCTTCGAATCTTCGAGCTGCTCGAGACTCAAGAGGTGGACGAACCGCAGGACGACACCTCCCTCGCTTCCCCGTCCCTCTCCTCCGCTTCATCCCCCTCTGTCTCCCAGGCCGACCCTTCTCATCTCCCCTCTCACCCAGCTCTCTTTCGCAACCTTACCTCCCCATTCCTCCCCGTCGTAACGCAATCTACGCAATCTACAGTGGTGCGTTCCTCTTCCAGTAATTCCGAAGGAGCTATTCGTGATCGTTCCTCCACTCCTTTGAGCTACGCGGCTTTCAGCCATCCCTTCAGCCATGCGCTCGTCTGCTCCTCCTGGTATCGCCTCGCGCGCCAATCGCGCTCAGCGATTCGCATCCGCGACGGCCGGCGACTCGACTCACGCACTCTACCCGTTCAGATCTCCGATTCCGTCTATCCGTCGCTCACGTCGCTGCATCTGGAAGCGCGGAGCCTGCGACTAGTGGACGACGCTTTCCTCGCGAGCCTCGCGACGCACTGTCGTCGCCTGACTCACTTGACGATTCACAGGATGTTGCACGGGGACGTTAGCGAAACGGGATTTATCGCGCTCGCTAAAGGTTGTACTCGTTTGGAACAGCTCCGCTTTCTGCACGGAACGAGCGCGTTCAGCCTGCCTCACTCCTTTCAGCTGCCATCGCTTACGCATCTGACAATCGCAAATTGCCTAAATCTCGCGTCGCTCCCTCCTAACATTGTCCAGGCTTTGCCAAGTCTTAGAGAGCTAGAGCTAGATGGTAGTACAACTCTCTGCTGCTTACCTCTTTCGTTGGCTGACCTTCCCGCCCTTCGCCGCCTGACATTGCGAGATCTATTTCGCCTGGCTGAGCTGCCCGCGAATATGGGGCAGCTGCCTCAGTTGCGCGAGCTAGAGTTGGATTGGTTGATATCTCTCCGTCGTCTCCCCGACTCGCTGGGGCAGTTGTCAACACTTGAAAGGCTTGTGATCCGTCGGTGCCCGCCCCTGGCTCTGCCAGGAGGCTTGGACCAGCTGCCACGATTGAAGGTGATTATAACAAGCTGAAGCTGTAGGAGTTGCCAAGTAGTAGGGGTGATAACATCCATACATTTTGTACATTTCTGTTTCTTACTCAGCAATATTTTGTACAGTTTTATAGGAAAAAAACATTTTTTTATATAGCATGCTATATGGTTCCCTCAAAAACAAAATATAATTTGGTGCAAAACAGGTAGCTTCTAGAAATCCCTAAAGCTAAGCCGAACATCCTCGTCTATGCCTCGTCCCCTTCCCCGCCCTCTCCCTCGCCCACCTCTTCCCCTTCCCCTCCCACAGCCCCTCCCTCGCCGCCCGTAAAACACTCGGCCATGCTTCATCTCCAACAATGACAGTAACAACTCGTCGCACAACACACACCCGCGATGCACTGTAGCACCGCCTGGTAATGGCGAGGCATCCTTGTGAAAATCCACTTCAATTATCCGGGCAGATCCGCACTCAGGGCACCAACCACCCTCCTCACCCTCCTGCCCCTGCTGCCCCTGCTGCCCCTGCTTTCCCTGCTGCTGCGCTTTTAGCAAAGTGCCGGAAGAACCGAATGGGAACATGGGTACCACTGCCATCCTGTGAACATTGGCTTTTATGAAAACAACGCAGCTGCAGCGGTTGCAATCTAGCCTCCACTTAGGAGCACTTACAGGGTCCAGGACCAGAGTTCCTTCACACTCAGGGCAGGGACACACGCCCATGCTCACCAGCGAATGACGGCAAGACACGTGGCGGCAACTTGTGCAGGCCATGCCAGAGAAGACTGACGAGCCTGTCCTGGAGGAGGCTTGGGAGGTAGGTCCAGGAGCAGGCTCGGCAGCAGGTTTAGAGGTAGTGGCAGCGGGGGTGGCTGGCTTTCCCAGGTCTTCAAAAGGAGGATGGTTGTAGCAGTACGGGCAGAGAGGAAACGTTTTTCCCTCGGGTCCGGGCAGAGAGTAAAGAACCAGTTCATAGTTGTCAAGCGGGCAGGTGAGCTCTTTGTAGAGCTGTGAAGAGAAGAAAATAAAAAGTAGGGAGTTGATTAGTTAATGTATGACGCAGTTTTGAGGCGTGCCAACCCTTGACAAGTTAGAGGTGGCCGACAAATAGTATTACCTTATACCTCTGCCACTCCTCTGTGCCTGCCACTCCCCTCACCTTGATAGCACCATTCTGAGGGAGATTAAAAACGTCTTCACAGGTGGGGCAGAACAGGCGTGTGGGTTTCAGAGGCACGAAGCGCATGAACCGCCCACACTTGCCGCAGCGACCCATGGGCTTTCCCGAGGCGGCGAGAGGGGAGAAGTGCGCTTCGAACAGCGAATCCATGCGAGCGATCTGGGAGAGAAAAGGGATAAAAGAGGGAGCAAAGGGTGAATTGAGGTGTTTTAGACGTGGACTTCAACAGCTCTTGCCACAGCGACCCATGGGCTTGCCAGAGGCAGCGAGAGGGGAGAAATGTGCCTCGAAGAGGGAGTCCATGCGAACGATCTGGACGAGAGAGGGAAGAACGGGGGCAGCAGAGAGGGGGATTGTGGTGAGTTTAAAGGAGTGGGCTCCAAAGGGCACTTGCCGCACCGACCCATGGGCTTGCCAGAGGTGGCAGGAGGGGAGAAGTGCGCCTCAAAGAGGGAGTCCATGCGAGCAATCTGGACGAGAAGGGGAAGAAAAGAGGCAGTGAAGGGGATATTGGACGTTTTTGGAGTCAATTCCAAGGGCTCTTGCTGCACCGACCCATGGGCTTGCCAGCGGCGGCAAGAGGGGAGAAGTGGGATTCAAACAGCGAATCCATGCGAGCGATCTGGAAGAGTGTAGGCGAAGATGTGGCATTGGAAAAGAATCATGATGTTGGGTTGTGTGGTGTGGACTCATTTAACACTTGTTGCACCGAACCATGGCCTTGCCGAGGCGGAAAATTGAGCTTCAAACCGAGAAGAGGGATCTGAAAGAGGGGGGGAATCAAGGGGGCAGGAAAAGGGGAATTGAGGCGTTTTTTGAATTGAATTCCATTCCAACGTCACCACCACCCTGCCATGGTCCGCCTTGCATGTTGACATGTCACATGGCTCAGATCAGAGATTGCCCACCTGAAGAACCATTACACCCACATGGCTGACAATTTGGATTTCTAAACAAACTGCTGCAGGATGGGCGTCACCACCTTGCCATGGTGCACCCTTGTGTCGTTGTACGGTGCATAACTGAACAACCATCACACACAACCACCTGACTCACGAAACATTCACCTGGCTGACGAAGTATTTGAATATCTAATAAAACTGCCGCAGGATGAGCGTCACCACCCTGCCATGGTCCGCCTTGCCCTTTATTTTGGCACGTCTCGTGATTCACTCACAGGATGCTCGTAACTCAACTAAACAACCTGTTAGTGTTAGCCCTCAATCTCACACTTTGTACTTTATATTTTCTATATCCTAGAGTAGTGTAGTTTGCACTTTGTGTTTGGTTGGGTGTACACCTACATCCCAACCAAACCCAAATGTAATCTCCAAAGCAATCTCCAACCCACCAATTGGAGATTGCCTTGGGATTACCCCCAATCCCTAGGGATTGCCCCCGATTCCCTTCCCCACCCATTCCTTGCCCTTCTTGGATGTACTTAAAGAGCTTCAAGCTCATTACTAATGTATCAGTTCTAAGCCTAAGTTCTGACATGGTACCAGAGCTCTTCAACCGCACACGCGGATCGTGATCCTCTTATCTTTGCGGATGCTCGTCTCGCAAACCTCGGCGTAGCCACCTTCAATCTCGTCGCCGGTGATTCGCGACATTCGTGGGCGGAAATTCTCCCGCACCACCTTCCCGTCAATTTCGACGACATCTACCTTATTTCTGGTAAGCGCATCGTCAGCGCCGTAACCTATCGCTCCTTTTCGTCGAACGTCATCGTGTCATCTCTTCTCCTCGTCGGGCCGTCGCCCCTCGCCCCGCAGCTTCTCGTCGGGCCGCCGCCCGTCGCCCCGCAGCTCCTCGTCGGGCCGCGGCCCGTCGCCCCGCAGCTTCTCGTCGGGCCGCCGCCCGTCGCCCCGCAGCTCCTCGTCGGGCCGTCGCCCCTCGCCCCGCAGCTTCTCGTCGGGCCGCCGCCCGTCGCCCCGCAGCTCCTCGTCGGGCCGCGGCCCGTCGCCCCGCAGCTTCTCGTCGGGCCGCCGCCCGTCGCCCTGCAGCGTCACCTTCGGGCTGCCGCCCGTCGCCCCGCATCTGCACTTCTACCCCCATCCCCCCTTCCCGCAGCTGAACAGGTGCAGCAGCGCAGCCGAGCAGCAGCGTAGCCGTGAAGCAGAGCAGCCGTGTAGCCGCGAAGCTGAGGGTGGTGTGTGGGGGGGTGTGTGGGAATAGGGTTAGTTTTACGGAAATCGGCCGATTTAACCTAATTTCGGCGGCCTGAAAAATCCTTCTACGAGGCATCCTGACGCGGTCGACATTGACGATTTTTGCTATTTGGATCCGTCGGATTTCGAAGTTCCTATCGGTGACTTAAGAGCGGCGCTTCGCGCGAGACACCAAGGGGTCTTCATTATGGCCTTCACCTCGTCCACCATGGCCAACCCCATCACCCCACTCCGCATTGAAGCCGATGGCTCTAGCTCCAACTTCAAAGCTTGGAGCTATGGGGTTGACAAGCACCTCCTGAGTCGTGACGTGCAGGGATTGGACCTCAAGGATGTCCTCCTCAACCGTGGCAAGGGAAAACAGCCCCCTCCCCCCCTTGAGCCGACTGAATCCACTAGTGATACTGACATGAGGGCGTACGAGGAAGCCGTTGAAAAGTACCGGAAATGGGAGAAGGCCGATGCTGCTATCATCAGCGTCTTCATCGCCTCCACCCCTCCCGAACTTGTCAACACGTTCCACAACTAACCTACCTCCAATGCCATCTGGAAGTATCTCCAGGATCGGTTCATGAACAAGACGGCGGTCGGAGTTGCCATTCTTATCCCCAGCATGTTTCAGATCCGACTTGAGGACTGCTCGGGAATGGCCGACTACATCGCCAAGGTGCAGACCATTCATGGCGAACTCAAGGAGCTGGGTATAGTCTTCCCCGAACAAGCCCCTGCAGCCGCCCTTCTTGTTGGTCTCACCTCGGCATATGAAGTCACGAGGAAGATGCTCCTCACGCTCTCTGCGGAAGACCTCACCTTTGCTAAGGTCTCCACCGCACTCCTCTCTGCCGAGAAAGACTCCACGGCTCAGGCCAAGGCTTACGCCATCCGCGCTCCCATGCCCCAAGCAAGTGTCGCAGCGGCCCTCGCCTCGGCGCCCTTCCAGCGCAACCGCTTCCCCCCGTGCACCTACGTCGTCAAATATGGCAACCGCAAGGGACAAGTGTGTGGTGGCACTAATCACCCCCTTGCGACGTGCTTCAAGAAGAAAGACGACGAATGGTACGCCGTCCACGGAGTAGACAAGAAGCCGCCAAACTGGATGCGCCCTCGTAAGGCAAACCTAGTTAAGGTCCAGGACCCCGCTTCAGCTAGTGCTAGTGATAATGTTCCTGCTGATGTGCGTATCAACCTCTTGTTCCCTGGCACTGCCATGATTAATGAAGCTACCCCTCAGTACATCGGCTCATCACAAGCACCACAATACATAGAGTTCACACTCGACAGCGGGGCCACTCACACTGTGCTCAAGGAGACACTCTCCTTCAAACCCTACGCAACACCCATTCCTCTCTTGGGAGCTGACTCAAGCTTCACCACTCTTGCCAAGGGTATATCCACAGTCCCGTGCCCCGC
The DNA here is from genome assembly GCA_947471745.1 of Closterium sp. Naga37s-1. Taxonomy (NCBI): domain Eukaryota; kingdom Viridiplantae; phylum Streptophyta; class Zygnematophyceae; order Desmidiales; family Closteriaceae; genus Closterium; species Closterium sp. Naga37s-1. The sequence goes on along the minus strand of CANJKZ010000169.1, from coordinate 2,637,318 downwards.
CTTCCTATCCGGCACTGTCACTGGCATGTGCGTGCCTTCACTACGCCACAATCTAGTGGCTCAAACGGAAATTCAGGACGCAGGGCTACGCACCATCTTCTCGGAGAACGAGGACTATTGCGACATCATCGATCCACTCACCAACAAGATCTTGGCCCGCTTCACCCTCAATAGCAGCAGCCTCTACACACTACGCGTCCCTCTCCCACAGGTGTCAACCACCCAAGCACAGGCTCCTATCACACCATGCTCATGTCGCAGCCTCTCCAACCCGACCATCCTTTACCCAATCGGCTCGGGCACCCAAATTTCCGCACGCTTGCTGATGGCCTCCAAGAAACTTCTTCTCGGCCTGCCAGCCGCACTTCCTCCACCACCTGACTCACCCGCTCCCACGTGCCTTGATTGCACCAAGAGCAAACTGCGCCAACAGCCCCATCCTGCCTCACCCACAGTCGCAGCAGCACCACTTGACCTAGTGCACATGGACGTCTGGGGCCCTGCCCCTGTTCCCGCACGAGGAGGCCATCGCTACTTCCTTGCTATCGTGGATGACCACTCCCGCTACGTCTCTGTTCATCTCCTCCACACCAAGGCTGAGGTTCCTGAGGTCATCATGGCGTGGGTCAAGCAGGCACAGACCACCTTTGACCGCAAGGTCAAGCGCCTTCACTCGGATGGGGGGGGTGAATTTTGCAACGACAAGCTCAAAGCCTTCTGCTCCTCAGAAGGCATCCAGCAAAAATTCACCCTTCCTGACAGCCCGCAGCAGAACGGCATAGCAGAGAGCCGCAACCACACCCTGGTGCAGATCACTCGGTGCCTCCTCAGCCATTCTAACGCTCCACTCTCCCTCTGGGGGTACGCCCTCTACCATGCCGCCCTCCTCTATAATCTTTACCCCCACCCGCATCTTCCCGACACCACTCCAACCACACTTTGGCTCGGGAAAACACCCATTGCCCGCTCTCTCCGCTTCTGGGGGTGCACCGCCTATGTCCTCCTCAACCCTCAGGCCAGGCGGCAGCGCGGTGGCAAACTCGGTCCCAATACCCAAACGTGCATCTACCTTGGGCACAACGCCGACTCCCCTGACTATATCTTCCTCAACCCCTCCACTCGACAGTTAGTCCGGAGCCGCGACGTTGTCTTTGATGAAACCCGCCCATTCTACTCCACCTCGGGACCGGATCCTCCCTCCGATCCACGCCCACCCACCTGGCTGACATAGTGCTTGAACTTTTCAAGGAACTGCTGCTGCACGAGCGTCACCACCCTGCCGTGGTCCGCATTGCTTCTTGAGTTGTCACGCCCCGTCATCCATTCATTCACAGGATATCCCCCTGACAAACCATCGCAACCACCCACCTGGCTGACAAAGTATTTGAACTTCTCGAAGAACTGCTGCAGCACGAGCGTCACCACCCTGCCATGGTCTGCCTTGCATATTGAAATGTCACACGTCCCATTAGCCATTCATCAAATTGCACCCAGGCCCCACACACCTGACTGACAAAGTATTTGAATTTCTCGAAACTGCTGCAGCACGAGCGTCACCACCCTGCCATGGTCCGCCTTGTAGCCTGATATGTTCCATGGTTCTGTTCAGAGGGTACCCGCATGAACAACCATAGCACCCACCCACCTGACTGACGAAGTATTTAAACTTTTCTGAGAACTGCTGCAGGACGAGGGTTACCACCCCGCCATGGTCCGCCATGCCCTGCGCGATCAGCGTGATCTGCTGCTCTATGAACCGTCGGATGTCCGGCAAGCAAAGGTCCGGATCGATCTGCTGGTACCCGCGCACTAGCGTGGTGCCGAGGGTGGTCGGCACGATCTTACGACCCGGTGCTACCTGGTGGGAAAGGGAAAAAAAGGGGGTGTTGTGGAGAAAGAGAGAATGAAGCGAGTGGCTGAGGAAGGGGCGGTGGGCAGTGGTGAAGTGTGTGTGTCGCACACGAGCGTGGTGCCGAGGGTGGTCGGTACAATCTTGCGACCAGGTGCCACCTGGTAAAGGAGATAGTGGGGGAAGGGAGAAGGGGAGAGAGAAAAAAAGACGTGAGCGGGTAGGAAGGAAGGAGCATTGAGCGGTACTGGTACCCGCGCACTAACGTGGTGCCAAGGGTGGTGGGTACAATCTTACGACCCGGTGCCACCTGACGGAGGGAGAGGAAGAGGGAAAGTGAGAGAAAGAGAAGGCTTACGGACAGGAACCAGCGCACAAGATGGTGGTGTCGAGGGTGGTGGGTACAATCTTACGACCCGGTGCCACCTGGTGGAGATGCGTGATGGAGGGGAAAAGAGAGAGAATTGAGAGATTGGAGGTGGTGGTACGTGTCGCGCTTGAGCATGGTACCCAGGGTGGTGCGCACAATCTTACGGACAGGTGCTACCTGATGGAAAGAGGAGAGAGGGAGAGGGGGGAAGAAGGAGAAGAGAATGTTCTCCTTGTGTGTGGGTACGATCCCGCAAGTCAGAGGCACGAACCAGTGCTCGAGTCTGGTACCCAGGGTGGTGGGCACAGTCTTACGGCCACGCGCTATCTGGTGGGAAGGAGGGAGAGTGGAGAGAATGGAGTGGGTGGGATTTGGGATGAAGGGGTGGTGGGAACAATCCGATTGCCGGCAGGCACAAGTGGAGAAGGTGTGGTTGGGGGTGGCGCTTGTGCAGCTGCTGGGGTCCAAGAAGCGCCAAAAGGACCAGATTGCACGCCTCACCACCAGAGTCTGTCGTGGAAGCACCTCTCCCTGCTTCCACATCTCATTCCCACCTTGGGGGCAGGGAGAGGTGCTTCCACAACAGACCTTGGTGGTGAGGCGAGCAATCTGGTCCTCGTGGCGCTTTTCGGACCCCAGCAGCTGCACGAGCGCCACCCCCAACCACACCTCCACTTTGCGCTCACAGATGTTGTTGATAGCAACAGCATTGCTATGCCTGTGCACGCAAATGGACGCGCCCGTGCCATTGCTACTATCCCAACCGCCCCTCTCCCACCCTCTCCCCCCATCTCCCCCCATCTCTCCCCATCTCTTCCCCTCTCCCCTCCTCTCCCCGCCCCCCCCAACCCCTCCCTACCTGCGCATAGTTCCGCTCGCAGATGTTGTTGATGTGGACGGGGATGGACGCATCAGTGCCGATGCGGGTCTTGATTCGATTAAAGACACACCCCAGTGCCCCCCACGCCCTCCCCACCTCTCCAATCTCGTATCGTATCTGAGCATAGTTCCGTTCACATATGTTATTGATGTGAACGGGGATGGACGCAACAGTGCCGATGCTACCACTCACCTTCCCTCCCCACTATCCGCGCCCACCACACGCAAAGTCAACCTCCCCTACCTGGGCGTAATTCCGTTCACAGATGTTGTTGATGTGAACGGGGACGGACGCATCAGTGCTCTCCTCCCCCCACCACTCCTCCTATGTCGTACGCACACACACTCACCCTACCTGCGCATAATTCCGCTCGCAGATGTTGTTGATGTGAACGGGGATGGACGCATCTGTGCCAATGCCGTGTCGCTCCATCAGCCCGATAAGCTCGCTCTCTGTCAGATAGTCAGGCGGAGAGGTACGGCCCTGTTTATAGGGAGTAAGAAGGGGTTCAGAGCGGTGGAGTGGAGTAGGTGGTGAAAAGGCAGAGCGATGCCAATGCCATGTCGCTCCATCAGCCCGATCAGCTCACTCGCAGTCAGGTAGTCCGGTGGGGACGTGCGGCCCTGTTTATAGGGAGTAAGAAGGGGTTCAGAGCGGTGGGGAAGGTGAGAAGGCCAAACACGTCGGTCATAGTGCCATGTCGCTCCATCAGCCCAATCAGCGCGCTCTCTGGAAGGTCAGGTAGTCTTGAGGGGACGTGCAGCCCTGAAGGTGGTCAGTGGGTGGTACAGGAGCGCACAGAGCGATTAAAAGCGGTGGCGCCAAGTGAGCTAGATGGGGCAAGTCACAGTGCCGTGTCACTCCATCAGCCCAATCAGCGCGCTCTCTGGAAGGTCAGGTAGTCTTGAGGGGACGTGCGGCCCTGAAGGTGGTCAGTGGGTGGTACAGGAGCACACAGAGCGATTAAAAGCGGTGGCGCCAAGTGAGCTAGATGGGGCAAGTCACAGTGCCGTGTCACTCCATCAGCCCAATCAGCGCGCTCTCTGGAAGGTCAGGTAGTCTTGAGGGGACGTGCGGCCCTGAAGGTGGTCAGTGGGTGGTACAGGAGCGCACAGAGCGATTAAAAGCGGTGGCGCCAAGTGAGCTAGATGGGGCAAGTCACAGTGCCATGTCGCTCCATCAGCCCAATCAGCGCGCTCTCTGGAAGGTCAGGTAGTCTTGAGGGGACTTGCGGCCCTGAAGGTGGTCAGTGGGTGGTACAGGAGCACACAGAGCGATTAAAAGCGGTGGCGCCAAGTGAGCTAGATGGGGCAAGTCACAGTGCCGTGTCACTCCATCAGGACAATCAGCGCGCTCTCTGGAAGGTCAGGTAGTCTTGAGGGGACTTGCGGCCCTGTGTGGATTGGTGTTTGATGGGGGTATCAGGGGGTTCAGAGCGGTGGGGAAGGTGAAAAAGTTAGAGGGTTCCGTCCCAGTGCCGTGTCGCTCCATCAGCCCCACCGAAGGAAGGGCGCCCCTCGTCTCCCACGGCCAGCCACGGCAGGACTGCCGTGAAGGGCAGCAACCGCGGGGATAGCCTGGTAACACCTCCACCTCTCCTCACCGCACCTCACCTCATAGAGCTCCACTGCCCCGAGGGGCAACGCCCTCCCCCTGCATGAATGTCAGGTGGGCCTCTTCTCCCACCGCCAGCCACGGCATGACTGTTAGCAGTGCAGGGCAGCAGCACAGGGGAGGGGCCTCACCTCATACAATTCAACTGCACTGAGCGCAACACTCTCCCCCTGCATTGAAGGCTGGAAGGCTCTCATCCCCCACCGCCAGCCATGGCATGACCGCAGTGAGCCCCGCGGATAGCAGCTTTCACAACACGTGCCCTCTGCTCTCACCTCATACAGCTCCACTGCGCTGAGGGCAACACTCTCCCCTTGCACGAAGGCTGGAAGGCCCTCATCCCCCACAGCCAGCCACGGCATGACTGCAGTGAATCCCGCGGATAGCAGCTTTCGTCCCGATGCTGAGAAGTGCTCCCCAGCCACTGAGAAGGTGACACGTGTCCTGGTGGGGAGGAGGAGGGGGCAGGAGGAAGGGTAAGTGACGAAGAGGGGAGGGCCAAAGATGGAGGAAGAGGGAAGGAGGGAAGAGAAAAGAGAGGAGAGAAGGTTGAAAAGAGCGGAGGGAGGGAGAACAAGAGGGAAACCGAGAAGTCGAACGAGCGAAGAGGGGAAAAAAAAAAAAAAAAAAAAAAAAAAAAAAAAAAAAAAAAAAAAAAACGAAAGGATGAGAAAACTAATTCCTATCCCAAGCTCCAAGAATCCTCGCACAATCCCGCAACTTCATCTCAAACATACTCACGTTGCGATCCGGCAATCCAGCTGACGCTCCCTACGAAGCGCCTCATTACAAGGTCATACAAGAGCGCCCTACGCATCCCTACACTTGATGTCCCCCTTCCCCTTTTCTCTTGACACCCAACGCTCACCTTGCAATCCGGCAGTCAGGGCTGAAGCTCCCTATAAAGTGCCTCGTTACAAGGTCATACAGCCGCCACGCGTCCCCACCGCCCAGCTCGCCCTCGTCCGCAGTGCGCATGGGTGTGATGGGCGGGTGGTCTCCTTCGTCTTTTCCCGGCCTGGGCGGCATGGGCCCGAGCTGTAGCAGTGATTGCACGTACTCCCCCCATATGGGGTGCCGTGACTGTATCAAAGGGGCTTCTTTATAGTCAAAGGAGGAGGGGTAGGCTGTTGATTCCGTGCGAGGGTAGCTGGAAAGGGGAGGGGAGAGGGACAGGGGGACAGTTGGTCAGAGAAGGCGGGCAGAGGACGAGGGGCAAGGGGGTTAGGTGGCATGAGAGTGCACATACTCCCCCCATATGGAATGGCGTACTGAGAGGGCATCTTTATAATCAAAGGAGGCGGGGTAGGTATTGGATTCGGTGCGAGGGTATAGCTGGGAACGTATCGGGGAGAGGGGGAAGGGGACAATGGCGAAGAGTGAAAGAGAAGGGGAGGTTGCGATGCAAGGAAGCTATTTTTAAGGCACGTCAGAAGTTGCGTTGCAAAGGATGTCTTTTGAGAATTCTCAAAAAACACCTGTAATCCAAAGGTCGTCCTCTGCAAAAGAGCGTCTTTATAGTCCCTGGCAATCCCTGCTTTCTTGTGCCTGCCCTACCGAGCCTGCTGGTTTGATAATGTGTCCTTGCCTTGCCTGCAGCATATGTCCGCCTTGCCTTGCCTGTCTGGTTGTTCACTGCCCTAGGTCTGTCTTTGTACCTGCTCTTGCCATGCTTGTAACTCTTTATAGTCAAAAGAGGCAGGGTAGGATGTCGACTTGGTGCGAGGATAGCTTGGACGGGCAGAGGAAGAGGGCAGGTGGTGGATCGTTAGAAAAGAGGGAAGATGATATAAAAGAGTGGCAGAGGAGCTGGTGCATGCGGAGGAGCGGAACGAGGCAATGCGTCAGCTGATGGTGCGTGCGAAGCAGCGAAAGGAAGCAATGCGTCAGCTAGTGGTGGATGCAGAGCAGCGGAAAGAGGCAGTGCGTCAGCTGGTGGTGCATGCGGAGCAGCGAAAAGAGGCAGTGCGTCAGCTAGTGGTGCATGCGGAGCAGCGAAAAGAGGCAGTGCGTCAACTGGTGGTGCATGCGGAGCAGCGAAAAGAGGCAGTGCGTCAGCTGGTGGTGTATGCGGAGCAGCGAAAAGAGGCAGTGCGTCAACTGGTGGTGCATGCGGAGCAGCGAAAAGAGGCAGTGCGTCAGCTGGTGGTGCATGCGGAGCAGCGAAAAGAGGCAGTGCGTCAGCTAGTGGTGCATGCGAAGCAGCGAAAAGAGGCAGTGCGTCAACTGGTGGTGCATGCGGAGCAGTGGAAAGAGGCAGTGCGTCAGCTGGTGGTGCATGCGGAGCAGCGAAAAGAGGCAGTGCGTCAGCTGGTGGTGCATGCGGAGCAGCGGAAAGAGGCAATGCGTGCGGAGCAACGGGAGGAGGCAGTGTGTCAGTTGGTGGTGCATGCGGAGCAACGGGAGGAGGCAGTGCGTCAGCTGGTGGTGCATGCGGAGCAACGGGAGGAGGCAGTGTGTCAGCTGGTGGTGCATGCGGAGCAACGGGAGGAGGCAGTGCGTCAGCTGGTGGTGCATGCGGAGCAGCGGGAGGAGGCAGTGCGTCAGCTGGTGGTTGTGTTTTGGCTTGACTCAAAACAGTTGTGTTTTGGCTTGACTCAAAACAGTTGTGTTTTGGCTTGACTTAAAACAGTTGTGTTTTGGCTTGACTCAAAACAGTTGTGTTTTGGCTTGACTCAAAACAGTTGTGTTTTGGCTTGACTCAAAACAGTTGTGTTTTGGCTTGACTCAGAACAGTTGTGTTTTGAGTCGACTCAAAACACATCCAGCCAGAGCACGAGGGATAAGAACAAGAAGGCTCGACAGTTTGAACAAGACACAACTGCCAGAACTTTACCCACCTTCGAAGCAGATGTTCTCGCCCTCCCTGTCACAGTCCAGCCAGAGCACGAGGGCACGAGGGTGCGGGAGGACGAGGGTGTGACACTTTAAGTGCAATATTCATTTCGTTTCAACACCTCACCCTCTTAAGGCGCCTACAAAACCTCACCCACCTTCGAAGCAGATGTTCTCGCCCTCCCTGTCACAGTCTAACCACAGCACGAGGGCATCACACCCCTTGGCCTCCGTCTGCAGGTGCTTGCACACATGCGCCTGTGCAGTACCGCACAGCACCGCACAACAACGGGCCACACCGGAAGGAAGCGCACAGCAGATAGCAAGGGTGGGGGAGAGTTGCATGAAGAAGCACAGCAGAAAGGAAATAATAAGGGACGAGCGATCCGATGACAGGGATCCGATGACAGGGATCCGATGAGAGGGATCCGATGACAGGGACAAGGAAGTCGACCACCAACCCTTGAAACGCACTCTCTCACACACACACCCAATCCTAGAACTGCACCCAATCAAACCCAGACTTGAGATTGTCATATCTTGCCTCTAGAGTCATGTTGCGTTGCACTTTGACCCACTCTAGGATCGAAACCCACCGGAACTTGACTGTAGGCTCGGCTACAGGTGCCGCACCTTGGGATTGGATTCGGTTTTGATGGTAGGGGCAGTGAAGAGTGATGCCGGGTCTGTGGCGTCCCAGCTCTGGTAGGTGGGTGGGAAGTCGATGCTGGGGGGGGGGGTGAGGAGAGAGATGGGGTGTGGGGGAGTGGGGGGCAGGGGGAAGAAGGGAGGGGAAAGGATGGGATGGGAGAAGTGGCAGTGAAGCACCTTGGGATTGGACTCTGTGATTCGGTTTTGATGGTGGGGGCAGTGAAGAGTGATGCCGGGTCAGTGGCGTCCCAGCTCTGATAGCTGGGGGGGAAGTCGATGCTGGGGCGGAAAGGGAGAGGGGGTGGGGGAGAGACAAGGGGTAAACATAGGTCAGTCAATGGCATCCCAGCTCTGATAGCTGGGGGGAAGTCAATGCTGGGGGGGGAAGAGAAGGGGGAACAAGGGGTAAACATAGGTTAGTCAATGCAATGGCATCCCAGCTCTGATAGTGGGGGGGGACGTCAGGGTTGGACAGGCAGGAAGGGGATGAGCAGTGGGTGACGAGTTGAGTTGGAGACAGCTTGTGTTCTTATATTGAAAAAAAACCCTTGTGTTGTGTTGTGATTATACTGAGCCCACATACGCACATGACCGTCAACGGACGTAACTCTAAACCAAAATGATGAGCTGGTGTGCTTATTTTGTGTGTGCGTGTGTGTGTGCGTGCGTGCGTGTGTGCGTGGGTGTGTGTGGGCGTGTGCGCGCGTGCGTATGTGCGTGTGTGTGTGTGTGTGTATGTGTGTGTGTGTGTGTGTATGTGTGTCTGTGTGTGTGTGTGTGTATGTGTGTACGTCCGTGTGTGAGTGTGTGTGTGTGTGAGAGAGAGAGAATGAGATGGGAGGAAGGCCTTAGCACTCAGCCCTCTTCCTCTTCCCTCTGCCCTCTTCCTCTGAGCCTATTTAAGGCCCCTCTGTGCCTTCTCTGCTTCATTATTTCGTGTGTGTTTCATTTTCGGCTGGTGGCAAGACACAACGCGAAGGATCATCTTCTAAAGGAGTACACACACACATCTCCAGCAAGGGAGCAAGGAAACAACAAGAGGAGCGGCATGCAGTTCTACACGAGGCGGAAGCCTACATCGTGTACGTCTCCGCCCCCTCCACCTCAAGCATCGAGCGCATGCACGCCGACACCGCAAGGAGGAGCTGCGCTGACGAATGAAGCGTGTCTACCGGGGTCCCAACGCGAGCAGCCCCCACAAGATCCACCACGTGGCGGGGGAAGGTACGCGCTAAGGGCGCTACCCCGGCGGGCGCTTCCGACACGGGTGCCAAAGGCGACTTGAGAGATTCTGCCAAAGACACGCAGGATCCTCGGGACCCTGGAGCGTAACTGCTCGGAAAGTTACGCGTGGCCCCACACACCGCCAGTTGCATGTTCGCCACCACCTCGCACGCCTCCGCCATATTCAGAATCCGGCACATGGTCAGCATGGGGTCTCTCCCCGCGTGTGTGGGGGGAGGTGCAGTCGGGGCTTCGCGCGGAAACGCCGTCGGCCAGCCAGGTGTCCGGCCAACAGAGAAGTGCTGCGCGGAGAAGCCCGGGACCTGACGAGGGGTGCGAAACTGAGCCCTCCCCTCCCGCGCGGGCCGATATTCGCGCAGCGTCGGCGCGCGCAGAGGAGCCACCTGGCCAGGGTCCGAGGCGAGGGGAGGACCGTTGGTCACAGCAATGTGTACGTGAGTCTCCTCCCCACTCGCCCGCGCCTGCCGCACCACTTCCGCAAACGCATTCGTGGCCCGATCGAGGGCAGGATCCTGCCCGCGACCATTACCGCCACGCCCACCGCCATTCCGCCGGCCCCGTCGGCTTCCGGAACCGGCCGAGTGCGGACGCGGGGGGGACTGCTCGCGGCGACCCGAATCCCAGCGACGCCCAGGCGACCCCCTCCCCCGCGTCGCCGGAGATCGCCGCGGAGAGCGTTGCGCGGGGGATCGCGCTCGGGGTGAGCGCTGGCCTGCCCGACCACGAGGGGATTGGTGGCGAGGAGAGCGATGGCCTGCAGGGGACAGCTGATCGCCAGCACCGTCCCGGTGATTTTTGCGACGCTCTGGGGAGCGGCGGCGAGGAGATTGCTGCCACGAGTACTCCGACGAGGGGGGCTGAGGAACACGTCGAAGAGGAAGAGACAGCCCGCGCTCCAGGCGGGGCACAGGCTCAGACGCGGAGGGGCGCGCAGCAGCATGAGGACGAGGAGCAGCAAGCCCCTGAGCTCGGGGCGGGTCAAGCCGTGCGCTCTCCGCAGTACTCTCCTGCGCGCGATCGCGACCCGCGGTTGGGTCCATTACGCCGGAGCACGGAGCCACGGACGCCAGCAGGCCGCCAAAGACGGGGCCGTGGTTCTACCTCCGCGCCTCAGCCAGCACGCCGCGACGCAGCGGCAGGCACGACGCCACGGATTAGAGGTGGGAGACGAGGCGGACGCAGAGGAGGCGTCATAGTTCAACGACGGGGGGCTAGTAGCTTCGCGAGGGCCGCTCACCGGATACTGCGGGGGAGGGCTGGAGATGGAGAAGAGTCGAGTGATGAAAACTCCGTGGGTGACCCACTATTTAACCCTGAAAGAGAGGGGAGTTCTAGTCCCTCTCCCCAGGTGGACGAGGAAGAGGTTGGGCCATCACCAACTGTGAGCCGAAACCCAACCCTCGGCCGAGCCGCATCTGCAATTCGAATTGGGAGACAAATTCGAGCCGCGGGGGGAAATCGGAGCGCGTCAAATGTTGGGGATATTCCCCCCTCAGCCAATCAACACCCACCTGACCCCGCCACTCGCCAACCACTCCTCAGCGCTGGCGACTTGGCAGCCCGCCAGGATCGTTTCGCTGACATCGCAACCTGGGACCTCGCCCCCCTTCGCGACAGCAGGCAACCACCGCTAGCCCGCCACCCACCTCGCACACTCCGTGATTCCTTCGCAGCCTGCCTCCTGACCCCACTGTTACACCTCGCAAGTGACCCTGACTCACCCGCCGGTTGGAGACTGCTCATGTTCCTCCCGCGCAACCTGCTGCGCACTTCGTCAGCCAAGCGCCCAGACTGGCCCGCGCTGGGTGCCAGACTAATCCGTTTCCGCCAGGGCCTGTGGCGAAGCCTGTACGAAGAGGCAGTCGATTCAATTTCAACGCCGCCTCAGCCCCGCCACGTGCCAGACACCACCGGCATCCTAGCAAGGGCTGAGGGTTTGGCCAAGCGGGGAAACTTAGCCAAGTCCCTCCAATCACTCACCGCCACGCCGGTCTCAACCCCATCCTCGGATGTGCTCGATGCACTATCAGCCAGGCACCCCCAAGCGCGCCAAGCCATCCCTGACTGGGTGGGGAACTTTGGCACAAACAGCCCCCCGTCAATCCCCCCACGCAACTTCAGACGCATCCTCGCCAAGTGTCCGAATGGGGTGGACGCTGGTCCCTCAAGCACTAACTTCGAACACCTGAGGGATGCAGCCTTAGGAAATGCAGACGTCTTCACACAGCTGCATGCCCTTACGAATACAGCTCTAGCCGGGAAACTGAGCACGGCAGCGGCAGAGCTCCTCACTGCGTCACGCCTACTACCTTTCGCGAAGCCGCACGGGGGAACTAGGCCGATAGCAGTAGGTGAATGCCTACTACGGCTAGTCGCCAAGGCGGCCTTATTCCTGGCGGCCGACAGAGCGCGGGACCACTTCGCGCCACTACAGTTTGGCGTGGCAGTAGCAGGAGGCATCGAAGCAGCAGTACACACAGCAAGAACGTACCTGGAGGAGAACGAGGGGGCAGTGGCGCTGCAAATCGATTTAGCGAACGCATTTAACGCAGTCGAGCGCGCGGCGGTGTTCGAGGGCCTTAAGGGGACCACTCTGGAGTTCATGGTGCCCCTGGTGCGGTTGACATACGGTGCCCCCTCGGCGCTTCACCTCGACCATGAGTTCCAGGCTACCCCGTTGCTGTCCGCGCGAGGTGTCCGCCAAGGGGACCCGCTCGGTCCTCTTCTCTTCGCCGCCAGCATTCAACCCTGCCTCGTAGCGGCGGCGGCGGCACACCCAGAAGTTGTCATCCTCGCTTATGCGGACGACATCACCCTCTTGGGCGATGCAGCGGCGTGCACGGAGGCATTCACTCACCTCACCGCCGCCCTTCTCACTCTTGGCCTGGAACACAATCCTGCGAAGTGCGCAGCGTGGTCGGCTGCCCGCGTGGAGCCCGTGTCTCTGCCCCAGCACGTGCCCTTCTCGGCGGACGGGATCCGAGTCCTGGGCAGCCCCATCGGCCCGCAGGCAGGATGCGCGGCGATGGTACAGGAGCGCCTGACAGCAGCAGCAGAGCCCTTACCGCTCCTGTCCCAGATGGACCCACAGCTGTGCCTGCTGCTCCTCACACGGTGCGTGAGCCGCCGCGCCTCCTACCTCGTCAGAACTACGCCTTTGGAGGTGCTGCCAGCGGAAACATGGTCGGCCTGGGGAGAGCAGTTGCTGCACACATACCTGTCGGCGGCACACACAACGGTTCCCAGGGAGGGAGCTGAGCGGGGGAGAATCTGGTGGCAAGCAGCTCTCCCCGTGACATTAGGCGGCCTCGGCATCACCAACCCTGCGACGGAGGGCGGGTTTGCATACCTGGCGTCAGTCGTCTCCTCCGCCCATCTGCTGCGCTCGCTTGGCGACACGGTCCACCCCGCTGTCGCCCATATCCTGCCGCTGATGGACGCAGATGCGGACTCACGCTCCGCCTTACCAAGACGCCTCGCCGCGGCTGAAGCAGAACTGCCACCTGATGGACTGGAAGCACTAGCGGTCGGCCGGCGTGACCCCAACGGTCCAAAGCTGCAGCAGGCACTGTCGCTTGCCGTGCACACAGCTCGGTACATTGAACTGAACCCGCTCACTGGCCACACGCAGCGCCTGCAGTCCCTCCTCGGGCCCGGGGCAGGGGATTGGCTGCTAGCCCTCCCTCTGCCCCTCAGTCTTCCGCAACTGCCCCTGACTCTCCTCCAGTCGCCCCTGACCTGAGTGCTGCCCAGGGGCAGTTGGAAGGGCTGCTGGGCAGCACTTAAGGGGAGCTCTGTGTGTTTATGCATGTGTGCGCCGATAACAGTACCAACTCTCCGATGTCATCCCACCCATTCTCCCATCACATTCTTCATTTGGTGCTTCCAATCTATGCCTGAAGCTGCTGGCCACAGCAGCAGCAAGGAACCGCTTCAGGGCCAACCCCTTGGCGAAATCCGCCAAGAAGATGGCCTGCCAGTGCTGGGCAGTGCAGTGGCACTCCAGCGCTGGCAGTGGCACTCCAGCGCTCCCAGGCGAACGCCCTGCACACCAAGGCCAGGGCGGCGCACCCCCATATGGCAGCAAACCTATGGGCGCTGCACATGGGGAACATCCTCCACACGCTGGAGAGGTAGAGGGAATCTCCACGTGTAGAAAGTGAGTTTTTGAGACATCTCAAAAACTTCACTTTCTACCGGGGGTGGCATGGGGGGTAAACTGGGCTTGGATTAAGGCACCGGATGATATTGCATGTTTTGTACCCTGTTTAAATCAATACAAATGACCGTTTGAGAGAGAGAGAGAGACAATGTCAACTCAAGCCCACCTGAGCACATGGCCCGTAACAGGCATGACTCTGTACGGAGCAGGTAAGTTGAAGCTAGTTGAGTGCTTATATTGAAGGAAACTTGTGTATCGAGCGCACCTCAGCACGTGGCCAATGACAGACGTGATTCTAAAGCGAGCTGGGCCTCCTCGAAAGTCGCCGTTGAACTCGTGCACGTCTAGCCAGGAGCGCCGGGAAGCCATCTGGGGGAGTGGAGGGTGAGGGGAGTGCAGGAAGGAACACAATGCCTGTGTGAATGCAACTCGGGCATGCGCATTGTCGCTTTTGAGAATTCTCAAAAGCAACTCGGGCATGTGCATCGTGCTGGCAGGACAGCACAGGGGGCTGGGGCTCCTAAGAACACAAGAGCACAATGCCCATGTGAATGCAGCTCGGACACGCGCATTGTGCTGGAAGCACAGCAGCTCCTCGAAAGTCACCGTTGAACTCGTGCACGTCCAACCAGGAGCGCTGAGAGGTCATCTGGGAGAGTGGAGGGTGAGGGGAGGGGAGGAGAAGGGGGAGGCAGAGGGAGTCTGATAAATGGAGCTCGGGCATGTGCGGTGTGCCCCAGTCCGCGCAGTGAGCAGGCGCTCCTCTGACGTCAGCGTTGAACGCATGCACGCCCAGCCAGGAGTGACGATGAGAGGCCATCTGAGGAAGTGGAGTGGAGGGGAGGGGAGACGAGCGAGGGGAAAACGGGGGACTGTAGGGGCGAGGCATGGCGTTAAACCAGGGACGTGCACGCCCAGCGGGAAGGGGGAGGGAAAAGGGACAAGAGGAGAGGCGTGAACAGACAAGAAACAATGTTAATCAGCCAGCCAGCGACTCTGGTTCATTTCACACCTGGAGAAAAGTGAACGCGACATGCAAGCATCGTTCTTTAAGTCGACTCAAAACATGGCTCAATAGCATGGGTGCATGTGTGTGCTTCTCCTCACCTGCCCGTGCGACATGGCCTCACCTGCCAGTGCTTCTTATTTACCTGCCCGCGAATGCTTTCACCTGCCCGTGTTCTTATTTACCTGCCCGTGCGACATGACTTGAGCGATGGTGAGCGCGATGCTGGGCTTCTCTGCCACCTGGCAGGCGGGGATTGGATGTATTCAGGCGGATAAGTTGAGTGGGATGGAAAGGCAGTGGGGGTGAGAGTGACTGGGTGCGGGATGAGGCGATGAGCGGTTGCAGGGGTGAGGGGTTAAGTGCAAGAGAGGTCGAGGAGATGAGGGGAAGAGGGGAGGAATCGAGGGAGTGAGGGCGTGAGGTGGTGAGGGAACCAATGGAATGACTGGATGAGTGAATGAGAGGATAGGGGTCGCAGGTCGGCCAAAGGTGCTCAAGACGGAGGCGAAGGAGAGGAGACCGAAGGACTAGAAGACGTCGCTGAATAGATTCGGCAGAGAGGGATTTGATGGATTCTTTAGGCGCCTCAAAAACGATTCTTGAGGCGCCTCAAAAACAATCCCGGCCAGTCGGAGTGAGGGACTCGACCGCAGCGTTCAGGTAAATCAAGGTTGCTTGAGACTCTGGTTTTCATGCACCAGCCTTGTTTCATGCACCGTTCGTACACAAAGCGAGCGAGATGGGATGGCTCGTACCATGAGTACGAGCTGCGGCGCCATCTTGTGTCCGCTCCGAGGCTTCTCAGGGAAACGAGTGAGGCGACGCGCGTCGAGACTACTACGAGTGAATGGAGTCGCGTGAGGATTGCGAGAGAGGAGACGAGTAAGAGTACGTGAGAGGAAGTGAGACACGAGTAAGTAGGGTCGTGAGTGGGGTGGCGTCGGGACTACACGAACGCAGCGCTCGGCTTCAAGACGTCCCAACAGCTGGTCAAAGCGCCGGGCTCACGCGAAGCGCCTTCGGCGACTGTACCTATGTACATCCTAGCTGCGTATCGCGTTTCCCGCTAACTAGCACCCGAACCGCTTTCTGGTGGCGGTTTCTCGGTCGTGTGCCACATGTCTCCACCTGACAGCACATTTGCATGGCCTGCGAATTTCTACATATGCGCTTGTGCAAGCTTCGGTCAAAAAACTAACACTCGATCTGTAACCTATGAGATGAACAGTTGAGTCACTCTAAACGTCAATTTAAAGTGATTGCATTGTGTCAACTCATTATAGAGGCCATTTGGTGTACAAAAAGAACATGTACCTGCTAGAGCATGCAATCATGGGTATGAGAACGATTAGATTGTTCCAACGCAGTACAATCGAAATAAAAAATGGTCATCACTCATTTTTTTAATAGAATTATTGATACCGCATTAAACATCTCCAGCACCCCACCGCGATTGCTCCGAATTCCTAAAGCAGCGTAATCCAGTGAGCCCCCCTTCCTCTCAAGATTAGAATGCAACGTAATGGTTGGAATTAGGGTTTGCAAGGGTACAAATAGGAATCCTACAAAAGCTATACTCTCTAGCGAGTACCTCACTGCAGCCTATCATAACATTAACATTTGACACACCCCCATAGGCTAAGTGAGGGACATCAGAGCAAGCAAGGTGAAACAAACGGTCACAAGACCAGTCAAGGCAAGAAGCAAAGCAAGCTCAGGGTGGATCTCAAGGACACCACACAAATTCCTAGCACAAGCAAGCGGCCACAAGGCCAGTTCAAGAGTTCACTAGGATATAAATAGGAAAACACAACAAGCAGAGCAAGCGACAAGACTACAGCAATCGAGGGCCTACCTCAACAAGCCCCAACTGCACACAGAATCTGTGGTGGTCACCAAGCGCCAAGGCCTTGGTGAAGACGTCTGCAGTGTTGGCCTCTGAGGCCACAAAGTCCAGGCATGCCTGGCCGCGTCGCTGCAGCTCTCGCAGGAGGAAGTACCTCACGTCAATATGCTTCACTCTGCTCTCCAGTCGAGGCTCTCGACGCAGGAGGATCATGGCCTTGTTGTCAGCGTACAAGGTCGGTGCAGAGCGAGGCCGCTCACCAAGGTCGGCGAGCAAGAAGGTCAACCAGCGAAGCTCCTGCGCCGCCATGGCACCGGCGTAGATCTCTGCCTCTGCACTGGAAGTAGCCACAGACGACGACCGTGTAGACCTCCACGACACAGCCCCAGCTCCCAGACTGAAGCAGTAACCCTGAGTCGAGCGCTGAGTCTCCCCGTCGTCAGCGTAGGAAGAGTCACAGTGACCAGTCAACGCCACTGGCTGAGTCCCTCCAAGCACAAGCCCCATGCCTGATGTAGTCGCCAGGTACTTCGCCACCCTCACAGCAGCTGTCCAGTGGACAGGACGGTGTCTCCCAGTCGCAACAAAGCGAGAAAGTATGCTGAGGGGAAAGGCGAGGTCCGGCCGAGTACAATTCATCAGGTACATGAGGCAGCCCACCAGCTCTGTGTAGGAACCACTGGACTCAAATGGCTCGTCGGGAAAGGGGCCAGTGAGTCTGTGGTCAACAGCAAGAGGTGTGGGCTGTGTGGTGGAGAACTGGAAGTCGAACCGCCGAAGGACCTGCTGCACCATGTGTGACTGAGTCAGTGTGATGGTGCGAGCGGCTCTGTCCCTGGTGATCTGCAGGCCAAGGTAGCGCTGCAGTTCACCTAGGTCAGTGCACTTGTGTCTCTTTTGCAGTTCGGACTTCACCTAAGCCAGAGCTGCCCTGTCTGCTGTGGCAAAGACCAAGTCGTCGACGTACACTAGTGTAAAGAAAGGAGTGGAACCAGTGCGAACAAACAGCGACGGATCGACAGAGGAAGGACAAAACCCAAGGTCACGAAGCGTGGAGCGAAGAGTGTCGTGCCACTCACGGGGCGACTGGCGGAGACCGTAGACTGGCCGTCTCAGGCTCCACTGGGTCCCAGGTGGGAAGGTGTCAGTGAAGCCAGGAGGGTGGCGCAGCCAGATCTCCTCGTGTAGTCTGCCCTGGAGAAACGCAGTAGAGAAGTCAAGGGAGTGCAGCTCGTAGTCTCGCTGTGCTGCTACGTGCAGTAACACCCGAAGAGTAGTCATCTTCGGGGTCGGGGCGAAGGTCTAGAAGAAGTCAACTCCCTCACACTGACTGAAACCCCTAGCAACGTAGCGCGCCTTGAACACAGGCGGTGAACCAGGCGGCCGCTTCACCTTGAAGAGCCACATGCCATCGACTACGTTCGCCCTGGGAGGGGGAACTGCGTCGACGTAGGTGCCTGTGGATCTCCAAGACGCCAACTCTGAGTCAGCCGCTTTCCACTGAGAGGCCCACGCCCCTGACACTGCCTCGCGGTAAGTGCGAGGAGTCGGTATGTCAAGGGCGTCGGAGTCTCCCTCAGGGGAGAGCAGCATGGCACACACAGAGGGAGAAACGGCTGCCCAGTACTCCAGCTCAGACTCTCTGTCCTCTAGGACGTCACAGCCAAGGGCAAACTCACCCCCGACGGACAGAGGACGGTAGGGAGGAGCTGGCACAACACGGGTGGCGTAGTCAAGGCGGCTGGCGGCAGCAAACTCAGCGACAGCGGCAGTAAGAGCAGAGACAGACGACGGAGGGAAACGAGAGTCGGTGACAAGAGTGGCGAGGACACGTGCGGCAACAGGATGAACAGTGCGGTAGTAGTCAGTGATAGGAGTGGGGAGGGCTGGGAGAGAGGACGGAGGAGGAGACGGGAGAACGGACACAGGAGAAGGAGAACGACGACGAGACGTACAAAGGAGGGCAGTGTGGAGGTCAGTAACAGGGGACGAGTGACGAGCACGCGGAGGACAACGAGTGATCAAGTCGTGATGGACCGAAGGAGGAGGAGACTGAGGAGGAGGAGAAGACCAGACCGCCGGACGGTCGTCAGGAGGAGGCAACGGAGGACCCAAAACAGGAGGAGACTGGGAGCGGACAGGAGGAGAGGACGAAAAGCCAAGGGCCCGCAGACCACTCACAGGTGGGAACAACTGCCGCTCCAGAGGAAACTGCGGTGGCGGCTGCGGCTGCTGCGGCTGCTGCTGCTGCGGCTGCTGCTGCTGCTGCTGCTGCTGCTGCTGCTGCTGCAGCTGTTGCTGCTGCTGCCACTGCTGCTCTAGAAGGTCCAGCACCCGCAGCTCCTGCCGCTCCCTCTCCAACCGCTCCTGCTCCTCACGCTCACGCCGACGGGCAGCCTGGAGACGCGTGTCGTGGCGGTGGGGAGGCGGAGTGGACTCCGCAGAACCAGGGTCTCCAGCTCCAGTCTCCTCAGACCCAGCACCCCCAGAACCAACACCTCCAGTGTCAGTGCCTCCAGAACCAGCACCTCCGACTCCTGCACCCCCAGAAGCAGCACCCTCAGTGCCAGTACCTCCAGCTCCAGCACCCTGCGACCGAGCACCCCCAGACCAAGCACCTCCAGTGGCAGCCCCCCCAGCGCCAACACCCCCAGAGGCCGCAACCACCTGTCGCGGACGTGCCGAGGGCTACTGAGGGGACTGGGAGGAGGACTGTGGGGAGGGAGACGCGACCTGACGTGCGACTGACGGCAGAGGGGTAGCGTGAGACACACCAGACGGGGCAGGACCAGAGGGGGGCGGTGGTACCGGAGGAGCGGGGACAGGAGGAGGAGAGGGGGCGAGAAACAGGGGGGGAGGGGGTACCGGGAGACCTCGACAGGGGTACTGGGTGTAGTAGGACACGGACTCGTCGAACCAGACGTCACGGGAGTCGAGGAACTGGTGGAGGGGCGGGTGGTAGAAGGACCAGTCAGCAGAGTCGACCGGGAAACCAAGGAAGACACAGTCGACGGCGCGTGCCGAGAGCTTGTTCGTAGAGGTGTCGCGGACTTGCGCAAGGCAGCCCCAGACTCGAAAGGCCGACCCAACACCAGGGGAACCAGTTTAAAGACTGGTCGGTGAAACCTCGGGCCGCGAGACACGCGGCTGGAGGTTCAGCTGGTGTGCGGCGTAGCGAACCGCGTAGGGCCACAGAAAATGGGGCACACGGGCATGGATCATGGACGTGCGAGCGATGTCCATGACCAAGCCGATGCGGCGCTCACCAACCCCATTCTGCTGTGGGAACTCTGGCAGGGTCCAGGACTGTACAATACCCTGCTCGCCGCAGAATCCGCCGAGAATGCCGGAGCGAAACTCACCCCCACGGTCGGAGTGGAGACAACTGACTCGACGACCACGAGTGCCCTCAGTGGCTAGAAGCCACCTGATCAGCGTAGCAGTCACCTCGGACTTCTTCGCAAGAGGGAACACTGTGGTGTACCTGGAGTAGTGGTCGACGACCACCAGAAGGTAACGCTCCCTCCCAGACCCCTGCGTTGGGGCAGGGCCCCAGACGTCCAAGTGGAGAGTCTCGAAGGGAGCGGTGGCCGGACGAAGGGAGGAGGAGTGGGGAGTGGCGCGTAAGCGACCGGCGACGCACGGAGAGCAAGGAGGGGCAAGCGAGGGAGGGAGCGACGGGAAAGTGCGTGGGAGACCTGTGACAAGTCCCTGACTGAGCATGCCACGAAGGCGAGGGATCGACGGGTGGCCAAGGCGGTGGTGCCACAGGACGGTGCGGTGGGCGAGAGAGCGACAGGAGCAAGACGCAGCGACTGGACTGGACACAGCGACCGGACCGGACACGACTACCTGGCTCGACACAGCAACTGTACTGGGGACCAGGGCTGGAGGGGACGCAACGACCTGAGGGGAGGACGCGACCGGGGAGCGCTCGGTGTGGAGAACGTAGAGACCGGAGCGGGGCTCCCTGGTGAACGTGGCCAGAACAGCACCTGTGGTAGCGTCTGTACAGACTGCAGACCCCCCACCCCCCACGAAGGTAACCGTGATCCCCCTTTCCTGGAGGTATCCAACACCCACCAAGTTCCGAGTGAACGAGGGGATGTGGAGGCCGCGCAGGACACCAGAGGGGACCACAGGGCACGGGAGGGTAGTGGAGCTATGCGCAACGGCTGGTCCAGAGGTAGGATCAGCCAGAGCCACTGACACAGGAGTGAGGAGTGGCGTAAGGGTCGTGTGGTCGCGGAAGAAGCACTGAGACGCACCCGAGTCCAGCGTGAACGACAGAGAGGCCTCAGCCGGAGGGTCACCTGACCCAGTCGCTACACAAGCACCTAGAGCAGCAACACAAACACCTAAGCTAGACAGGCACAAGGCTACACTAGCAGGAGGCAAGCATGCTAAACTACGAACACGCGAGCACACAGATCCATCAGCACTAAAGTCAGCATCAACATACAAAGCATGCTGACGCGCATCGTCCATGGACAGATCAAAGACATCAATCTTACGGGCTAACAGACGAGACCAGCGAGGCGTGACCGCCAGAGGGCCCCAACGAGCCCCGTAGAGGTCGTCGAGGCGGTGGAAGCACCGCGCGGCAGAGTGGTCGTCGCGACCACAGAGACAGGGGCTGCCCGGCCCGGTGAGGCACCAGTGGGTGCAGGGGCCAGCGTCACGGCGAGGGGGGCGAGGGGCCCAGCTGGTAGAGCTGCTGCTGCGGCCGGTGCTCCCAGGGCCTCCCGGACCCCACTGCGGCGGGGGACCCCAGTGCTGCTGCGGACCCCACTGCAGCGGGGGCCCCCACTGCTGGAACTGCTGCGGTGCCTGCTGCTGCTGCTGTCCCTGCTGCTGCTGCTGTCCCTGCTGTGGCTGGTGCTGCTGTGGCTGCTGCTGCTGGGGGGCAACACCCCCACCGGTCGGGCCACCACCTGTGGGTGGACCTGTCTGTCCTGCACCTCCTCCAAGGCCCCCTCCCCCTGGTGCACCACCGCCGCTGCCGCCGCCGCCGCCTCCGCCACCACCGCCGCTCCCACCTCCACCGCCCCCTCCACCGCCGCCTCCTCCGCCCCCACCTCCCCCCTTCCCGCCCTTCTTGCCACTCTTGTCCCGTTTCTGCCAGTCTGCGGCAGAAACGGCAGCAGTGTCCTCAGAGACCGACACAGCAGCAGAGGCGCGGGTAGCGGTGAAAGTGGGAAGCTGAGGGGCGGCGCACCCCGCAAAGAGACGGGGGGCCACCGCATCAGTGGCGGAGGCAACGGTGAGGAGGCTGCTCTCGATGGTCCCGAGAGCAGTCTGAAGGAGGTCTATAGTGAGTTCAGTGGGGTGCTTCTGAAGAAGCGCGTCACGGGCAGTGGCAAGGCGGTCAGAGAGGCGGGTGACTAACCAGTGCACAGTGAGCCACATGGGGGGGGGAGCAACAAGGAGCTGTGCGTCGGTACAGGCCGAACGAAAACCGGCGTCAAGCGAGCGGAGGTGAGTCACTAGGTCGGAAACAGTCGCAAACGAGCCTAGGTCGGGAAACACGAACGGCATGAGGAGGCGACTGAGGGAGGCGGAGGAGGGGGTGGAATAGCGGGCAACAATAGCATCCCAAACCCCCTGTGCTGTCTCCACCTTGTCAAAGTGGGCGGCCTCAGTCGGGGGGAGAAGCTCCGACAGCGTGAGAGCGGCGGCAGCATCACGAGAGAGCCACACGTCCCGTGCCAGGACCCGACGCTCGTAGTCCGCCTGGGCCGTAGGAGTCGGCTCCGAGGCGGTCGGGAGGGCGGCGGGGGACGGGGGGGCCTTGAGGGCACCAGACGCGTGGGCCCACAGAGTGGCGCCGTCCTGACGCTGGCTGGTAAGGAAACGCGTGGTCTGGCGCTGCCAGGTACCGAACTCTATCGGGCGTCCCTCCGCATCGAAACGAAGGCGACGAGACTCCATAACGGAGGCCATGCTAGAGGCGGCCGGAGCTCGGCGGAGGCGGAGCTAAGAACGAGGAGGGAAGCCTAGGAGCGCCAGGTGTGGCGCGGTGTGAGACCGGCGGAGCTAGAGGCTAGGAGCACGGAGGGACCTAGTCTAGGCGTGAAACGGCGGAACTCCAGCTACATGCACTAGGGGCGAGGAACTAGGAGGAACACGGGTCTACCCTAGGTGGCCGGCGAAAGAAAGCGGCTGCCAGCCGCTGAGGGCGAGACCAGTGGCAAAAGAGGTGTCTAGGGCCCCGCGCGCAGGGCGGTAGTGGGGTTCGGGCTCGTGCCAATCGCGGGTGGGAACGGGCTAACGCGGAGGCGCGAGCCTAGGTGAGGGCGAGGGCACGGTGGGCTCGGGGGGAGGGCGCACGACGTTAGGAGAGGGCGGGGAGGAGGGTGCGTGACGGTAGGAAGGGGTGGGGAGGAGGGCGCGACGGTGAGAAGGGGCGGGGAGGAGGGCGCGACGGTAGGACAGGGGCGGGGATGGGAGGGCGACGCGACGGGCAGGGGAAAGGGAGGCGACGCGACGGGTAGGGGAAGGGGAGGCGAACCCGACGGGCAGGAGGAGGGGAGGCGACGCGACGGGCAGGGGAAGGGGGGGCGAACGCGACGGGCAGGAGGAGGGGAGGCGACGCGACGGGCAGGGGGAAGGGAGGCGACGCGACGGGCAGGGGAAGGGGAGGCGAACGCGACGGGCAGGAGGAGGGGAGGTGACGCGACGGGCAGGGGGAGAGGAGGCGACGCGACGGGCAGGGGAAGGGGAGGGGGGGGCGACGCGACGGGCAGGGGGAGGGGCCGGGCTAGGCATGCGTTGAGGGCGCGGAGGGTGCGGAGGGCACTAACGTGCGGAGGGCGCGGAGGGCACGAACGTGCGGAGGGCGCGGAGGGCACGGAGGGCACGAACGTGCGGAGGGCGCGGAGGGCACGGAGGGCACGGAGGGCGCTAAGGCGCGGAGGGCGCTAAGACGCGGAGGGCGCGTGGGCGCGGAGGGCGCTAGGGCTAGGCTAAGGCTAGGCTAGGGCTAAGGAACTCGAACCTACTATGATATCATCTCAAGAGTAGAATGCAACGGAATGGTTGGAATTAGGGTTTGCAAGGGTACAAATAGGAATCCTACAAAAGCTATACTCTCTAGGGAGTACCTCACTGCAGCCTATCATAACATTAACATTTGACACTTCCCCCCTCCTCCCATCCCTTGATTGAAGAGACAGAAAGGAAGTTCATTGCTCGGAAAATCGGGCGCAATACTGCACAAGCACAGCAGCAGGCGTGATATGGGCAAAAACATGCAAGGAGCCTAGCCTAGCCCAGCCTAGTGTGTCAAAGACAGCACGACACATCTGCCAAGGAGGGAGCCTCCTTGCTCTACTGCTTGACAAAGAGAGCGCGGTACAAGGGCGAGCCCTGCAGCAGGCAGGTGTATGGTATGTAACAATACACGCCTGCTGCTAGGAGCCTAGCTGCCTACTGCTTGACAAAGAGAGCGCGGTACATGGGCGAGCCCTGCAGCAGCACCACCACCTCCCTCTCGCTTGGCACCCCACTCCACTCCACCCAGGGATATGCAATTTCCGAACTGCCTGAGAAAACTCATCTCTTGATTGTGAAGAAACCTAGCTGGCTACTGCTTGACGAAGTGAGCACGATACATGGGTGAGCCCTGCAGCAGCACCACCACCTCCCTCTCACTCGGCATTCCCAGGGGGTTGTAATCCAGCCACCTTACTCCCGCCCCTACTCTGCCCTCCTCTGCACTCCCCTCCCCTGCAACCCCCTCCCCTGCACTCCCCTCCCCTGCAACCCCCTCCCCTGCGTTCCCCTCTTCTGCCCTCTCTCCACTTGCCAACTCCTGCCACACACTCCCCTCTCCTTCCTCCCAACTCACACCTCCTGCCGCAACAAAGTTGCTTGGAATAAACCTTGGCACACATTCACTGTCGTTCACACTCCGCACTCCCGCACTCTCACACTCCTCGGTCGCATTCCCCACTCCCTCACTCTCACTCTCACCCTCACTCTCCTCCCTCCCAACCTCACCTCTCCCACTGTCATCCCCACCCTCCAAGATCGTACCACCCCCCTCCCCTCCTCCCCTCCTGTAATCAGCAAACTGCCAGTACATGTCAGCAGCCACCTCTTCCACGTCAGACTCCACAAACACGTGTCCACCTGGCACCAACACCCGCCCAATCGCCTCGACCAATCCCCGCTGCACCACCCGCCGCTTCCTGTGCTTATTCTTAAAGTGTGGGTCAGGGCAGAGAATGGAAACGGCCACGAGTGGTCCCGGGTAGGTTGCCAGCACGGATTCGAGTGCTGACGTGGCGTTGGCGACGACGAAGTGCGCGTTGCGCAGCGCCAGCTGGCGGCGCCACGTGTCGGCGCGCTGCACAAGCTTGTCGCGGATCTCAAAGCCCAGGAAGTTGAGCGGCGGGGAGGGGAGGAACGACGGAGACGGTGCAGCTGCTGGTGATGGGTGTACTGATGTGGACGATCGTTCCAACCCCCCATTTGCCTCTGCTTCCACTCCTTGTGTCTCCCCTCCTCCCACCTCTCCTTCCTGCCCTCTTTCCTCCCCCCCTCGCAGCCTCTCGCGCCAGCGCCAGTCCCTCACAGCAAGCGCCAAAACCAGCCGCCCACTTGCCGACCCAACGTCCACCACCAGCGGAAGCGACGGGTCCTCATACACTGCCGCCCAGTCCACGGGCGGCGGCGGCGCCATTAGAGACGTCTTTAAGGGGTTCACGTGCTGCCGAACGCGCACCGGCAGCTGCGGATGGCCGTCCGCGAGTGGCGGGAGGCCGAGGGCGGCGAAGATCGCGTCGATTGACAGGCTGGCGCCTGCTGACGTGGCGGCAAGGGATTGGATCTGCGGCCACTGGGACGCACCGTGCGGGACGAGCGGGCGCGTGCGCCACTCGGACACGCCCCTAGGAGTTGACTCCGTTGATTCCGTTGACTCAGTTGCCTCCGCCTTTCTTGATTTTTTCTCTGCTCGTCTATTCCTGCGCTTGGCCCTCAGATTATCTCTCTCAGCTCCTCCTCCCACCCCATCGATTCCCTCGCCGTGCTCTCTACCGTTTCCCCCTTCCCGTCCCTCGTTCGCCGCCATTGTCACTGTCCCTTCCACACTTCCCCTCTCCTCAGCTCCCGTTGGGCGGGCACCTTTGTCGTTCTCTCCACTGGTAACCACCTCCGCGTCCTGCGCTGACGGCACAATAGCTGCGAGACTAATATGTGACGAACTAACCAGTCTAGACAGCATTGGATTCGACTGTCTGGTCAGAGGTAAGTTGGGAGTGAATGGAACTTGAAAAGCCTTCTTCGGGAGTCACGAAACTCGCAGCGAGCTGAGTTGCGAAACTCGCGGCTGGCTGAGAGGCTACGCGGTCCGTTGGGCGGATCGAACGTCTCGGGTCGCGGAGAGGCTAACGATCGCCACGTGGGCAGTTGGATGAGAAGAGATTGCGACGGCCTTATAACGGGGATACTACTCGCATTGCGGCATCGGAGGACAAGGGATGGTCTTGTTGCGGCTATCGAAGCCGCCGCGGCGAATCCCATGGCGAAAATGGAAATGCGGTTACTGCTGAAATGGTTACACTCGCGGCATAGCACTACCCCCGGCTTCCAATCCACTCCCTCCTTACGTGAGGCCTAAGCGCGAAAACACCTGTGTTACGCTGCCCACTCCGGCTGTAACGCTCAAGGACTTGTAGCGAGAGAAGCTAGCCGCTGCTGCGTCTAGGACGTGTCGCGCAGCGCGGATGGCTGCGGAAAAGACGGCGACGATGCAAGCGTGAAATGTTGTTATGCATTATGAGCTGAGTGCTAGGATTGTCGAGGTTTTAGGAGCAGGCAACAAAGTGGGCGAGGGGTTTGCGGAGGTTTACGGGATAATGTCGAGTACACAATGACTGGTGGTTTAGAGGGACAAGTACTGCAATGCAGTATTAAAATAAAATGTACACAACGGAGTTATAGTTTTTGACATAATGCCACGCCATCTCCAACAGGCACCTGCAAGAAGCAAGACGAGTGGAATCAATACTGGCGCAACAAGGAATTCGATCAGGCATGTGACAAGAGTAAGAACACACAATCACCATGCAGAATGGTACGAGAAAGTGATACAAACAAGCACGGGAAGTGCCACGGATTTCACACTCCATTCCACTTTCACTTACAATGCTATGATGGATGCGAGGATCATCACGAATGAATTTGTTGAAGGCCCTGAGGTATTCCGTCTTGCGGTCAGTCACCTGAGAGTAGAATATAGTTGCAAACAATAGTGTGCGTGCTTTTTATGCAGGGAAAACAAATGCCTTCCACCAATGAACCAGCACAACGGAAAAGAGCATCATGTCATCCTTTCATGTACATCTGAGTCTGTGAGCCGCGTTAAAAGCATTCTTCTTCTTGACATGCCATTAAAACGCCAGGAGGAGCACCAAACAGCAAGGAGGAGAGCAGCAGGGAGCAATGGGCATGCCCCATGAGGCCAGGTGGCCGAAGGAGCAAGAGTGACATTGACCACGGGCATGGGCATGGGCATGGGCATGGGCATGGGCATGGGCATGGGCATGGGCATGGGCATGGGCATGGGCATGGGCATGGGCATGGGCATGGCTCAAGTGCCATTGACATGTTGGCAGCTTTTCACCTGAGATCACAAGAGTTAGAAAACTTTTACACAGCAGATGAATTGATGAAATCACCTGGAGACTCACCTGAGGATCAGCCAGCTGGCCATGCCACAGCACGTTGTCAACCACCAGAAGTCCTCCCGGCCTCAACTGGAAGCAAGACGGGCATGTGTGAGGGAGGATAGCAGGGTTGCGATGAGGAATAATAGAATTATTCGGATATTTTGGATTATCGGTCTCATTGAGCATGTGATGCATTAGCAAAGTCATTAGCAGATTGGTAGCATGGATCCCATAGAGGCATGCATCATGCATGGAGACATATCCAGCTTCATGTGAGTTGGGGTGTTTGCGGGACGGGACAACTTCTGAGGCGCCTCAAAACCAGGTCAACGACATTAGCAGCTTGGTAGTATGGATCCCATAGAGGCATGCATGTATGGAGACACATCTAGCTCCATTGCGAATTGGGGTGTTTGTGGGACGGGACATGAGCCAGATTCGACAGGTGAGATTTGATTTGACACATCACCGAAATCCACAGCCAGGTCAACGACATCAATAGCGGCATGGTAACATAACATCCAATAGAGGCATGCATGGAATAGAACCATCTTTCCAGCAGACACGTGGTCATTAGAGTGTGCTCAAGGAGCCGATCCGCATCGGTCAGGGAATGGTACAAACTCGAGAAACAAATGGACGCGCATCTCAAGTGATTGCGTTGAGGCTCGAGTTAACTAACAATAGTCATGTTGAGGCGTGGAATCCATTAACAAAACTCGACTCACAAGGGTGCACAGCACAGCACCTCATAGTCTTCCCGGTACATTTGCTTTTTGGGTCAATCAGAAGTGGACTCACAAGGGTGAGCAGCAGCTCTTAGTATTCTCGGTACCTCCGCTTGTCCGCATCTCAAGTGATTGCAGCGAGGTTCTAGTTGTTCTGTTGAGGCGTGGCATAAACCCAGAAAATAAACCCAGAAAATAAACCCAGAAAACCGAACTCACAAGAGTGAGAAGCAGCTCGTAGTATTCTCGGTACATGCGCTTGTCCGCATCCAGAAAAGCAAAGTCAAAGCTGCAATGATCCGTGCAGAATCGGGACGGAGTGGGTGACTTTTGAGACGATTCTCAAGGTGTCCATGCATTAGTTGGGCAGTGACACACGGTGGTGGTAGTGGTGGTGGTGGTGGTGGTGGTGGTGGTGGTGGTGGTGGTGGTGGTGGTGGTGGTGGTGGTGGTGGTGGTGGTGGTGGTGGTGGTGGTGGTGGTGGTGGTGGTGGTGGTGGTGGTGGTGGTGGTGGTGGTGGTGGTGAAACCTTGACACAGAAGATTGCATTCGGAAAGACATATATATAAATAGACATATACATATATATAAACATTCAGAAACGAAAACATTCGAAGCTATCGGACCCCTAATAATGACGGTTATACACAATGCGTCCATGTGACTCCTCGCTGAGAAGAGGCACAGCTGGTTGCTGAGAACTCTCAAAACCAGCTAGCCACAGCTGTCCACGTAACTCGTCTCATGATGTGAAGTTGGTGGCAAACGGCTATGCCTCTGCTCTCACCTGCCCCCCTCTCACCTGCCCGCCTGCCCGCCTCTCACCTGCCTGCCTGCCCTTCCTCCAGCAGCTGCTGCAGCGTGTCCTGTGCCGGGCCTAACCGCGGGTCTACCTGGTGGTGTGTGGGGCGTGAAAGGGCAAAGGAAGGGAAGGGGAATGCAAAATCAGGGAAACGGGAAGCGCTGCAGCGTGTCCTGTGCCGGGCCTAACCGCGGGTCTACCTGGTGGTGTGGGGCGTGAAAGGGCAAAGGAAGGGAAGGGGAATGCAAAATCAGGGAAACGGGAAGCGCTGCAGCGTGTCCTGTCCCGGGCCTATCCGCGGGTCTACCTGGTGGTGTGTGGGGCGTGAAAGGGCAAAGGAAGGGAAGGGGAATGCAAAATCAGGGAAACGGG
The DNA here is from genome assembly GCA_947471745.1 of Closterium sp. Naga37s-1. Taxonomy (NCBI): domain Eukaryota; kingdom Viridiplantae; phylum Streptophyta; class Zygnematophyceae; order Desmidiales; family Closteriaceae; genus Closterium; species Closterium sp. Naga37s-1. The sequence goes on along the minus strand of CANJKZ010000169.1, from coordinate 2,608,278 downwards.
AAGCGCTGCAGCGTGTCCTGTGCCGGGCCTAACCGCGGGTCTACCTGGTGGTGTGGGGCGAGACGTGTGGGGGCAAGCAAGAGAAGGACGGAGGGAAGCAAGTGCGTGTTGGAGCAAAGGAAGAGGTTGCAGCTGCTGCAGAATGTCTTCTGCGACACCTGGCCGTGGGTCCAGTTTTTGGGTCGACTAAAAAGGAAGAGGTTGGAGCAAAGGAAGAGGTTGCAGCTGCTGCAGAATGTCCTTTGCGACACCTGTAAAATGTGAATTTTTGAGACGCTTCAAAAACGCAGAATGTCCTGTGCGACACCTGGCTGTGGGTCCACCTGGGGGCGTGTGGGCGATGGGATACACACCTTGTGCTTCACCCCTTGTTACAATCATCAATCACGCAGCAGCCGTCACTAGAGTCACGCATGCACACCTTGAGCTTTCACGGGGTATTCACTCGCTACAGCAGCCCCCGTTAGAGTCACATGCACGCACCTTGTGTTTCATGCCTGTCTTCTCATAGACCCGCTGCGCCACTGCAAACGTGTGCGGGACCCCTTGTTACAATCAATACAACATGAGCCCTCACTGAAGTCACACGCACCTTGTGCTTCACGCCTGCCTTCTCGTAGAACCGCTGGGCCACTGCAAACGTGTGCGGCACCCTCTCACACGCCACTAGAAGACCGTCTGCGGGGAGAGCGAGGGCGACTGAGAGGGAGGAGTAGCCCTGGGGAGAGACACAAGAGGGGGATGGTCGAGACACACAAAAGGTGAGGGCGAGAGTTTGTAGCACACCTCTCTGTTTTTTTTTTAGTCGACTCAAAAAGGGATTAAGCAAACGGGATAGCACACCACACCTATCCAGCACACCTCTCTGGATGTAGCTAGCTAGCACCAAACCGTAAGCACGAACAGGTTGAAACGTCTCAAAATGTTACCTTTATCACGAGAGCACACCTATCCAGCACACCTATGCAGCACACCTATGCAGCACACCTATGCAGCACACCTATGCAGCACACCTCTGTGGATGTAGCTAGCACCAAACCGTAAGCACGAACAGCCATGGAGCAGGGGGGAAGAGGAGGTGAGCGGGAGAGGGAAGGGGGCCAGGGAAGGGAAGGGGGAAAACCAAGCAACACATTGCAACAATTTGCAGCGGCACCGGTCCAAACACTCACCGTGTACACAACACACCCAGCTCAACGCATAAAGAGTTCCAGCTAAATGCAGCACTGCAGCACCGCAGCACCACAAGTCTCACCATGAGAGATTCTTTGGAATTATCAAGAAGCAGTGCAAGGCTCACCATGTACACACACCCAGCCCAGCTCAATGCAGCGCCTGCCTCCCATCAAGTCAGGTCAGTGCACTCACAGCCATCGCACCGTGCCACAGGCGGGCTGCCATAGCAGCTCATACAGAACAGAGGCCTCACTGTGGACACGCCCACCTCAATGCATGAAAGATTCATCCCACAGCACTGCAGCACACCGCAGCACACCGCAGCACACCGCAGCACACCGTAACAGCTCAAGCCCACTCACCGTGTAAACGCCCAGCTCAATGCAGCGCCTTGCTCCCATGAGGCGCACCAGCATGGCCAGGAACGCCCCCTGCTCTGGGGACACCTGCAGGGATGGTGGTGGCAGGCAGGCAGGCAGGCAGACACACAACAGCATGAATGTATGTGTGTGCACAGCCACACTACCCGCCCCTTGCTCCCATCAGCCGCACCAGCATTGCCAGGAACGCTCCCTGCTCCGGGGACACCTGCAGGGATGGTGGCAGGCAGGCAAGCAAGCAAGCAAGCAAGGGTGTGAATGGTATGGTGGTGAATGCTTAGTGGGAATATACGCTCAGAACCTAAAGCGTATAGCGTATATACGCTTGCGTTCATACGCAAAACGCTATACGCTAGCTAATACGCTATACGCTTTCAGAGTTTTTTAGGGGCTGCCCGGGAAAAAAATTCGTGTGTATACGGAAAGATGCGGAATCTCCTGGTGAGCATTTCGCCGAAGTCGAGGTGCAATTCGGGGTTGTAGGGAAGCGGGAATGTGCCTTACAATCGCGTCTGGCAGTTCAGATCTACAATTTTGATTAGTACCGCATTGAAAACCATCCCATCTACGAACTCCAACCTGTCAAAAACGTTCCCCCAACAAACCCCACTCATGCTACTAACCAGCCAGCCCAACTGCACTCGACATTTCCCGCTTCCCAACAGAGCTCCCGATTCCTACTTTTCCTTCTAGTGTCTACTACACATCCCACCCTAATCGAAGTTCAGACTTAGGAGAATGCTACGAAATTCTTAATGAAAATACGGAATACCTTCCCGATGTTGAGCGCGACATTGTTTTTCACCCTGCCCAGGAAGTTTTTTTCCTGCCCGAAAAAGCGGATTTCCAAACCCGTCCCTACAGCGTATAGCGTATATAAGATTGCGTATATACGATAAGTGTATATACGCAATAAGCGTATATTCCCACTAAGGGTGAATGCACCGCCTGGCTCCCATCAGCCGCACCAGCATGGCCAGGAATGCTCCCTGCTCCGGGGACACCTGCAGGGATGGTGGCAGGCAGGCCTACGTTGGAAAATACGAGTATCGAGTATAATACGTTAGCGTATTATACGCTTGGTATATACGCGGTACGCCAAGGCTGGCGTACTGCTGATACGCAAAAATACGCTGGTGGGCAGATGAAACTTTTTTCCCGGGCAGGTATAAAAAAAACCTGTTTCAGGGGGGGGGTTCAGGCCGACAACAACACATGTGAATTTTTTATTTCATAAATATCCAGAAATACATAGTTGGGGCTACTTCTCCACATCATCCACATAATCCCCACCCTCTAGCAAGCTTCCCCAAAGCCTATTTCCTTGCGGGGCTTTTCCACCACCACCCCTTCCCCATACTCATCCGCCAAAACTGCATCATCTCCTTCCGCCCCCATCAGGTCATCCTCCTCCTCGTCCATGTTGTAGCCGCGAGGGATAGGGGCATGCGGGATGTTACCGGGCACAACCGTGCTGCCCCCATCCTTGTTGTACCAATTGCGCACAACGTTCCAGTTGTGCGCAATGTAAACGAGGTCCGCACACTTGGCGAACCCGAGCCGGTTGCGGCGGGCGGTGTGGACGCCTTCCCACTGCGCCCAGCCACGTTCGCATGGGGAAGCCGAGACGGGCTGAGTGAGCACCCGGCATGCGAGGGTGGCAAGCTCAGGGTACTCGGTGCTGTGCCACGACCACCACTGCACCATGCTCATCTCCCCCTTCTTCACTGCCTCCCTTGCAGTTATGGCGCCCGGCTTGCCAAAACTGCCCTCCATGTTGATGTAGGCCAGCAATGCCTCCTGCAGCACAAGGGAGGCGCGGCGAGGGGCACCATCCTTGCCGCGCCTGAAGGTGACGTTGTCATAGTGGCGCTCGATGTAGTCCTTGAACACCCGCGTGCACTCCACATCGTTCCTGAAAATTCCCTCCACCTGGTTGGCCGGATTCAGGATCCGGCCAACCACATGCATGGGGCAGGCAAGGGAGTTGTCCCACCTGTCCTTCACAATCTTGGTGATGTCTGCCCTCTCTGCCCGAGTCAAGAAGTCGCCTGCATCGTCGAGCTTGTCATTGATGTCCTCGGTAAGCTGTAGCATAATGTCATACATCTTACCCATCATGCCTTTCGCGGAAGAGTCCGTGGCCCGCATGGCCTTGAATGGCACCTCCATGAGAGAGGTAAAGAACGCCGCCACCCCCCACCACTCCTCATCCATCACAGCAGCCCTGAATTTATCGGCTGCAGTCTTCCTATCCTTGTCCCCCGCTGCCCACACCTTCCACTCGTCACTGAGCACCATCGCTGCCAGCCCACTCCTCACCTCACATAGCCGGGCCATGGCTATGTACTGTGTCCCGAACCTGGTTCCCGCGGGCTTGAGCACCTGCTTCCCCCCCACTTTCTTCATATAGGCACGGGTGAAGTGGTGGTTGCGCACGAAGGTAATCATCTCCCCTCCTTTCTCCACAAGCCCCTTCGCCCATCCCATTTTGCCCACATCTTCCATCAACAGGTCCAGGACATGCGTGGCACATGGCACATGCTCAATGTGCGGCCATGTGCCCGCAATCTTCCGAGCTGCCGATGCATAGTTGCTGCCGCCATCGGTGCAGACCGCCACCACATTCTCCGGCCCCACCTTATCAATGACGGGGCGGAGAAGGCTGGCGATGTACCCCCCGGTCTTCGACTCCATGTTGCAGTCCACGGCCTGCTCGAAAACTGCGCCGGAGTCGTTGACAAGGAGTACGTTGGCCTGCGGGCGGCCACAACGGTCGGTCATCATGTCCGACGACACGGTGAGACCGTCCCGCTTCCAGCTCGCGGCAACGGGGGCGAGCGCCACCTCCATTTTCTGCCGCACTTTCTTCAAGCCCGCCCCTCCAATGTAGCGCCTCTTGGGGGGGACATACCCCGGTCCCGCGTGCGCAAAGCACTGGACCGCGTAGCGGAAGACCGGATCATCCACGATGCGCTCTGGAAGCTTCAGCGCCGCGATCATTAGGCAAAGCGCGTTATCCGCGTCCTCCTTGGCGCACGTCGCCTCGTCGCCGAAGAAATCTGTTATCTTCCCCTTCTTCTCCGCACATCCAGTGACCGCGCCCAGCACGGAGTCGAGTGCTGCAGCGGCCGCCCCTCGTTTCATGCTCTTGTTTTCCTCCTTGTTCTCGTACATGGCACGCACTTCTTCACGGACTTCCGGGGACGCGTCCTTACAAAGCCTGACAGGGCGTCCATCCTGCCCTTTCCATTTGGCGAGGTGAACTGCGCAGCGAGTGGTTCCGCCCTCAAACTTGAAGCCACAAAACTTACAAAGCTTGGGATTGCCTTTGGTGTGGGGGGGAATAAGAAAATGTTTCAGAATTGGGTTCGAAAAGCCAGCCTCAACAGGCTGCGTGTTGATCGCACTACTAGACGCGTGAACAGATGCTACATTGCTCGTCGCGCTAGGAGGGGTGGAGTTCGACGCCATGGCGCGCGACTAAGGAACGGTAGACTGCTTGAGGAAAAACGGGAGATCAGAGCTCGGGAATGAAATTGAGGAGGAGAGAATCGAATGAAGGATAGGAAGGCGTCAACGAGTAAATGCTCAGATGACGTGCTGGACATTTGAGAGGGGTGGTTGGATATGAGAGGTTTGGTGGGGTGGTGTGTGGTTGGGGTGGTGGGAGGTTTGGATTCTGAAATTTGAATTTCAGAAGTGGGTTGGGCGATGTGCTTGGTCGCGGTAACCAGTCGCGAAGCCCTAATAACCGTCGCAAAAAAAAATCAATTTCGATTTTTTTATTCGCCGGGCTGCCCGGGCGTTTTCTCACGAATTCGAAGCGTATTAGCGTACCACGTACGTACGCAATCGTATATACGTGGTACGCCACCCTACCCAGGGCGTATTTTCCAACGTAGAGGCAGGCAAGCAAGCAAGCAAGCAAGCAAGGGTGTGAATGGTATGGTGGTGAATGCACCGCCTGGCTCCCATCAGCCGCACCAGCATGGCCAGGAATGCTCCCTGCTCCGGGGACACCTGCAGGGATGGTGGCAGGCAGGCAAGCAAGCAAGGGTGTGAATGGTATGGTGGTGAATGCACCGCCTGGCTCCCATCAGCCGCACCAGCATGGCCAGGAACGCTCCCTGCTCCGGGGACACCTGCAGGGATGGTGGTAGCCAGGCAGGCAGACAGACACACAAGAGCATGAGTGTATGTGTGTGCACAGCCACACTACCCGCCTTGGTCCCATCATCCCATCAGCCGCACCAGCATTGCCAGGAACGCTCCCTGCTCCGGGGACACCTGCAGAGATGGTGGTGGAACAGGTGGGGTGGGGTGGGGTGGGGTGGGATGGGATGGGATGGGATGGGAGGGGAGGGGAGGGGAGGGGAGGGAGGGACGTGACCCTTGACCTGCATCACTTTGCGAATTCTTTCTTAAGTGCAACTTCATACTTTAAGGGTGCTTATAGCGGGGACAGAACAGCCTTTTGATTATTTGCATGGTTACTCAACATATAGCGGATAGAAGACCACCTCCTGCTTATATCGGGTATGACATAATTCCTCACCTGCATCTCTTTGCCTATCATGGTGGCGGTTTCCCTCCTGAGCTCGGCTAGAATCTGCACTATGCACCTGCTTATAACGGATAAACGACCATCCCTTGCTATATCGGGTATAAGTTACAATATAATTCCTCACCTGCATCTCTTTGCCTATCATGGTGGCGGTTTTCCTCCTCAGCTCGGCTAGAATCTGCATGACATGCGACAGGGCAGGCCAGACAGGGGACAAGGGCAGCGGATATGGGGAGAGGAGATGAGGAGATGACATGAGATGACATGAGATGACATGAGAAGATGACATGAGGAGATGACACGAGATGACATGGGAACGGGGGATGGGAAGAGGAGATTGGAAGTAGAGGCGGACAAAGCCAGGGGGACAAAAGCAGGGGGACGAAAGCAGGGGGACAAAAGCAGCGGGCTTGGGTAGGGTGCAAGGGTAGTGCGCACGATTAGGGTCAAGAAAGGATGGGACAGAGAGTGCGAGAGTGAGAGTGGAAGAGCGAGAGGAGGAGAGTGCAGTGGAGGGGGGACGAACAACAATCTTTCCAGAAGCCCTTCAGAGAGCCTGTTACAGTCACGTCTTATTCACATTATCACCTGTTACAGTCACACTCCTTATAGTCACCTCGGGTTCTCGGGTGTGTTCCAGGATGTATTGGTAGACGCGCGAGTCGACTTTAATCACCTCCTTACTCCCGTACGACGGGTCTAGCGCCATGGGGGCTGCTGATGTGGCAGACGTGGACACGGTCGCTGCTGAGCTGGCAGATGAGCTGGCATGTACGGGTAATCGAGCCACGTGGCATTGAGTCGCCACGCGGCTATGGCTACTAAGGTTGAGCTTTTTGCCGATCGCGGCTCGACCTCGAGGGAGGGAGGAGAGGCTGTGACTGTGGGAACCGACATGGGTCATTTGGGGAAATACCGCTCCGTTATTATAACAACATAGTGGCGAGACTGCTCCGGTATTACAGCAAATGCTGGTAGCGCGGCGGCATAGCGCGAGGAGAGTCATGAGAGCTACGTCTGCGGAGGCGCTATTGGCTGCTGAGCTGTCTTGGTAATTAACTACTGCTCTACTATGCCGTGGTGTTTCAGGAGAACCACGATACGATACCGACAACGAAAGTAGATACGATACGGATCAGGCACAATACGGAAGTGGTCAGGTTGCTCGCCGGCGTTCAATGTGGTTCAGTTTGAACGTTCTGTTGGCGTGGGGTGGGGGTCTGGGCTAGGAGGCCAGGTAAAGGAGGAAGAGGCCACTAGTAGGAGCCTGGGAGCTCTACTGTACTCGCTTAATTTACGCCGTCACACACAACTAGCTGCGCCACGTCAGCGCACCGCAAGTGCAGCAGCACCGGTCGGCTTTACAGCGGCGGAGGATCATACGCGATAACAAGACAGGAATTGGAACTGCTGCGTTGCCCTACAGCAGCTGTGTAGTGCAGAACTTTGATACACGCTGGAACAAAAAGTTGGTCAAATTTCCCCATTGATTTGGGAGAATCCTCGCTTGAAGCACTGTCATCTGTTCGGTAAGAGATCCTAATTTTATCCCAACTTTCCAGCAGGGCAGCAAGGGCAGTTCACCATCTGAATTCATTGGCATTCGAGTTCAGCTTGGGTCCAGGCGTGAGTATACTTTGCGGTTCCAGACCAAACCCTGCCTGCGTAACTAGAGCCTACGAGGCGTGGGCCTTAGTCGACAACTCTGGACTTGCATTTTAGAGTTTCAAGGGCGGTCTTACTTGAAACGGATAGCGACGGTATGACAAAAAACGGAGCTGATGTGGATGCAATGATCCCCAGCCGTGACACGTCAGCACAACTTGCACAGAACAACGGCGACGCGGCGCGGCTGGTGTACCAGCTCGGCCTGCAGATGCTGCTCAGCGGTGACCCCGTGAAGGCCGCGCGATGCTTCCAGGAGGTTTCGCGCGTCTTCTGTGATTGGCCGCTGCTGTGGATGCGGCTGGCGGAGTGCTGCATTCTCACCCACCAGCAGCAACAGGAGGAGGAAAGAGATTATCATGAAAAGCAGCAAGAGGAGCGATAATCAGAAGCAGCAAGGCTCACTTAGATCCAGCAGCATGACGGTGACTGTGATGAGCGGCGGAAAGAACGAGGACACGTGGCAGTATGTCCTGCTGCCAGCTGGCACGCGCGGCGACGGATCCGAAGTCAAGTCAGAAACAGGGGTTCACGCTAAAAGCACGGACAGGAGCTCTACAGTCAAATCGACGGCTCTCGGCGGCACTGGAGCAGGTGAATCGACGGCCCTCAGTGGGCTTGCAGATCTCATGGCGAGGCGAGTGCGAGGGGAGGCAGGACCGAGCCCTCGCGGCGATTCAGGGAAGCAAGAAGCATCATCAGCCAATCCTCCTAGGCACCATGTTGGCACTGCTGCCGGTAGCAGCAGCACCAGCAGCGGCGGTACCACCAGTGACGCAACGGTCAGTACAGACAGAGCGGGGTCCGGCTATTCTAAGCAGCCGCTGCCGTTCTCGCTCTCTCTGTCGTCCTCTCTGGGCCTGGATCCCCTCCCCCTGGCGCGCATGTGTCTCAAGAACGCCATCCACCTGCTGCTCTCGCACCCCCCTCATACCAGCACCGCCAGCACCGTCAGCACCGTCAACAGCAGCAGAATCAGCAGCAGCAGCAGCAGCAGCAGCAACGGTAGCAGCAGCAGCAGCCAGAAGGCGTTCACTCCCCCACCTCTCCTGCCCGCTGCCCACCGCCGCCTTCTCCTCTCAGCCCTGTGCCAGCTGGCCTGGGTCGAGCTCTCCCTCCTTAACCACCTCGCCTGCCTTGCCACCGCCCAACACGCCCTCTCCCTGCTCAACACCCGGAGCAACGCTCTCGCTCACACCGCAAACGACCCACACACCGCAAACGACCCACGCACACCTCTTACCTCACACGAACCTGTTAGCCCTGACAGGAGCTCAGACCCGTGGCAGCGCAGCGCCCTCCGCATGTACGCAGCAGAGGCTCTCTGCCTCCTCGGCCGCCCTGCCGACGCTCTGAGCCTCCTCTCTGAGTGCCTTGTCGAGTTCCTGGAAGCTTCGCCTCCTGCAGCTGCCACAGGGGCGGCAGGAGGAGCAGTTGCAGGAGGTAGGGGAGCAGCAGCAGCAGGAGCAGCAGAAGCAAGAGGAGTAGGAGCAGCAGCAGCAGGCAGAGGGGGGAAATGGAGGGAGTGGAGGGAGAGCGTGTATGTGAACCTGGCTGCTCTGCATGCCATGAAGGGCGACCTTGCAGAGGCTAGGGTGTGCGCTGACAAGGCAGGGGGTGGAGGGGCAGGTGGAAGGGAGGGGGCAGGTGGAAGAGGGATGGCAGGGGGTGAGGAAGTCACGTGTGCTGATGGCATGGCTTTAGTGGTGCAGGCTTATTTGGAGCTTAGAGAAGCGCTTGAGGCTCGTGGGGATGTTAAGGCTGATCACTGTGATGGGGCGGTGAATGCTGGGCGGTGGGAGGAGAGGTGTGACACGGCTCTGCGTCTACTGCAGCGATCCAACATGGTGCGGTTTAGAATGTGCAGTGGTAACAGCATGGGAGCTTGAGGTTGATCTGTTGTAGTGGACAAGATTTTGAGATTGTGATTCGTTTGCAAAGAATCAGCTCTATGATCAGTCTTGGCTTACCGTATGCCAACTGGATCGCATGCACCTGACTGGCTGTCTTGTGGTGTCATGGCGGTGTTTGTAGCTCAAGAAACTAAATGGAATGGCTGGCAAGGACCTTAGTAAAACAAACCATAGTATCAAAAAGTATGTACCACGGCTGCATGTAACCTGCGATGGCTGGACATTTGTCAAATGGGATCAAACTTTGACAAATGTAACCTTATGGTATACTGGTATGAGGGTGTGTTGTTCATTTGTGTTACGGGTGCAATTGAGCGAGCGAGCGAGAATTGCACTATCGAAGCAAAACAATACAATGAGCGAAGTCATGCGCGAAGAATATATAGCGAACTAGAGTGGTAACGGTAACGCGAGATAATGGGGTGCGCTACGGGCCTAGCGCCGAGGTTGGGAAATGTCGAGGCGGAGGTCCGGAGCGCGGGTTACCAACCGAACCGTGAGGTTGGGTCGCATCGTGAACGGTGGCGGGAGTCGTAGTCGAGGCGAGTGTCGCGAGCGGGTAACGTTTCACTGTTTGGGTGCCGATGGCGGGAATGGTCTTGTACGCGGTAAGCAGGGGCGCGAAGTAAGGAAAAGGAATTTTCCTTACACTACCCCCCCCCCCAAGGAGGCCCTCCTTATGAGAGCGCGTGTACATCGCGAAAGTTTCGGCTGCGCAGATACTCAGTGAGGACAGGGTGAATTTCAACTCTATCCAGGGGGACCCAGTTGCAGGGCCTATTTTTGCTTTTGGGGCACTCTTGGGAATCAGGGTGCCTTTATGACGTCACCCTGCCTGTCAGTGTATTTTTTCTTCCACCCTGTCAAAATCAGGGTAAATTTTTAAGCACCCTGATTTGTAACGGAAATGGGGGAATTGGGGCTGGGAGTGGAGAGGGAATTGTGGGGAGGGGCTGGGAGATGCGAGGGAAACGGGGGGAATTGAGCGGGGCGTGGCGAGGGATACGAAAAATGGGGCTCGGCGGCTCGGAGAAGTGAGGGAATTGGTGAGAGTGGGGCTGGGAGTGGCGAGGGTACTCTGACGCGTAAGGGTAAGAATCAGCGCACACTGATTTCAACAGGGTAAAAAATGTCAAACATATATATGTTATATGTTGTAGTTATTGGTAGGCTGTAGTGGGGTAGATTCTGTGGGGTATAACCCCTTAGGTTTTTCCTACTTGTAAAACCCTCTCGATAGTTGAATCCACCCTTGCCTAAGTGTTGACATGGTATCTAGAGCACTAAGGTCTCTAGGACCTAAGAATAGGGCCCACCTTTAACTGAGTTACCTCACCTACAGCCTCATTGCCTGCCTGCCTGCCCTGCCTGCTGACCGCGCGCGCCTCGGCTGCTTGCGCGCGTCACTTTTTTTTCCGCGCGCGCCTCTTAAGCAGCCCGCGCGCAGCCCTTTAGGCCCGTTTAGGCCTGTTTTCGGCCCCGCGCGCCACGTCAGCCGCCCGCGCAGCCTGCCGCCGGCCCGCGCGTCGCGTGAGCCGCCCGCGGGCAGCCCGCTTAGGCCCTGCGCGCCGCATCCGCCGCCCGCGTAGCCCGTTTTTAGCCTGCCGCCGGCCCCGCGCGTCGCCTCCTCCAGTGACGGCGCGCTGCCCCCCGTCGCCCGTCACGGCGCCTGTGGCGCGCTGCCCTGCACCAGCTACGCCGCCCCTGGAGCAGCCGCCCCTGGTGCAGCCGCCCCTGGACCCAGAGCAGCCGCCCCTGGCCCCTGAAGCAGCCGCCCCTGGTGCAGCCGCCCCTGGACCCAGAGCAGCCGCCCCTGGCCCCTGAAGCAGCCGCCCCTGGTGCAGCCGCCCCTGGACTCCGTGCAGCCGCCCCTGGACCCAGAGCAGCCGCCCCTGGACCCTCGAACACCGCCCCTGGACCCAGAGCAGCCGCCCCTGGCCCCTGCAGCAGCCGCCCCTGGACCCCGAGCAGCCGCCCCTGGACCCCGAGCAGCCGCCCCTGGCCCCTGAAGCAGCCGCCCCTGGTGCAGCCGCCCCTGGGCCCTCAAGCAGCCGCCCCTGGACCCAGAGCAGCCGCCCCTGGCCCCTGCAGCAGCCGCCCCTGGAGCAGCCGCCCCTGGACCCAGAGCAGCCGCCCCTGGCCCCTGCAGCAGCCGCCCCTGGTGCAGCCGCCCCTGGACTCCGTGCAGCCGCCCCTGGACCCGCGACGCCGCCCCTGGACCCCGTGCAGCCGCCCGCCGAGCGCCGGCCCTGCTCGCCCGGCGAGCGCCTTCTCTTCCCGCCACTGGTGAGCACCTGCCTTGTTTGCGCGCTACCGCGCCATCTGCCTGCCTGCCTGCCTGCCTGCCTGCCTGCCTGCCTGCCGGCCTGCCTGCCTGCCTGCCTGCCGCGCCTGCCCTGCACGCGCTGCTGCTGCTACTACTTCTGCTACTGCTGTTACTGCTGCTACTGCTGCTACTACTCCTACTGCTGCTACTGGCTGTGGCCAGATGCAGCTCCAGCGACATCCGCGCGAGTCTCTCACGCCCCAGCAGCTTAGTGAGTGGTATGCTAGTTGGGGTTGTCGCGGTAATAGTCGTAGCTGTCACCCTGGAGCTGGTCAGTTGGGAGCGTCTGGCAGTGGCCAGCTGCAGCTGCAGCGGCGTCCACGCGAGACACTTACGCCCCGGCAGCTTCACGAGTGGTACGCTCAGAGTAGAGGGTCTTTGAGTACCGTTCGCTGCCCGTACGTCATTCGCACAGGTGATCGGACTGGTCAGGCTTGCGGGACGCTTGGTCACACACAGTCCCGCTGCTTCGCCCGTCTGAGTGACGCCTGGCGTACCGAGTTTGGCGATGAGGCTGAGCTCCCCGACTGGGTGGAGCTGCTTGGGCGGAGGGTAGATATATTTGCTCTTGACTATGATGCTATTCTCACTGCCATGTATGCATTGCCTACTAGTGCTGACCGTGCCTGTTACCTGTGCGTACCGCCTGACCCAGGTATAGAGCCTGCCACTCCAGGTGCTGGTGAGTCTGCTCTCTCTGGTACTGCGCCTGCTGAGGCCTTGTACACCTTCACACTTGACTCTGGTGCTTCTCGCTCCTTCTTTCGCGACAGCACCACCCTCACGCCGCTCAGTCGGCCGGTTCCAGTCTCCCTGGCAGACCCCTCTGGGGGTCCAGTCCGTGCGACCTCCTCCACTGTCCTCCCTTGTCCTGCTGTCCCGTCCGGCACACTGTCGGGTCTTTACCTCCCCTCGTTCTCTACGAACTTGGTGGCGGGTTCTGCGCTCCAGGACGCGGGTGTTCACCAGTTCACCCCTGCCTACGAGCGTGTGACACACTGCACGTGTGCTCAGACGGGTCGTCACCTGGCTACTTTCACTCGGCAGCCTGGGTCGGGCCTGTACACACTGACCACTGAGTCCCCTCAGGTAGCTGCGTCTGCGTCTGTGTCAGGTCAGTTGTCGGCCCCCTGCTCGTGTCGCGCCTTGTCGCACCAGACGGTCCTTTGGCACCACCGCCTTGGTCACCCCTCGGTGCAGCGCCTTCGTAGCATGCACCGCCGTTTCCTTGTCTCTGGACTTCCAGAGACTCTGCCTCCTCTACCGCCCTCGCCTGCTCCTCCCTGTCTTCCCTGTGTCGAGGGGCGGCAGCGCGCCGCTCCTCACTCCTCCTCGTTCCCTCCCACAGAGGCTCCCTTGCAGACTCTCCACCTGGACGTGTGGGGCCCAGCCCGCGTCCGTGGACAGGGCCGCGAGCGGTACTTCCTGCTGGTCGTCGACGACTACACGCGTTACACCACGGTCTTCCCCTTGCGCAGCAAGGGGGAGGTCCCTGATGTTTTGATCCCCTGGATCCGCGCTGCTCGTCTCCAGATCCGCGAGCGTTTCCACTCGGACTTTCCTGTCCTGCGTCTGCACTCTGACAGAGGTGGTGAGTTCTCCTCAGACCTCTTGGCAGCCTACTGTGCGGAGCACGGCATCCGCCAGTCGTTCACGCTTCCGGCCTCTCCGCAGCAGAATGGGGTTGCTGAGCGCCGCATTGGCTTAGTCATGGAGGTCGCTCGTACCTCCATGATCCATGCGGCTGCCCCCCATTTTCTGTGGCCGTTTGCGGTCCGGTACGCCGCGCATCAGCTCAACCTCTGGCCCCGTGTCTCCTTGCCGGAGACCTCGCCCACACTGCTGTGGACGGGGAAGGTTGGCGATGCGTCGCGTTTCCGGGTCTGGGGTGCTCGTGCCTTTGTCCGCGATACCACTGCGGACAAGCTCTCCGCCCGCGCTGTTCCCTGTGTCTTCCTTGGCTTTGTCCCTGACGCGCCTGGTTGGCAGTTTTACCACCCCACCTCGCGCCGTGTCTTCCCCTCTCAGGACGTCACGTTCGACGAGTCGGTTCCCTTTTACCGTCTCTTCCCCTACCGCACTGCCCCTCTCCCCCCCCCGCCGCTCTTCCTCGCTCCAGGTGCTCCCCAGGTAGACCCCCTCCCCGCTCCCGGTCCTGCTCCTTCAGGTGTGTCTCAGGTAGACCCTCCTCCTCAGGTTGAGGTCACTGGTGACTCAGGTCCTGCTGAGGGTGGTGCTGCTGCTGGGGGTGCTGAGCCTGGGGGTGCTGAGCCTGGGGGTGCGGAGCCTGGGGGTGCGGAGCCTAGGGGTGCTGAGCCTGGGGGTGCTGAGCCTGGGGGTGTTGAGCCTGGGGGTGCGGAGCCTGGGGGTGTGGAGACTGGAGGTGCTGAGCCTGGGTGTGAGGAGTCTGGGGGTGCTGAGCCTGGGGGCGCTGAGGCGTCTGGTGAGCAGTCTCCCGGGAGCGGCCGTCTCCGTAGTCGCTCCGCTGGTGCCTCGCCGCTGCACTCTCGTCGTCGACTCCCTCTCTCCCCACAGCAGCTGTTTGAGTGGTACGCTGGCCGTCAGGGTTGCGCTGCTGGAGCTAGGGGCCCTGCTGCGGGAGGCGCTGGAGCTGGTGACTCTGCCACTGGAGTTGTTTCTACTGGAGGTTCAGGAGCTGCTGAGGGTGCTGGAGCTGGAGGTTCTGGAGCTGCTGGAGGTGCTGGCGCTGGTGGCGCTGGCGCTGGAGGTTCTGGAGCTGCTGAGGGTGCTGCTGGAGGTTCTGGAGCTGCTGCGGGTACTGGCGCTGAGGGTTCTGAGTCTGCTGTTGCGCGGTTTCCTTGGAGTAGCCGCCTTCGTCCGCGTGTGCCTCTCACCTCGCAGCAGCTGCACGACTGGTACGGTCGCCGTCAGGGTCGCGCTTCTGGAGCTCGGGGCTCTGCCGCAGGAGGTAAATTCTGCTAACGTCACTGGAGCTGGGAGTGGTGCTGGTCCCGGAGGTGCTCGTACTGGAGGTACTGGAGCTGCTGGGGCTGGAGGTGCTGAGCCTGAGGGTGCTGCTGCTGGAGGCACTGAGACTGGAGACCCTGGGAGTGGAGGTGCCGGTTCTGGGGGTGCTGCTGTTGGTGGAGCTGGTCCTGGAGGTGCTGGAGCTGGTGGCGCTGGAGCTGGAGTTTCTGGAGTTGCTGAGGGTGCTGACGCTGGAGGTTCTGGAGCTGCTGGAGGTCCTGGCGCTGGTGACGCTGGAGCTGGAGGTTCTGGAGCTGCTGAGGTTGCTGGCACTGGAGGTGCTGGAGCTGCTGGGGGTACTGGAGCTGGAGCTGGTGCTGGTGCTGGTGTCACTGCACAGCCGCGCCTGTTCTTCGCTCCACCGTCGCCGTCGTCTCAGCCACTGCCTGACTCTGTCCTTCGCCAGGTTCTTAGTCTCCCTTCGTCTACTGGTCTTCCGTTACAGCCTGGCTCACTGCTGCCTGCTCCTTCTCCATACACTGAGCAGCTAGGGAGTCTTACTGAGCGTCGTGAGCCTGCGTCGCGTCCTGTCTCGCCTGTCTGTTCTGGTCGTTCCGGTCGTCGTGTTCCTCGTCCGCGTCTGCCGGCTGTCCCCGACACCCACCTCGTAGTCCGTCGTCCTTCCTCTCCTCCGCAGCGTGTTCCTCTGCCGTCCCCTCCTGCGTCTTCTCTGCCTGTCGTTGCGGACCCCGAGTCTAACCGGTTTCGTGCTGAGCACCCTACTGTCACGCGTCTGCTAGCCACTGTTGTCACTGACCCGTCGTTTGAGTCTGCTGCTACGTCTGCCTTAGTTGCTGAGCTTGTGGACTTTGCTGCTGCCTGTCGTCTAGACTACGCTGCTAGTCTTGTTGCTGAGTCTGAGTCTGTCTGTCCTCCGTCCGTCGAGGGTGAGTGTGCTCTTGGCACGGACGTCCTTGAGGACAGGCAGGAGGACCTTGAGTGTCTTGCAGCCGCTGCGCCTCATCTCGTGTCCATGCTGCTTGCCCCTGAGGGAGACCCGGATGCTCCAGACATCCCGACCCCGCGCTCTTACGCTGAGGCGATCGCGGGTGAGTACTCCTCTCAGTGGCAGGCAGCCATGGACGCAGAGATGGCATCCTGGAAGTCCACAGGCACCTACGTCGACGAGGTTCCCCCACCTGGGGCGAACATCGTCAGTGGCATGTGGATTTTCAGGGTGAAGCGGCCGCCGGGTTCTCGGCCTGCCTTCAAGGCGCGTTACGTTGCACGAGGTTTCAGTCAGCGAGAGGGAGTAGACTTCTTCCAGACCTTCTCCCCCACCCCGAAGATGACCACTCTTCGGGTGCTGCTGCATGTTGCCGCTCAGCGTGACTACGAGCTTCACTCTCTTGACTTCAGCACAGCCTTTCTACAGGGCAGCCTGCACGAGGAGATCTGGCTGCGCCGCCCACCTGGCTTCACTGGGTCGTTCCCTCCTGGTACCCAGTGGAGCCTCAGGCGGCCGGTCTACGGTCTCCGCCAGGCGCCACGTGAGTGGCACGACACACTGAGGACGACATTTGCGGCTCTTGGGTTTGCTCCGTCGACTGCTGACGCGTCGCTGTTTCTGACTGGTGGATGGCACGTATGGGCGAAGCAGGCTGACGTGGAATGACGGGCTGACGTACCAGTCAGCAGGGAGGAGGAGATGGGCGGTGACGGGTGTGATCATGTGGCTGATGCGAAATGGCCCGCAATATCGGGGGCGGAGTTTTGGGGT
This sequence comes from Closterium sp. Naga37s-1, assembly GCA_947471745.1. NCBI lineage: Eukaryota > Viridiplantae > Streptophyta > Zygnematophyceae > Desmidiales > Closteriaceae > Closterium > Closterium sp. Naga37s-1. The sequence continues at coordinate 2,591,543 of CANJKZ010000169.1, read as the reverse complement.
GATGGGCAGGCGGAGGTTTTGAGTGTCGAGTAATACCAGGTCGTCGGGTTGGTAAGTGACGGGGCGGCGGTGTCGGTCAGCGTTGCGCTTAGCGATGACGTTTGATTTTTTTATTGCTTCTGCTGCTCGGGTCCGTGCTGCTTGCAATATTTCTGCGAACTGTTGCGCGTGTGGGACTGGGTTGTCGGGATTCAGGGTCATGGGTACTGTGTGGTCTTGTCCGTAGTTCAGGTAAAACGGTGACTGTTGGGTCGTGGCAGATGGCGAGTTGTTGTACGCGAACTCGATGAGTGGCAGTTGCTGTTCCCACGTGGTCGGGTCGTCGCACGTGGCTCGGATGAGTTGTTCCATGGTCTGATTTGTCCGTTCTGTCTGTCCGTCGGTTTTGGGGTGGTATGATGAACTGAACTGTAGTCGTGTGCCGAACTGCTGCCACAGGTTCCGCCAGAAGTTGCTGGTGAACTTCGTGTCTCGATCTCTGATAATTGATGCTGGTATCCCGTGCAGTCGAACGACGGTGGAGATGAAGAGGCGGGCTGTTTCTTCGGCTGTGATTGATTTTTTGCAGGCTGCAAAATGTGCCATTTTCGTCAGCCGATCGACGACGACCAGGATCGCGTCGTTCCCACTTGCTCCAGCCGGTAACCCCGTGACGAAGTCCATCGTCACCTGCTGCCAAGCACGCTCTGTGGGTGGTATCGGCTGCTACTGTCCTGCCGGTCGTTGTCGTGACGACTTCATGAGCTGGCAGGTGGGACACGATGCCACGTGTCGTTGCACGTCGGTCAGCATCTCGGGCCAGTAGTAATACCGCTGCAGCTGTTGCCGTGTTTTCTCTACCCCGAAATGTCCTGAGGTAACCCCGTCGTGTGCCTCCTGTAGTAACAGTTCCCTTAGTAGAGTGTAGCCCAGTACCCAGATGCGGTCGGTACCGACTTTTACGTAATGCACCCCTTTTGCTGCTGCGAACTGCTGCGAGTTGCCTCCGGTAAAAAAGGGGTCTGTCTGATACCCGTGGGTAAATAGGCCTGTCAGTAGCGGGCTGGTCTGTGCGAGTAGTATGGCATGGATCTGGGCAGTTGGGCGGGTCAGTTCGTCGGCAATGTTTGATGCTCCCTTTTTATAGGTGACCGTGTAGTGGAAATTCGACTCGAGGAAATCGAGCCAGCGGATCTGTCATGGGTTGAGGTGGGGCTCTGCGCGGAGGTACTGTAGGGATCTGTGGTCTGTCTGTACTGTCACGTCTCCGCCGGTCAAGTAACAGCGCCAGACCTTGAATGCATGCACGATCGCGAGCATTTCGCGGTCGTGTATCGGGTAATTCTTCTCGGGCGGATGCAGTTTTCGTGACTCGTACTGCTACTAAACCGTTGCCGAAATCCTGTAGCAGTACGGCTCCAATGGCGATGTCGCTTGCGTCTGTAACTACTTCGAACGGGCGGTGTGGGTCGGCGATGCGCAGTACGGGCGGTGAACAGAGAACATTTTTCAGGGCAGAGAAGGCAGCATGCTCTTTCTCCCCCCACGTAAAAGTGACCCCCTTCCGCAGTAAATCCGTCAGCGGGGCAGTTAACCGTGCCATGTCGGGGACGAACCGACGCACATAATTAACGAACCCTAAAAAGCTCTGCAGCTCCGTGATGTTCGTCGGGGGGTGCCACGCTTTTACCGTGTCCAGTTTCTTTGGGTCGATCTCAACTCCAGCCTCCGAAATAACGTGCCCCAAAAACTCTAACCTATCCTGGAAGAACTCGCACTTGGAACCCTTGGTCAGTAGTCTGTGCTCGTCTAAAACTTTAAATACTGCTTCCAGATCTGCTGAGTGCTGCTGCTTATCGCGACTGTAAACTAGGATGTCGTCGAGGTAAAATATCACGCATTTATCTAAGAGCGGCCTAAACGCCTCGTTCATGGTCATCTGAAATGTCGCCGGTGCGTTGGTCAGCCCGAATGGCATCATGGTGTACTCGAATGACCCATACCTAGTTCTAAATGCTGTTTTTACGCAGTCCGATGGTTCGACCCGAATCTGGTGGTAACCTCCGTGTAAGTCAATTTTCGAAAAGACCCGTGCTGTTCGCAGTTGATCTATCAGTTCGTCGGCGCGGGGAATGGGGTATCGCGACTTGACTGTTACCCTGTTCAGTGCTCTGTAGTCGATACACATGCGAAAACCCCCGTCTTTTTTCGGTGTGAACAGTATCGGTGCGGCGAACGGTGACGAGCTCGGTCGGATGAATTTTTTCTCTAACAGGTAATCTAACTGCTTCCTCAGTTCATCGAGCTCTGGCTGTGTCAGTCGGAATTGTCGCTGTACAGTTGGCTGTGCCCCTGGTTCTAACTCTATTCGGTGGTCATGTGCCCGCTGAGGTGGCAGTCCCTCTGGTAAATCGTCCGGAAAAATCCCCGGGTACCGTTTCAACAGTTCCTGTAGTTCGGGCGGTACTGCTGCCAACAGTTTCTGAAAATCGCTCGGCTGCTCTGCTTCCTCTACCAATGCTATATCCACTGCGTACACGTCAGCTCCAGCGGCGACAGCCCGTTTCATCGTGATGGCGTTGACGTGGACCGTTGAAGACTCGGGCGACTGCCAGCGAGGTAGCATGACCCAGTTATCGCTACTTCGCACAGTGCAGCTACCCGTCGTCCAGTCGATTCGCGGATTATACTGTCGCAACCAGTCACGTCCCAGTAAAATGTCGTGCCCATCCAGTGTCGTCGCGAGCATTTCCTGTGTAAACCCAAAGTTCCCCCCGCAGCGGACGTTTACTCTTTCCACCTTCTCCCGTATGGCCAGCGGCGTGCCGTCGACTAAGCGTGCATCTATCTCCGGTAAACACCGACTAAGTGTCAGTTGCAGCTTCCGTGCGGTTGCGGTATTAACTAAGCTGTGACTTGCTCCTCCGTCTATAAAAATCTTCACTGCTGCTCCCTGTATTTTCCCGTGAATCAGTACTGGGCAATCCGTCGCTGTACCCTCCTTATTCATCGGAGCCCGATCGATAGCGTGAATCGGTACTGTGACTCGGTGAGGGTCGGTGAGGTTGGGCGAGCAGGTTGTCTCGTCAGTAGTCGGCCCATTTTCTACTGACTGCTGGCGTTTCCCTGCCTCTGAGACTCCCTTCCCGGCTCTGCTCCGCGGCGTCTCTGCTCCTCTGGGCATTCGCTCTTGCGATGGCCCGGCCTATTGCAAGCAAAGCAGCGCCCCTTAAATGGCGCAGCAGCTGCATTCGCCGCAATGGCGTGTACGGTGGCGTGCTCGGTCGGTCCCCGAGGGCGATGTCCGTAGTAGGACCCCGGTCTCGGACGGCGCAAAATGTCGATTTTCTCGGCGAGCGCGAGGATCTCGTTGAAATTCGAGAGCCCGCGTAGCATGATTTCGTGCGAGATGTCCGTCTTCAGTCCTCCGACGTAACGGTCCACCCGCTCCGCTTCGTGCATGTAGCCGACTTGCTCGCATAATGCGAGAAAACCGCTGGTGTAGTCTTGGACCGACCCAAGTTGTCGCCAAGTACGCAGTTTCTGACGCGCCGAAATAGAAGCCGCAATCGGCTCGAAGCGCGCTCGAAGCCCTGCGCACCACGCATCCCACGTGCTGTACTGGGCGGTTTCGCAGAACGAACTCCAGGTGACGGCTGGACCCGTGGGCTCTTCCTCTTGCGACGGAGGCTCGTAGGCGCGTGGCGACGTCACAATGACTCGCCACCAGTCCATGGCGGGGCCCCTTAGCAGCGAAACAGCATATCGAATCTTCGCTGCGTCCGACTCGACATAATTCGCGTCGAAAAAAACGTTCATCGTGAAGACCCACGATTGAACCGTCGGACCTCCTCGTTGGCTCGGGTCGAAGCAGGGCGGGCGCTGCGGTTTGAGCGGCATCGGCGCGATAATGTTGTTGTTGCCGATTGTTGCCGCAAATTCAACGTGACGACGGGCTTCGCGAGGCCCGTTCGTGCTTGGTACAGCCCTGTTCCTCCCCATGCGAGGCATTGACTGGGCGGCGCCATCACTGGCTGCGCCTGAGCGCTGTCCCACGCTGTCGTGATGTGACGGTGTGCCGGACGAGATGACAATCGGCTCATCCGATTGCACAGGTGCATTTGCGGGTGCTTGTGATGGTGCTGGCGCATTCATCGTTGATTGCTGGCGGGCGGAGTCACGTTCCGCCGTGAGTGTCACGATTTCGAGCGCCGAATCTTCGAGTTGGCGCACGAGACGGTCGAGCTGCTCCTGCGTCAGTGTCGCAAGATTAATTTCGGCCATGGCGGGGGTGTCGGGCAAACTCAGCGAGAGCCTCTGTCGTGGCCGTGCGTGCTTACGAGAGAGCACTTCGAGCGGCGGTGCTCGTTCGCTGAGAGACGTCTAACCCCCCCAAAAATTGAGATAGTGGGGAAGCGAAGGTGTGGGTGCGGTCCGAGAGGAGATCGTAGGCTCTGAATACCAAGTGTTACGAGTGCAATTGAGCGAGCGAGCGAGAATTGCACTATCGAAGCAAAACAATACAATGAGCGAAGTCATGCGCGAAGAATATATAGCGAACTAGAGTGGTAACGGTAACCCGAGATAATGGGGTGCGCTACGGGCCTAGCGCCGAGGTTGGGAAATGTCGAGGCGGAGGTCCGGAGCGCGGGTTACCAACCGAACCGTGAGGTTGGGTCGCATCGTGAACGGTGGCGGGAGTCGTAGTCGAAGCGAGTGTCGCGAGCGGGTAGTGCCGATGGCGGGAATGGTCTTGTACGCGGTAAGCAGGGGCGCGAAGTAAGGAAAAGGAATTTTCCTTACAATTTGCTGTTAGAGATTTTTGTAGATTATATTGTGTGATATGATATGAACTGTACCGTAGTGAGTGACTCTTCGGGGGAATCGAAAACCAGCTGTTCGAAGATTTCGTACACCCATCATCACCTCACCACCATTCGATTCGATGTTCCAGTTGGCACACCTCTCGACGTCCGTTCATTTTCCCCCTCCTCAGTTCACCTCGCGTCCTGAGATCCTCCTCCAGCAGTGCTCGGACAGCTACGCAGGTGAGATCCCAGTTGTATTTCGGTGCAGATTGGTGAATTGATCGCAGTATGGAGTTGTGAAAGATTCAAAACGGTGAAAATAAGAAGAAATAGTAGGACACTGGGAGAGCGAGCCCTCAGTGAACCAGCAGCTATTTGTTGTTGATGGGTGACGCGAAGGGAAAGCAACGAAGCAGAGCAGAGCGTTCGGGAAAACACCAGGCGATGCCAACCCTTTCACCACAGTCATATTCATCACCATAGGCGGCTCCAGTATCACCACCAGCTTTCATACCCTTGTCGGGTTGGTTTGGGAGCCTGTGACCTAACTTTCCGTCAAAGCACCACGTCCCAATTCGCTTTAGAATTCCGTAAATGACGTGGCGTCGTTTCCGTCACAAGCGCCGCGCTTCGTTGTGCAGCATTCCATGTGCAACCTGTGGCGAGTACGCAAAAGCTTGAGTGAATTGAGTGCACGTAAGTTTGATAGCAAAGCTTCATGGCACCTTCCACCATGGCCTTTATAAGCGCAGGCTATGTATCTCCAGATCAGTTCAGAGGCTTCAGTGCAGCATTTCTCGACGCGTGATCCGTTTCATCCCAGTCGACGCTAGCATTTTGGAATCGCGATCCAACAGTTACCGCCTTCGTCACATATCCAGTCGTCGCGAACATCTCTGCCCATGGCTGACTCAAACGAGCCGTACGTGGTGGTGGGAAGCCAATACTGCCTGCCGGAAGAGTCGGTGCTTAAATTGAAAGAGAACATGTGGTCGCTGCGGGAGAAGGCCGAGATTCGCGATGGTCAGGATCAACAAGTCTTCAGGACAGAGGATAAGTACGTGAATTTTTTTTTACCTACTACGTACGTTCCAAGGTCGCGGTAAAAAACGGGTAATTCGTGTGATCGCCCTAAATAGTGGCTCCACATACTAATCCTCGCCGCGTTTCCCCTTCTTATCACCAATGTGACAGGGCATGGGATATTAAGGAGCGCAAGACTATTTTCAACGCCCAGGATGAGCCGGTTTGCTCCATGATCAGCAAGCTGCTCTCTATCAGCAACACCACGTACCTCTGCGCTGGCGCCGACCCGGATCCCGACCACGCGCTACTCACCGCCAAGAAAGTGGTGCTGACCTGGTCACCCATTCTCAACGTGAGTTTCTATCAGACCTTTGGGTTCATAGCGTGCTACTGAAATGCATGGGGCGTGGAAGGTGATTGGGGGGCGTTGCAAGTAGTATATTGTACCCTGGGCTAAAGCAAGTGCTTCACACTAGTTTATTATTCTATGCACATGATACACTGGGAGAACGTACAGTGGTGAGTTCATGCGCTCGTTACAGCATATTTATCCTCAGAATTGTTTTATTTTCCTTTCCTGGTTCATGTGTTCAGGTTTTCCTGAAAGGGAACACGTCCACTGATAACCCCGAAATTATTCTCAAGGGCGATTTCCTTCAGTACGACTTCAATGTACGTGCTTGTATTGCCTATCTTCCCGCTTTTCCATATCACCTGATAACACCGTTATTGTCTACCTTCATTTCTGAGCTGTGTTCGTTATCTGTTTTCTTGCATCGTCAACTGCCATCACTGACTTGCAAAAATATATGTCCGTGCACTACTTACAAGCATTTGGACATATAAGCAAAACGTTCCTAAAGCTGGCCTTTCAAGCGAGTGATTCATTACGCTAAGCATGCAATAACTGGTTGGTTTTATCACCTTCCTTCCCTCCGCATGCAGATTGCCACCTCCAGCGGCCGTATTTTGGCAAAGGTGGACCGTAAGTTTGATGCAGCATGTGCTTTCATGCAGACTCAAACGTATGTAGTGCACGTCAAGCCCAATGTAGACAGGGCTCTGATTATGGGCCTTGTTGCTATGGCTGACAATATCTTTGTCAACAAAGTAGACGACCATAATAAGGCTACCATGTTCAGTTAGTCAGTACGGTGTTCCTCTGTCACAAATCTCACCAATTACCGTAGTTTTCCCATCAATGTATGTATGGCTGTGTAAATGGGATAAAATGGAATGTGTATATCTGGGAGCTTACGATATGTGATTGCCGCTACAGACGCCCCAGCTGCTGCAGCTGCCGCTACAGCTGCCACTGCTGCTACAGCTGCCCCTTGCCGCTGCAGCCGCCCCTGTCGCTCAAGCAGCCTGCTTCTGTGAGTTCCATGAATTAAGTCCAGCAGGTTCGAGTTGAAATATAAAGCCTGTGCGGGAGCGTCTGTTGTCTGCATCTCCCGCATGGTCCGCATCCACCTAGCCGCGTAGCTGAATGGTAGCTACCGTATTAGGTTGGCCGTATAGGTGAGCCCGACGTCAGGAGTAGATATGAAGTACTGCAGTGCTCGGCGTAGGTCTAGCATATTCTCCCCTTCGGGTCGGCGCAGGTACTGTACGAGCTCGCTTGTGACGTAGGAGAGGTCCGGCCGGCACGTGACGGCGGTGACAGGAGGCATCCTAGCTGCTGCTGATAGAGACGATGGTCGCCGATGGAGAGAGGCGTGGTGTCGGCTTCGTGATTGGGAGGAGGATGTCAAACTATAATAACTCTTGTCGGCTGTAGTGAGGTGCCTTCTAGGGGGTACAATTGTTAGGGTTGCATATTTGTATCCCATCCGTCTCTATTCCTATCATTCCGTTGTGCGTACTTCTTGAGATGGTATCATGAGGTTCGTTCCTTAGCCTAGCCTAGCCTCGCCTAGCCCGCTCCGTCCGTTCCTCCTAGCGCTCGCTCGCTCTGTCCGCTCCGCCGTGGCGCCTCACGCCCTCGTTTTCCCCCACCTCCCTCCTAGCCCGTTTTTGCGCACTTAGCCCGTGCCTACGCCCCGTGCTCTCGCCTAGCGCGCGCTCTGCCCCTAGCCTGCGCGTCGCCCGTGCGCCCTGCCCCTAGCCCGCGCATCGCCCGTGCGCCCTGCCCCTAGCCCGCGCGTAGCCAGCGCGCCTAGCCCCTAGCCCGCGCGTCGCCCGTGCGCCCCTGAAGAGCATCCCGCGCCCCTGCAGAGAAGCGCGCGACCCTGCAGAGCAGCCCGTGCCACCCTGCAGAGAAGCGCGCGCCACCCTGCAGAGTAGCGCGCGCCCCTGCAGAGCAGCGCACACCCCTGCAGAGCAGCGCGCGCCCCTGCAGAGCAACACGCGCCACCCTGCAGAGAAGCGAGCGCCCATGCAGAGCAGCGTGCGCCTTTGCAGAGTAGCCCGCACCCCTGCAGAGCAGCGCGCTCCTGCAGAACAGTGCATGCCACTCGGTAGAGCAACGCGCGCCATCCAGCCGCCCACAGACCTTCACAACCGCCCACAGGCCTTCACAGCCGCCCACAGGCCTTCACAGCCGCCCACAGGCCTTCATAGCCGCCCCCAAGGCCCCCCCACAGCCGCCCACAGACCATCTAGCGTGCCACGGCCTGTAGCAGGCCGTTCTCGGGCTTTCTCACCGTCGGTTTTCCCGTTCCTTCACTGGGTTCACCGTTCCGCCGCGGCTGGAGGCCGCTATTCCTAGTCCTAGTGTACCCTTGGCGCTCCTAGTTTTTCTCGCTCCTCGCTCCAGCCGCTCCTCGAGCCCGTAGTTTCTAGCCTGCCGTTTCTTGCTCCGGCCATGTCTCACTACAGCCGTTCCTGCTCCAGTCGCTTCTAGCTCAGTTTGCTCCGTGCTCCGGCCGTTCCTTGCCTAGTTTCACCTGGCGCTCCTAGCTGTTCTCGCTCCTCGCTCCAGCCGCTCCTCGAGCTCGTAGTTTCTAGCCTGATGTTTCTCGCTCTGGCCGTGCCTCACTCCAGCCGTTCCTCGTTCCAGTCGCTTCTAGCTCAGTTTGCTCCGTGCTCCGACCGTTCCTCGCCTAGTTTCACCTGGCGCTCCTAGCTGTTCTCGCTCCTCGCTCCCAGCTCAGTTTGCTCCGTGCTCCGGCCGTTCCTCGCCTAGTTTCACCTGGCGTTCATAGCTGTTCTCACGCCTCGCTCCTAGCTCCAATCGCTCTTAGCATGCCGCTCCTGCACCCCGCTAGCCTTTACCATGGCGTCCAGTAGAGTTCTCCAGCAGCAAGGACAGCAGCAGCGGCAGTTTCAGCAGTGGGAACCTCAGCAGCAGTGGCGCCCTCAGCAGCAGTGGTACCCTTAGCAGCAGTGGCGCCCTCAGCAGCAGTGGCGCCCTCAGCAGCAGTGGCGCCCTCAACAGCCGTGGGGGGCTGGTGGTTCAGGTTGTGTTGGCTGCAGCAGCGGCCCAGCCAGCTGGGGGGCTCGTCGCGGAGGCCGCGAAGTCGGCCCCTGCCAGTACCGGATATTTACTGGCCCTGGTGCTTGCACTACCTGCTGGCGTCCTGACCTCTCTGCACAGCGCTGCTACAGCCGCCTCGACGACCTATACCGTGAGCGTTTTGGGCCTGAGTCGAGGCCACCGATCTGGCCCGGTCTATCTTGTAGTGGTTACCCTGTGTTTGATATGTCTATGGATGCTGCTTATTCTATCACGTATGGATCTGTTTGCTTGCGTGTACCTAGCTTAGGACCTTTGCCTGTTACTAGTGTAGGTACTTGTGCTTTTAGTGTAGGTGCTTGTGTAGTCACTAGTCCAGCCGTGAGGACTGCTGTCGTGTCGCAATCCTTCAGACTGGACTCAGGTGCGTCTCAGTGTTTCTTTCGCGACCACACCTCTGTCACACCTCTTTTGGCTGCAATCCCAGTTGCCCTGGCTAATCCTACTTAAGGACCAGCAGTCGCTCGCAGCTCGACCACTCTCCCATGCCCGGCTGTCCCTTCTGGTTTCCTCACTGGTCTCTACATCCCCTCGTTTTCTCGGAACTTGGTGGGTGTTGGATACCTTCAGGACCGTGGGATCACAGTCACTTTTCCTGCGCACGGGAGGACGGCGATCTGTACGGATGCTTCCACCGAGGCACTTCTTGCCACGTTCACCAGGGAGCCCCACTCATGTCTCTTCGTTCTGCACACTACGTCCCACCAGGTAGCAGAGTCCGGCCATGTTACTGCGTCCCCCCAGGTAGCAGAGTCCGGTCAGGTTACTGCGTCCCCTCCGGCTGCTGTGCCTAGTCACGTTGCTACGTCTGGTGAGGTTGCCGCGTCTTGCTCCTGTCGGTCTTTCGCCCACCCGACCGTCTTGTGGCACCACCGTCTTGGCCACCCGTCGATCCCCCGCCTCCGCAGCATGGCTAGTCACCGTCTTGTCTCGGGTCTCCCTCGCATCGTTGCTTCGCTCCCTCCCTCGCCTGCACCGCCGTGCACTCCTTGCGTCGCCGACCGCCTGCGCGCCACTCCGCACTCCTCCTCCCTTCGTCCGACCACTGCTCCCTTCCAGACTCTCCACTTGGACGTCTGGGGCCTGCCCCCACGCAGGGACCTGAGAGGGAGTGTTACTTACTAGTGGTCTTCGACGACTACTCCAGGTACACCACGGTGTTTCCTCTCGCGAAGAAGTCCGAGGTGACTTCTATGCTGATCCGGTGGATTCTGGCCACTGAGGGCACTCGTGTTCGTCGTGTCTCCTGTCTCCACTCCGACCCTGGGGGCGAGTTTCTGCGGCAAACAAGGCATCTCACAGTCTTGGACGCTTCCGGAGTCCCCACAGCAGAATGAGGCTGCTGAGCGCCGCATTGGCTTGGTCATGGACATCGCCCGCACGTCCATGATCCTTGCCCGTGCGCCCCATTTTATGTGGCCCTACGCAGTTCGCTACGCCGCCCACCAGCTGAACCTCCAGCCGCGTGTCTCGCGGCCAGAGGCTTCACCGACCAGTCTTTGGACCGGGTCCCCTGGTGTTGGGTCGGCCTTTCGTGTCTGGGGCTGCCTTGCGCTTGTCCGCGACACCTCTGCGGACAAGCTCTCGGCTCGTGCCATCCCCTGTGTCTTCCTTGGTTTCCCGGTGGACTCTCCCGACTACGCCTTTTACCACCCGCCCCTCCACCAGTTCCTCGACTCCCGTGACGCCTGGTTTGACGAGTCTGTGTCTTACTACGCGCGCTACCCCTGTCGAGGTCTCCCGGTCCCCCCCCCTCCCCTTTTCCTCGCACCCTCTCCTCCTCCTGCTCCCGCTCCTCCGGTACCCCCGCCCCCCCCCCCCCTGGTCCTGCCCCGTCAGGTGTGTCTCACGCTACCCCTCTACCCTCGGTCGCGCGTCAGGTAGCGTCTCCCTCCCCGCAGTCCTCCTCACAGTCCCCTCAGCAGCCTTCGACACTTCCGCGACAGGTTACTGTAGACTCAGGGGGTGTTGGAGCTGGAGGTGCTGCCCCTGGAGGTGCTCATTCTGGGGGTGCTCTTTTTAAGGGTGCTGGAGCTGGAGGTGCTGGCACTGGAGGTGCTAGTTTGGGGGGTGTTGGAGCTGGAGGTGCTGGCACTGGAGGTGCTAAGTCTGGGGGTGCTGGAGTTGGAGGTGCTGGCGCTGGAGGTGCTAGTTCTAGGGGTGCTGGAGCAGGAGGTACTGGCACTGGAGGTGCCAGTTCCGAGGAGACTGGAGCTGGAGGCACCACTACTGCGCCTCCCCACCACCACGACACACGTCTCCAGGCGGCTCGCCGACGTGAGCGTGAGGAGCAGGAGCGGTTGGAGCAGGAGAGGCAGGAGCTGTGGCAGTTGGACCTGCAGGAAAAGCAGGCGCAGCAGCAGCAGCAGCAGTAGCAGCGTTCGCCGCAGCCGCCACTTTTGCAGCAGCTGTTCCCACCAGTGAGTGGCCTTCGGGCCCTTGGTCTTCCCTCCTCTCCTCCGGTCAAATCACAGTCTCCTACCGCGTACAGCCCTACGATTCCTCCTCCGGACTCGACTCCCGCTATTTTCTCTCCTCCTCAGTCACAGTCGCCTCCTCATGTTCTCTCGCACGACTGGACCACTCGTTGTCCTCCGCGTGCTCGTCCCTCATCTCCTTTTGACGACCTCCGCACTTTCTTGTTTCTTTCTAGTCCTCGTCGTGCTCCGCCTGTGTCTGTTCTCCCCCCACCTCCTGCGTCGTCTCTCACTGTCTCCTCTCACCCTATCACTGACTACTACCGTGCTTCTCGTCCTGTTGTCTCGCGTGTTCTCGCATCTCTTGTCGCCGACCCTCGTGCCTCTCCGTCGTCTGTCTCGGCTCTTACTGCCGCTGTCGCTGAATTTGCTTCCATCCGCCACCTTTACTTTGCCACGTGTCTAGTGGCTGCTCCGCCTTCCCGTCCTCTGTCCGCCGGGGGTGAGTTTGCCCTTGGATGTGACGCCCTAGAGGACAGGCAGTTTGAGCTGGAGTTCTTGGCAGCCGCTTCTCCCTCTCTCTGCGCCATGCTGCTTTCTCTTGAGGGAGACCCCGACGCCCTTGACATACTGACACCTCGCACGTACCGTGAGCCACTGTCAGGGGAGTGTGCCTCTCAGTGGAAAGCGGCTATGGATGCAGAGCTAGCATCTTGGAGATCCACAGGCACGTACGTCGACGCAGTTCCCCCTCCCAGGGCGAACGTTGTCGATGTCATGTGGCTCTTCAAGGTGAAGCGGCCGCCTGGTTCACCGCCTGTGTTCAAGGCGCGCTACGTGGCTAGGGGTTTCAGTCAGCGTGAGGGGGTTGACTTCTTCCTGACCTTCGCCCCGACCCCGAAGATGACTACTCTTCGGGTGTTACTGCACGTAGCAACACAGCGAGACTACGAGCTGCACTCCCTCGACTTCTCCACTGCGTTTCTCCAGGGCCGCCTACACGAGGAGATCTGGCTGCGGCGTCCTCCTGGCTTCACTGACACCTTCCCACCTGGGACCCAGTGGAGCCTGAGGCGACCAGTTTACGGTCTCCGCCAGTCGCCCCATGAGTGGCTCGACACTCTTCGCTCCACGCTTCGTGACCTTGGGTTTCTTCCTTCTTCTGCCGACCCGTCGCTGTTTGTTCGCGCTGGTTCCACTCCTTTCTTCATACTTGTCTACGTCGATGACTTGGTCTTTGCTACAGCAGACAGGGCAGCTCTGGCTGAGGTGAAGTCCGAACTGCAGAAGAGACGTGCACTGACCTCGGTGAACTGCAGCGCTACCTTGGCCTGTAGATCACCAGGGACAGAGCCGCTCGCACCATCACACTGACGCAGTCACACATGGTGCAGCAGGTCCTTCGTCGGTTCGAGTTTCAGTTCTCCACCACCCAGCCCACTCCTCTTGCTGTTGACCATAGACTCAGTGGCCCTTTTCCCGACAAGCCCTTTGAGTCTAGTGGTCCCTACGCAGAGCTTGTGGGCTGCCTCATGTGCCTGATGACTTGTACTCGGCCGGACCTCGCCTTTCCCCTCAGCGTCCTCTCTCGCTTTGTTGCGACTGGGAGACACCGTCTTGTTCACTGGACATCTGCTGTGAGGGTGGCAAAGTACTTGGCGACTACATCAGGCATGGGGCTTGTGCTTGGAGGGACTCAGCCAGTTGAGTTGACCGGTCACTGCGACTCTTCCTACGCTGATGACGTGGAGACTCAGCGTTTGACTCAGGGTTACTACTTCAGCTTGGGTCCTGGTGCTGTGCCGTGGAGGTCTACACGGTCGTCGTCTGTGGCTTCGTCCAGTGCAGAGGCAGAGATCTACGCTGGTGCCATGGCGGCACAGGAGCTTCGCTGGTTTGACCTTCTTGCTCGCCGACCTTGGTGAGTCGCCTCGCTCTGCACCGACCTTGTACGCTGACAAGAAGGCCATGATCCTCCTGTGTCGAGAGCCTCGACAGGAGAGCAGAGTGAAGCACATTGACGTGAGGTACTTTCCCCTACGAGAGTTGCAGCGACGCGGCTAGGCATGCTTGGACTTTGTGGCCTCAGAGGCCAACACTGCCGACGTCTTCACCAAGGCCTTGGCATCTGGTGACCACCACATGTTATGTGTGCAGCTAGGGCTTGTTGAGGTAGGCCATCGGTTGCTGTAGTCTTGCTGTTTGCTCTGCTTGTTTTGCTATGCTATATATCCTAGTGAACTCTTGAACTGGCCTTGTGGCCACTTGTTTGTGCTCGGAGTGTGTGGTGACTTTGAGCGCCACCCTGAGCTTTGTTTTGTTGCTTGCTCTTGACTGGTCTTGTGACCATCTGCTGTCACTTGTTTGTCTCCTTGATGTCCCTCACCTAGCCTATGGGGGTGTGTCAGACTATAATAAATCTTGTAGGCTGTAGTGAGGTGCCTTTTAGGGGGTACAGTTGTTAGGGTTGCATATTTGTATCCCATCCGTTTCTATTCCTATAATTCCGTTGTGCATACTTCTTGAGAGAGAAGTGTGGAAAGGAGTGGTGAGGTTGATTGGTGCGATCGCAAATTTCTACGCGAGAGTTTCGACGTACTTCGAGTCAGAGAGATGGATGGAGGTGGCGGACTGGGTGATGTTCAGTCCCAGAAACTGAGCGACGTCGTGGTTGATAGTCACTTCGAGATTCACTTTGATTTCTTCTTCGAATCGGTCGAGGAGTTCCATGTCGTCGCCGGTATAGAGAAGATCGTCCACGTAGGCAACAAATAGGATAAACTTTCCGCGCGACTTCTTCCGGTACATCCCTTGGTCGTGTGGCAGCTGAGCGAAACCGAGTTTGATGAGCACCGTGTGTAGGTACTGCTGCCACATGCGTGGAGTCTGCTTGATGCCGTAGAGTGACTTCTGGAGAAGGCAGACGGCGGAGTCGTCTTCTTCGAAGGCGTGCGGCTGCTCGACGAAGATAATGGCATCGAATATCGCGTAAAGAAAGGCGTTTGAGACGTCGATTTGGCGTAGTGGGCGCTGCTTGACGGCTGCGATGCATATGAGAATCGTACGGAAGTGTGTCGTCCAACACGCGCGAAGGTTTGATCGTAATCCACGAATTGTGTTTGCTCGAAGCCTCGCACCACCCATCTTGCCTTGTACTTGTCGATCAACCAATCTGCGAGTGTTTCAATCCGGAAGACCCATTTGCCGCTTATAATTTTCTCCCCTTTGCTGAAGAGCGAGGGACCAGCTTCCAGGTTCCACGGCGCTTGGGTGCTGCTACTTCGGCGGCCATGGCTGCTCTCCATTTCTCACTGTCGGGACCTTGCAGAGCTTGGCGCACGGTGGTGGGCTCCTTGGGAGAGAAGAGCTGGCGAATTGCGACGGCGGGTCCATGGACGCGAAGACCAGTTTCATTGGTGGTGGCGTAGGCGGGGCGATCCATGTCGTGCATGCTGGTCACTTCGACGGCGTCCTCGTCGCTGTCGTTGCCTTTGAGGATGGTGTCTTGCGAGGGGTTTGGTGGTGGTAACTCGACATCAGGAGCTCGGGGCGCTGTGCTGTTGTAATTGTGGGCTTCGCGAGTTGTATCATCGGGATCCAATTGTGAAACATGTATGAAGGTCGGGGTTTGGAGCGGGCTTGTAAGGGGGATGTTCGGATAATGTTCGTAGGCCGAAACGTCCGTTGCATCGTGTGCCACGTCAGCTTCGTCAAGTGCTGTGGCGGAGCTGTGATGTCCCGTGAAAATGGTTTTCGTCACTTCATGTGCCGCATAATCCATGTTATAGTCACAATAGGCTTGAATGTGCCTAAAACGAAAGATAGAGAGCACAGACGGATTTCTGCACAGCGGCTTCAAACGTTGATAGCGTTCTGCTCACAGCTGCAAATGACTTGATTCAAATTGGATCTGGAGCGTCTTCACGTCGTCTACAATTAGCAATTTAGATTGCACGATTTGATAAAGTATTGACGACACAGCGTCGGTTTGAACGAACGGTACTATGGCAGCCACTATAGTCTTAGAACACAAGATAGGAAGAGTTACGAGTTGGGAATGACTCCCAGCTCCTACAAACCCCAAGAGCCGAGGTACAGTGATGTGGAACAGTGCCACACTGTCCCCAACCACGAAGGGTCTCGAAACTACCCTTCACTAGGGCCTACACCAAGTGAAATGTTACACTACACAAAGTAATGTAACTATCTTCAATATCTTGAGGTGTACCCTTTTGGCAAGCTTCGAAATCACTTGAGGCTTGACACCAAGGCTCGGGCTCTTCATCACAAACTCATCCTTGAGTTCTTGATGGGTCTGCTGCACACACCTGCGACACGCCGAACGTTCGACACAGGACAAAATAGAAACCGCGCACGACAAAATAGAAACCGCGCGCGAGACACAAACGACCGCGTAACACGCGTCTAGCGATAACTCGCTATTGACTCGACACACACACTCGACATCATGACTCAACATTCACACACAATTATAAGCATGAAATATATAGTATCCCATGCCCTCATACCATTCCATACACACACACATTCACGCACACGGACAACAAGCCGAGTGCAAACCGTAGGGTTGCACCAACAAACTCCCCCTCGGATTGTTGGCCTTAGGATATGTTGCTCTCTCAGTTCAGAGCCATCCCAGCCAGCTTGCAACACTTCCAATGCTGCTGCTCCACCAGCCTCTTGGTCATCATGTCAGCCGGCTGCCCCGTGGTCTTCACGTAGCGCAACTCAACTTCACCCGCGGTTACCATGCTCCTCGTCCAATGCCACTTCACCCTCATGTGCTTCGTGAGTCCATGCAACACAGGGTTCTTAGCAAGAGCTATGGCACCCTGGCTGTCACAGTACAGTGGGGTAGGTCCTTGCTGCTCCTCCCCCAATTCAGCCAACAAACGCCGCTGCCACACAATCTCCCGTACGGCACGGAAGAGTGCCATGTACTCGGACTCCACCGAGCTCAAAGCTTGGTCAACCTGCTTCTTGCTCTCCCAAGCAGTTGGGCCTCCACCAACACAGCATATGAAGCCTCCCACACTTGTCATGTCCTCTGGTTCTGATGCATATGAAGCATCCGAGTAGGCGGTGAGGAACAAACGCCCGGGTTCAACACCATCCGCGCCCTTTTGGCGCCTTTGTGCCGCCGCCGAGTATTGCAGCCCAACGGTCGGTGTTTGGCCAAGATACTTGGCCACCCTCATTCCAGCTGCTACCTGCTCCTCATTAGGGCATTGCACAACCCTAGCCAGCTGCCCGGTAGCAAACGCGACGTCCGGTCGGGTGTTTACCGTCGCATACATGAGGCTGCCCACCAACGAGTGAAATCGGCGCCTCTCCTCTTCACCAACGCTCTCCTCCTCTGGTCCCTTCACACACTTGAACCCAGAGGGAAAGGGTGTAGCCACATGGCCTTCACTCTGCCCAAAGTTGGCAGCCAATGCCTCCAGGTACTTTCGTTGATGCACCCGCATGCACCGCTTCTCCACATCTCGTTCGATGTGGAGCCCAAGGTAGAAGCTCACGTCACCAAGGGCCTTGCACTTGAACTTGTCTTGAAGCTTCAGCATCACCTCCTTCACAAGGTCAGAAGAGGGTGAGAAAATGAGGATGTCATCCACATAAACCACCATGAAACTCCTCTGCTCCCCCTCGCCAAGCATGAAAAAGGAGTGATCGGCCGTTGAGGGAGTGAAGCCGATCCCCTCCAACACTTCGCGCAGCTTCATGTACCATTGCCTAGGGGCCTGCTTCAGCCCATAGAGGGCCTTCTTCAGCTTCCACACTCTGCCACTACCATCATCAAACCCCTCTGGCTGCGCCATAAAAATCTCCTCCTCAAGGATGCCGTTAAGGAATGCCGTTACGATGTCCATTTGCTTTACTACCCATCCTTTGATGGCGGCTCCCGCGAATAGGGTTCGCAGCGTCGTCGGCTTCACCACAGGGGCAAACAGCTCCTTGAAGTCCACCTTCTCCTTCTGCTGGTACCCCTTGGCTACAAGCCTAGACTTGTAGCGCTCGATCTTGCCGTCGGCATCCGACTTGATTTTGAAGAGCCACTTGGACGTTATCGCCGTACGCCCCTCCGGTAGCTCCACCAATTCAAACGTGTCATTCTCCTCGATGCTCTTCAGCTCACTCTCCATGGCCTTCTTCCACTCCTCAGCATCACTACTCTCCAAAGCCTCCTTGAGAGTTGCTGGTTCTCCCGGCATCTCCACCGGAGAGAAGAACGCGAAGGCACACTCCTCGTAGTCACTCTCCTCGTCGTCTCCGACCATCATTGCCGCTCCGGCCAGGGCTGTCTTGCCCTGCTTTCCCGGCGCATCATAGGTCAGCCTATTAGGGGGTTGAACTCTCCTCTTCCCCCTTCCTTCCTCCTCAGCTGCAGGGACTTGAAGGCCTTGGCGTTGCTGCGGTGTGGCTCGAATCCGTGGAGCACTCGTAGTACGGGAAGGGAGTGACGGTGCACGCTCGCTCACTTGCTGCACCTCCTCCTCTTCTTCCTCTGCATCATTGGCCTCCTCTCCCCCATTCACAAGGGAGGATTGCCTTGTGGTTGTGCTGCCGCTGCTCAGCTCCAAAGGCAGCTCCACATGCTCCAAACCGGAACTCTTCACCTCCCCAAACCGCACGCCTATCTTCGCCTCATTCTCCGCCTTCCAATCCTTGTACATGAAGTTCTCCATGAACTTGCAGTCCCTGCTCACCAAGAACTTCTTGGTGAATGGGTCCCAAAGAAGCCATCCCTTGCTGTTTTGAGCCATGCCCAAGTGCACGGCCCACACCGCCTTGGCACCAAGCTTGTTGTGCCGAAGATGCTTAGGCACGAGCGCCATGCACATGCACCCGAACACCCGAAGCATATCCACCTTTGGCTTCCTTCCTAGCCACTCCACATAGGGCACCCATTTGTCTGCTCCCACATGAGTCAAGGCTCTGTTCTTGGCCACACATGCGCTCCGCACCGCATCAGGCCAGAAATAGTCGGGTAGCCCGGCTTCAATGAGCAACCCGCGTGCCGCCTCCGTGATTGTGCGGTTCGATCGCTCGGCGATGCCGTTCATTGCAGGGGAGTATGGCATGGTGAGGGAGTGCCGAATACCATTCTTCTTCAGCCACAACCCAAACTCCTTGCTCAGGAACTCTCCCCCTCGATCGGTGCGGATTGACTTGACTAGACGGTCTTGTTGCCGCTCCACCATCGGGAACCAATCCGTCTTCAACGTTTCAGCTACGTCGCTCTTCTTGGCCAGCACGTACACCCAAGTCATGCGGGTGTAGACGTCGACAATGGTGAGAAAATACTCAGCTCCAGCAGCTCCAAGCTTCAGGGGGCCCACCACGTCCATCACCACCTCATCAAGCGGTGCCTTTGCCGTTGCCTCCGAACTAGGGAACGGAAACCGGGTGAACTTGGCTTGAATGCACGTCGGGCAGCCAAGCACCTCATCGGGCTCCCCCTTCACACGTATGCCAGCAACCATCTCATTCTTCACTAGCTGCTGCAAGATGGGCAGGGCCACATGCCCCATGCGCCGATGCAAGGTGAGCCAATCACACTCCCCCGTAGCCGAAGTTGGATTGGAGAATGCCGCGCTCGCAATAGCGCCCCACATACTCTCTCCGTAGTCCTCCTCCGCTGCTGCCTCTGGGTTCTCCTCACCCTTTTGCTGCTCCTTGGTTGCTGCACCACTCTCCTTAGGTTCACTGAACTTGCTGGTCCCTCCAGGTTTGCTCTTCTTGAGCTCATTCTCCTTAGCGCGACCGTTCGCGCCATCGTCGCTACCGACCGCTCCATCCTTGGTGCTGATGCTTGCTGCCACTTGCCTCTCCTTAGGCATAGGGACCACTGGGATCTGCCACATCTCGTTGTAGACATCCCTGTCCTCATGAAGGTCCCAAAGAATTCGATCGCCAAGCCTTGCGGTGTAGGTCTTGGCTCCCTTCGAGTTCGTGTCCATGCCGGCCTTTGCCAACCGCCGCACGGAAATCAGGTTTGCAGCAAGGCTGGGCACCCAAAGCACGTTCTTGAGGCCCACCATCTTCCCATCAGCACCCTTGAACATGGCCTTGCCCATGCCTTTCACCTCTGCTCGCTGCCCCAAAGCCGATGTGACATGCTTCACCGGTGACGGCTCGAGTTCGGTGAGCAAGTCCGGGCGAGGTGTCATGCTATAGGTAGCGCCACTATCAATCACCCAATAGTCCAGGGGGTGTAGGGTCACCTTCCCCACAGCTGCTGGCTCCTCAAAGCCTTCATCCTTCTCTGGACCAGCCGGTACTTGCGTCGACACGAAGTAGAATAGACCCGGGTATCGATCGTCGCTCGGGTCCTTGTCGTTGTCTCCGCTCTTCATGTTTGCAGCTTCGCCACCGCGACCGCCACGGCCTCCACGGCCTCGTCCTCTCCCTCCTCCTGCTCCTCTACCCTCTTGGCCTTGAGCAGGGGTCCAACCATCAGGGAGTTTGTAGCAGTCGCGCCACATGTGTCCGCTCTTGTGGCAATAGTGACACTCGCCGTCGAATCGGCCGCGACCGCGTCCGTAGCTCTTGTCGTCGCTGCCGTAACCGCCACTCCTGCGGCCTCCGCCGAAGTTGCTGCCACCAAACCTTCCTCCCCCTCGTCCTCTGCCTCTTCCTCGACCATATCCACGGCCGATGCTCGCTGCCCCAGCGCCATCCGCACTCGCCAACTCACGGCGGCGGAAATCCTCTTGAAGGATAGCTCGCTTCACGTCTTCAAGCGAGAGGCGGGGCAAGTCGCGATTAAGGTTGATGATGAGCGAGGACCATGACTCTGGGAGTAAGGCCAGCAACTTGGTCTTCTTTTGGAGCTCACTGTAGTTCAAATCAGCTCCCTCAAGCCGCGTCAACAAGTCGAAGAATTTCTGCACCCCTTCTTCAACCGCTTCGTCTTCTTCAATTCGTAGTGCCGCCATTTGCCGTTCCAACACCACCGCTACCGCCGCTGTTGCAGGAGCATGTACACCCTTGAGAGCAGCCCATGCCTTTGGTCCTTTCTCTGGTTCACGCTGGAATGGCTTGATGTGACGGATCTGACTGCTCCCCAACGCTTGCCCAAGTAAGAGATAGCCTTGTGCGCTCTTCCGCACCCACGGGCTCTTCTCCGGGTCGTTCTCGGGGCGCTTCTCCGTTCCTTCCATCACCTCCAGCAGGTCATAGTGGTCAAAGATGTTCTCCATCTTGAAGGACCATTCAGCAAAGTTGTCACCGTTGAACTTGTCAAGCCCAAACACCCTAGGCTCATCCCTAGGTGGGCCAAGACTTGGTTGCATGGGCGCCATGGCTGAATCACGGGGTTGGCCTTGAGCTTGAGCTTCTCCACTGCCACCAGCACCTCTGCCACCCCTTTCCTCAGGTCCAGACATTGTCGAAACTGCTCCAAGGGGCTCTGATACCACTTGTTATAGTCACAATAGGCTTGAATGTGCTTAAAACGAAAGATAGAGAGCACAGACGGATTTCTGCACAGCGGCTTCAAACGTTGATAGCGTTCTGCTCACAGCTGCAAATGACTTGATTCAAATTGGATCTGGAGCGTCTTCACGTCGTCTACAATTAGCAATTTAGATTGCACGATTTGATAAAGTATTGACGACACAGCGTCGGTTTGAACGAACGGTACTATGGCAGCCACTATAGTCTTAGAACACAAGATAGGAAGAGTTACGAGTTGGGAATGACTCCCAGCTCCTACAAACCCCAAGAGCCGAGGTACAGTGATGTGGAACAGTGCCACACTGTCCCCAACCACGAAGGGTCTCGAAACTACCCTTCACTAGGGCCTACACCAAGTGAAATGTTACACTACACAAAGTAATGTAACTATCTTCAATATCTTGAGGTGTACCCTTTTGGCAAGCTTCGAAATCACTTGAGGCTTGACACCAAGGCTCGGGCTCTTCATCACAAACTCATCCTTGAGTTCTTGATGGGTCTGCTGCACACACCTGCGACACGCCGAACGTTCGACACAGGACAAAATAGAAACCGCGCACGACAAAATAGAAACCGCGCGCGAGACACAAACGACCGCGTAACACGCGTCTAGCGATAACTCGCTATTGACTCGACACACACACTCGACATCATGACTCAACATTCACACACAATTATAAGCATGAAATATATAGTATCCCATGCCCTCATACCATTCCATACACACACACATTCACGCACACGGACAACAAGCCGAGTGCAAACCGTAGGGTTGCACCAACAGTCCAACACGATCCAAGCCTTGAACTTCTTGGATATCCGAGGTGGATTCCCCAATGTGCCCGGCCGTGCCGTGTGGGGCCTGTACTGTACCATGCAGCCGAACACTCGGAGCAGACGAGTGTCACCCTTTCTGCCCGTCCAGGCCTTGTAAGGTGAGGTGTCGTCCTTTAGGCTTCGAGATGACAGCAAGTTGTGCACCCGAACAGCATGGTTCATCGCGAACGGCTAGAACCTGGTTGGGATGGCGTACTGCTTCATGAGGGCTCTCAAAATCGAGGCGAGGCTCCTGTTTGTCATTTCTGCTACTTCTTGTTGCTCGTGCGCGTAGGGCAGGGACACCAGATGCCCAATCCCTTTCTTGGCAAAGAGCTCCTTAAACTCGTTGGAGAATTACTCCAGACCCCCGCCGTCTGGAAGCTCTTCAACTTCAGCCCTGACTGTCGCTCGGCTCGCTTCATCCAGAACATGAAGCAGTCGAAGGCGCGTGAACGGCTGTCGATGTTGACGGCCCAGTCATAGCGCGTGCTGGCGTCGATGAATGTCGTGGTGTTGTATTCGCCGTCGTGCCCACCTTGGCTCAGAAGCATGAAGTCGTTGTAGACTTTTTCGAGAGGCTCGGATCGCTCGTATCCCGGAGGTAAGTCTGGAAAGGGCTTGTGAGCAAGCGATGCGGTGGGGAAGATGGTGCACGGTGGGTCGTCCGATGTTGTTTTGAGTGTGTCGCCGTTAGGCAGGAGCAGTCTGCTTGCGTCGAAAACGTTGGCGGCAATTGAATTCTTGAGTGTTGCATGTGAAGGGTGTCCGGGTCACTGATGCCAGATGTCAGGGGTGGCACGATATCCGACGGTGCACATGTAATAACAGGTTTCTCTGTTCTTTTTGCTGTGGTGTCACAGGTCCTTTAAGGCTTGGGTGGAGGCTTGGTGAAGATCAGCTTCGGAGATGCCGAAGACGTCGTTTGTTCCGGCGACGTGAATTGAATCGCCGGCGACTAGCAGGAGTTGCTAAGGCGGTTTCGCTTCTGGCCACTCAGAAGCGGGGGGTCCCTCTATCGGGATTCGGTGGTAAAGGTACTCGTCGCCTGTGATTGAGATTACTTGTGGTCCTTCTGGCGGTGGTGGTTCCTCGGTATGTTCAGGTAATTCTGCTGCTTCTCCGAAATCATGCACCATGCCTTCTAACTCTTCCTCTTTTTCCTGTGTTGGCGTATGGATATTGATCCGGAAGAGGAGGTCCACCCCAGCTGGCGCTGCGCGTTTTTCAGTAGGGATCTGCTTCCGCAACGGCCTTAGGGGGGAGCCTCGGAGCTTTGGGAAAGGGTCCTGGTGGTCCCCAACCACCTGGACTCGTTGACGTTCCCCACCCGCCTTCAAAGGGAACTCCTGGCGGGAGCGTCGGTGGACCCCATCCGCCTTGATTATGGTTTGCGGAAGGAGGTTCCGGCACGCCCCAAGCGCCTATGACAACATTAGTGCCCCATCCAGTGGCGGGAGTAGTTCATGTGTTTCCCCATCCTCTAGTGTTGGTTTGCTGTGCTGTTGCTTCCTTCTCTGACGCACCACTGTCCGCTTCTTCTTCCATTGATGCAGGTCCAGTGTCGCCGGGAGCGGAGGTTGAGGTGGTCGGGACGGCAAGTGTACGACAGAGACCATCCGTTCCAGGGCGTTCGAGGCCTGTTTCTTCAAGGTGCGTCCAAGGTGGTGGCCCGGCGGTGGTTGTCTTCAGCAGGAGCGTCCTGTCGTTATCGTCGTCGTTGCCTTGCGACTCGAAGTTAAGTACAAAGACCTTGTCTTCGTCGACTGCCTTGCCGATGTAAGTTTTCTTGTAAAGAAGTTCAAAGCACTTCTCTTCGAAGTTGGTTCGGATCTCAACGCCGCATTTTATGAGTTGTGCTGCAGAGAGAAGGTTGAACTGAAGATCGGCGACGACCCGTAGATCACCGATGTGAATAGTGAAGTTGGTGTCGCTCGACTGCATGTATACTTCTCCGATGT
Source organism: Closterium sp. Naga37s-1 (assembly GCA_947471745.1). Taxonomy (NCBI): domain Eukaryota; kingdom Viridiplantae; phylum Streptophyta; class Zygnematophyceae; order Desmidiales; family Closteriaceae; genus Closterium; species Closterium sp. Naga37s-1. Next base: position 2,567,599 of record CANJKZ010000169.1, on the reverse strand, counting down.
CATAAGCTTTCAGTCGGTTGTTGTTTGCGACGGTTATTTCGCATGGATGTTGCAGTCGCTTTGAGTTGCTGATGAACGTTGTTGATCCCATTAGATGAAGTCCGCAGCAGCTGTCAAGATACCATTTGTTGAAGTTGTCGCGGCTTCGTCGTACAACGTTGGCGATTTTGGGAGTAACGATGCGGTCGAGGTCAACGTAGAAGTTTGAGAGGTCATTCTCGTGGGTTGCGGCAAAGCCAGGATGTGACTCGTAATAAGGTGGGAGAGTTGTCGGCCTTGTGCTCCAGTATCCGATCGTAGGGTCGTTGTCTGGGCTTGGCTTGATGGGATCGATTGGTCCAATCGTCGAGAAGTTGACTCTGTCATAGAAGCGAATGCCTTTGCGGCGCGCCATGCATCTCAAGATTGCCCCCTTTCCCTTGTCCTTGGCAGAAATGCGTGGAGGGACTTGCGAAGTACTTGCAACGGCGGGCGGTGACATTGTTGTTGTTGGTGCCGTCGCTGGTGTTGAAGGGCGAACTGAAGGTTGATGCTGATATCCAGGTGAGTTATTGTTGCGCTTTTTGTTGGCGACCTTGGGCTTGAAGCAACGATCCATCGTGTGGCCTGGTTTCTTGCAGTATTTGCAAAATATCCTCCGTCGCTGGTGTTGAAGGGCGAACCGAAGGTTGATGCTGATATCCAGGTGAAATTTTGTTGCGCTTTTCGTTGGCGGCCTTGCGCTTGAAGCAACGATCCATCGTGTGGCCTGGTTTCTTGCAGGTATTTGCAAAATATCCTTTCTTCTCATGTGACTCCCCTTCAGTTGCGCCAGCGTAGAACACCAATATTTATCTCTTGCCATTTCTTTCGTTGTACAGTTTGATCTCCTGCTGCTCTGAGAGGAGTGTGGCACAGAGGGCAGCTTCGGAAACGCCTCCTCGAGCGCGAAGTAGCGATTTGCATTGTCGCCATTCAGGTCCTAGTTCCGAGAGGACTATAGTGACGAACATGTCGTCAAGGACGTTTCCGCCACACTTCTTTAATATATGGTCCCGCTTTCTCCCCTTTAACCATTTTGGCTGATGTCAGTTGGCCGAGCAGGCGAGTCATTGTTACCGGATCTGTCGCCATGCATATGTTGCGCAGGTATTCCCAAGACACTTGCGCAGGAGCCCACTCCGTCTTGAAGGAGCGGATGCAAAGCTGCTCGGTGGGGGAGAGGTTGCGGAGAAGAACGGTGTACGCGAGGAGAGACTCGTGGTAGAAGAGGTTTTTCTCATGCAGGGTACCTTCTGTCGGAAAGGTAAGACTCCCGTCGTAGTACATCCAGATCTGCGCGGTTGTCGTGAGGAGCTCGAACTCGAAGCTCACGTGTAAAAATCTTTGCCGTCGAATAGGATTGATGTCTTCAGTTTTGATGTTGTGAGAAACTTGTTTTGCAGTGATGCTAACACCTCTGTCTACGCACGCTGTTGATTGTAAGCTGAACCTTGACGATTGTCAAAGGTGAAGGATCTCTCGGAGTTGACGCGTCGGTCTTCTCCTGGAAGGGGGGGTCCGCAACTCCTCTGGCGTAGCTTGAGCCGTCGACGCTCATCGTCTGCTGGCTCTCAAGTGCGCTGATGCGTGCGATGAGTTGTTCTACGACGTTGGCGTTGACGGATGTCACTGCTGACGGCGTGTTTGTTGTTGTTGGTGGTGGTGGGCCCGGGGAGTCTGTTGTAGTCTTCCCTTCAGTCGACATATTGATGCAGACTCCGTAAGGTGTTGTAATGCGTGAATTAATAAGCTGCTGTTCTAGGAAGAACAACAACCTGGCAGACCTTATAGTCCAACCATGCTCTCTTACCATGTTGATATAACCAAGGAATCGATTGTGGATAGGATAAAGCTAGCCAAGTGGGAAGGAGACAATGAAGTATTTTGAGTGACCTTGTTTATAATAAGTCGAAAGGAAACAAGATGAATAAAATATAATTACAGGGGATTTATATAGCATTCCTAGCTAGCCATGTACTATGAGGGGTACATTCCCCTATTAACTGTTTTGCAGACATCGCTACAGTAGCAGTGACTATTGCGATCCTTACGGTTACCATGCTGCAGTGCGTAACATCCGACGACGGTTGCGGGACAGTCAACAGTCGCAACCATTGACTTTCTGCGACTGTTGACCTTCGCGTGACTGTTGACCTTCGCGTGCTCTATACGAGCTAACGCGGTACAGGTACAGACGCGCTACTTCGTTATGAAGCGATGCGCCAAGGAAGAACCTTCGGGAATGTTATAATTAACCATTGGTTATTCCAAATGGTTGCTTATTGTTATTTATCTCACAATCATATCTTTTTTTTACATCCCATCTTTTAAAAGGATATGTGCATGACATAGCTGTGAGAAACCTATTCGAGGGAATGATTGACTAGCATGAGAGTTGTGTACAAGTACTATACCTAATTGGGGTTGTACCCCTTATGGTGTACCCCAGGACAGCCTAGCAAGCACAAATGCAGTTTGACACACCCCCATAGGCTAAGTGGGGGACAAGCAGATGGTCACAAGACCAGTCAAGCAAGAGAGGCAAAGCAAAGCTCAGGGTGGATCACAAGGTCACCACGCAATCTGAGCACAAGCAAGCGGCCACAAGGCCAGTTCACATGCAGAGTTATAATAGCAAGGCAGTACACTGATCACAACCTAGCAAGAGGAAACAAGCAGGTATAAAGATATATATCAGTGTACAACAAGTGCAAGTCAAGCAACCAGCAGGTGAGGCAGAGTGGGCACAAGCCCAAGAGCAGTGCAGAAACGCTGATGATCACCAGACCCAAGGGCCTTGGTGAAGACATCAGCAGTGTTGGCCCGAGAGGCCACGTAAGCAAGGCGCAGCTGACCACGCTGCTGCAGCTCACACGAAAGGAAGTAGCGAAGAGCAATGTGCTTCGTTCTGTGCTCCAGTCTCTGCTCGCGACACAAGGCAAGCATTGCCTTGTTGTCGACGTATAGAACTGGAGGAGAACGAGGCCGCTCCCCCAAGTCGGCCAGCAGGTAGGTCAGCCAGCGTAGCTCCTGTGCAGCCATGGCCCCAGCGTAGATCTCAGCCTCGCAGCTGGAGCTAAGCACAGAAGAAGAACGAGTGGACCTCCACGAGACAGAACCAGAGCCAAGACTGAAGGTGTAACCCCGTGACGAACGCTGAGTCGCCTGGTCGTCGGCCCAAGAAGCGTCGGAGTGTCCTGTGAGGACCACTGAACCCCGTCCTCCAAGCACGAGCCCCATGCCCGATGTACTGCACAAGTAACGCAGTACCCTCTTCGCAGCATCAAAGGGCACCTTTCCGTGTCTACCAGGTGCCACGTAGCGAGCCAGGAGGCTGAGAGGGTACGCGAGGTCAGGTCGTCTGCACGTCATCAGGTACATGAGGCAACCCACAAGCTCTGGGTACGGACCACTCGGCTCTACGGAATCGTCCGAAGGTGGAGCTGAGAGCGAGTGGCCGGTAGACAGAGCAGTGGGCTGTGGCGATGAGTACGGGAAGACAAAACGTTGGAGGACCTGGTGCACCATGTGTGACTGAGTCAGGGTGATGGTGCGCCGTGCTCTGTCCCAGGTGATCTGCAAGCCAATATAGCTCCGCAGCTCACCCATGTCAGTGCAGGTGTGTCTCTCCTGCAGCTCCGCCTTCACTAGGGCCAGCGGCGCTGTGTCGGCAGTAGCAAAGACCAAGTCGTCGACGTACACGAGAACGTAGAACGACGGCAGGGTAGTGTCGGTGCGCAGAAACAGCGACGGGTCAGCAGTCGAAGGAGCAAACCCAAGAGCCGCAAGTGTCGTCCTCAGTGTGTCGTGCCACTCGTGAGGTGCCTGACGGAGGCCGTACACTGGTCGCCGTAGGCTCCACTGGGTACCCTCAGGAAACGACCCAGTGAAGCCAGGAGGACGACGTAGCCAGATGGCCTCGTGAAGGCTACCCTGCAAGAAAGCTGTCGAGAAGTCGAGGGAGTGCAGCTCGTAGTCACGATGAGCTGCAACGTGTAGCAACACCCGAAGAGTGGTCATCTTCGGGATGGGGGAGAAGGTCTGAAAGAAGTCGACCCCCTCACGCTGACTGAAGCCTCGAGCAACGTAACGTGCCTTGAAGACAGGCGGAGAACCCGGCGGCCGCTTCACCCTGAAAATCCACATGCCACTGACGATGTTCGCCCCAGGTGGGGGAACCTCGTCGACGTAGGTGCCTGTGGACTTCCAGGAAGCCATCTCTGCGTCCATGGCTGTCTGCCACTGAGAGGAGTACTCACCCGAGATCTCCTCTCTGTAAGAGCGCGGGGTGGGGATGTCAAGTGCATCCGGGTCTCCCTCAGGGGCAAGCAGCATGGTTGCAAGATGAGGTGAAGCGGCCGCAAGACACTCCAGCTCCTCCTGTCTGTCCTCAAGAACGTCACAGCCAAGGGCAACCTCACCCCCGACGAACGGAGGTCAGGCAGGGTCAGTGTCAGTAACAAGACTCGCAAGGTAGTCTAGGCGGCGCAGTAACTCGAATACCAGCACCGCTAGCATCAGCACCCCCCAGAACCAGTAACTCCAGCACCAGCAACCCCAGAACCAGCACCTCTAGCAGTAGCACCCTCAGAACCAGCACCTCCAGCATCAACACCCGTAGAGTCCATTGTGACATTCTGCGGCTGGTCCAGAGGTTTTTGCTTCTGTGAGGATGGTATAAGGGACTGAGGTGAAGGTGACGACTCAGGAGGCACAACTGAGGGATGTATGGTGGCATGTGACACAACAAACAGGGCAGGACTTGGGGGGGTGGTGGGACTAAGAGGAGTGGGAGTGAAGAAGAGGAGAGGTGGGGGTACTGGGGTACCTCGACAAGGGTAACGTATGTAGAAGGACACTGACGCGTCAAAGGTGACATCAAAAGAGTGAAATAATAGGTGGGAAGAGGGGTGGTAGAACAGACAGTCCAAGACATAAACCGGAAAACCAAGGAAGTTACAAGGAAGAGTGCTGGCCGAGAGCTTGTCCGCGTGAGGATCGTGGACATGCGCAAGGCAGCCCTAGACTTGAAACACGCTTGCGACACCAGGTGACCCAGTCTAGATACGGGTCGGTGAATTCTGTGGGCGCGAGACACGAGGCCACAGGTTCGGCTTATGTGTGGCGTAGGGGACCACAAACGATCATGGAGGTGCAGGCGATCTCCACGATCAAGCCTATGTGTTGCTCGACCTATTCTGTTGCGGCGAGTCTGGAAGCGTGAAAGATTGGGTGATGCCCTTGCTCACTACAGAACTGGGTAAGATGGCGGGAGATGAACTCACCACCCTTGTCGGAGTGCAGACAAAGCACAAGAAGGTCATGCTGGGCCCATGTAGCCAGTAACCACGGGATGAGAGCATCAGGCATGTCAGCCTTCAGCTCGAAGGCAAACACCATGGTGTAGCGGGAGAAGTCATCTACAAGAAGCAGCGCTCCTGTCGCGGCCCAGCTACCAAGGCAGGGCCCCAGATGTCCAAGTGCAAAGTCTGAAGTGGTGAAGTGGCGGGCGGAAGCGAGTACAAATGAGGGGCGGCGCACTGCGACCCTCAATGCAAGGTGTGCAAGGAGGAGCAAATGCCGAAGGGAGCCGGGGGAGCGATAGTGGGAGACCTGAGACAATACGGTGCCTAGCCATGTGATGCAGACGTGGGAGTGCAGGGTGACCCAAACGGCAGTGCCCTAGGAGGGACAGGTGGGTGAGTGACCGACAAGAGCACGACGCAGCTACCTGACCAGACCCAGACACATGGGGGGACGCAGTGTGCAGGGTGTAGAGACCTAACGCGGGCTCCCAGGGAAACGTGGCAAGCTGTGCCCGGGTGGTAGCGTCCGTGAAGGTCAGAAACCTCTCGTGTCCAAAAAACGTAGTAGTGACACCAAGGTCATGAAGACGTCCAAGACCCGCCAAGTTCCCTGGAGAAAGAGGGGATGTGGAGACCTATGAGCGAACCTGAGGGGACGGCCGCGAACGAGAGCGTGGTAAGAACTGCGAGTGACTGTCTGGTCCAAACGTGGGTTTGGCAAAAGAAGTCGCGACTTGCGCTGGAAGCGGTGAAACGGTGGTGTGGTCACGGAAGAATTACTAGGACGCATTGGAGTCAAGTGTGAAGGAAACGGACGCGTCAGCAGTAAGCGCACATGGGCTAGCAACACTACAAGCTCCTACTCTTGAAACAGGCAAAGATTCTAGTCTACACACTGGTAGTAAAATGATATAGCAACACTATGGTCAACATAGTACAAAGCATATTAAACATCAGTCATGTCCGTGGAAAAATAAGGGTAACCACGACGCAAGAATGAGGGCTAGTGCGAAGGAACCGCCTCCGGCTCAAAACAGTCGCGGTACAGGTCGTCGGGGTGGCGGAAGCTTCGCAGTGCGGAGTGGTCAAGAAGCTCGTAGACAGTGTCGGTACTAGCAGGGTCCGGTGCCACGGGGAGGCGCCCCCTAACTGCCAAGGCCACCACCATGGCCGACACTCCCCAGACCACCAGGTCCCCACAGATGTTGAGGGCCCACTGCTGAAAAGGTGCTGCACTTGCAGCGGCGACTACACCTGCTGCTGCTGCTGCCATACATGTTGCTCACCGTCTGACGCTACTGCTGCTGCTGCTGAACCCCCACCACACTCCCAGCTAGTGCCTCCTCCAGTCAAGACCTGCAATCCCGGCACCGCCGTTAGTGTTGGCTTCTCCAGAAGTACCAACACCACCACCGCCTCCACCTCCTCCACCTCCCCCATTTTTCCCACCCTTCTTACCTCCCTTGACACACCGCCAGAGGCAGCAACGGCTGCAGTTTCCCCAATAGCTGGGGACTCATCAGTAACAAGAGATGCATTAAAGGTGGGGATTTAAGGCAGAGCACACCCCTCAAAGGGACGGGGGACTACTGCAGCAGTAGAGGAGGCAACGGAGCGAAGTCGCTCCTTGGTCTCATTGAGACTAGACTCGATGGTGAGCTCATTGGGGTGTCTTAGTGCAAAGAGACACCCTAAAAATGGAGCAGACTACGTGGGAGTCTACGGGTTGTTCAGGGTGATCGTTGCGTTGTTTAACACTCGTGCAAGTTCGTTCTGCTCGTAGGTGAAATTGGCAAGAGTTTTACTAGCAAAAGTTGGAAGAACAAGCATGCAATGGCATGACAAAGTCGATATACAAGGAACACAACACACGTAGCAACCTAACAAGTTGGCTTCCAGCGCAGCATGAAAGCAGCTTGCCAACCCCGCAAGATGGCGGCGTGCCAGTGCCGCTGGAAGGCGGCGTACCAACGCCGCAGTATGGCAGCTTGCTAGCATCGCACCAAGGCGGCATGCCACTGCTTCACCAAGGCGACCTGCAAGCGTTGCAGCCGCATGTGAATATGTGCATACAGGTGTACACGTACAAGTAGGTGCAGGTTAAGTGCGAGTGTTGACGAACCTAAACCGGAGGTTACGCGCTGTACCAAGTAACTTCAGGCATCGGAAGAGAGACAGCTTGGGAAAGTCAACAATCGAGAAGTCAAGTGCTCGGAGTGTTGACGAACCTGACCTGCCGCTACTTTATCGATGCTTGTAATACGGTTAGAAAAAGGGAAATGTACCCCACATAATATATGACTAGCTAGGACTATATATTTCCATGTACTAATGCCATTTTATTATTATCTTGTCATTTACGGTACATTCACTATGAACAAGGTCCCTTAAATACCTCCAGTGGAATAAATCACGAGGACCTTATCGTGTTCAAGCGATCCCTGGCTTATTCTAACAAAACCCCTTGGATTGAAATCAACGAGAGTTAAGTAATTCAAATACTGGAAAGTGAGCAAAATATGATTCTTCAATTAGGTTGGCGTGTATGGGGAAACCCCAAGTTTTGGGTAATTTCAGGTGTGTTACATTCCTAAATAGTGAGAAAAGTAGAATGAGGATGAATGAACTATGAATGAAGTGAGTACATATGGGAAACCCTAATTGGGTTGTACCCCCTATGGGATACCCCACTATAGCCTACACAACAGCATAAGCTATATATATGTTCTGACACACCCCCATAGGCAAAGTGGGGGAGAACAAGGGGTCACAAGACCAGTCAAGCAAAGCAGAGCAAGCTCAGGGTGGATCACAAAGTCACCACACAGTCCGAGCACAACGACAGGGCAACAGGGCCAGTTCACATGCAGGAGTACACATATATATATAGAGCTAGACAAGCAAGAGCAGGAATATATATGTGACAGTACAAGCAAGGTCAAGAAGAGAGCAAGTGAGGCAAGACAGGTACAAGACCCAGCTGGGTGCAGAAGCGCTGATGGTCACAAGGCGCAAGTGCCTTGGTGAACACATCAGCAGTGTTGGCCTCAGAGGCCACGTACGCAAGTCGCAACTGACCACGCTGCTGCAGCTCACGAGCAAGAAAGTAACGGAGAGCAATGTGCTTCGTTCTGTGCTCCAAGCGCTGCTCTCGACACAAGGCCAGCATGGCCTTGTTGTCTACGTACAACACTGGAGGAGAACGAGGCGGCTCTCCAAGGTCAGTCAGCAGGTAGGTGAGCCAGCGAAGCTCCTGTGCAGCCATGGCCCCGGCGTAGATCTCAGCCTCACAACTGGAGCTGAGAACAGAGGACGAGCGAGTAGCCCGCCACGAGACAGAGCCGGAACCAAGACTGAAGGTGTAACCCTGCGACGACCGCTGTGTAGCCTGGTCGTCTGCCCAAGAAGCGTCCGCGTGCCCAGTGAGGACCACTGGACTCCGCCCTCCAAGCACTAGCCCCATGCCCGACGTACTGCACAAGTAGCGCAACACCCTCTTCGTTGCAGCCATGTGCTCTGGTCGGTGTCTCCCAGGAGCAACATAGCGAGAAAGAATGCTAAGAGGGTATGCAAGGTCAGGTCGTGTGCAGGTCATCAGGTACATGAGGCAGCCAACAAGCTCTGGGTACGGGCCACTCGACTCTACGGACTCATCCGAAGGCAGAGCTGAGAGCGAGTGGCGAGTAGACAGAGGAGTGGCCTGAGGCGAGGAGTACGTGAAGCCGAAGCGCTGAAGGACCTGCTGCACCATGTGTGACTGAGTCAAGGTAATGGTGCGGCGTGCTCTGTCCCGAGTGATCTGCAAGCCAAGGTAGCTGCGCAGTTCACCCAGGTCTGTGCACGTGTGTCTCTTCTGCAGCTCGGACTTCACGTAGGCTAGTCCAGCAGTGTCAGCTGTGGCAAAGACCAAGTCGTCGACGTACACGAGGACGTAGAACGGCGGCAAAGAAGTGTCGGTGCGCAGAAACAACGACGGGTCAGCAGTAGAGGGAGCAAACCCAAGAGCCGCAAGCGTAGTCCTCAGTGTGTCGTGCCACTCACGCGGTGCCTGGCGGAGACCGTAGACTGGCCGTCGGAGGCTCCACTGGGTGCCAGGAGGAAAAGTCCCAGTGAAGCCAGGTGGACGGCGCAGCCAGATCTCCTCGTGCAGGCTACCCTGCAAGAAAGCAGTACTGAAGTCAAGAGAGTGGAGCTCGTAGTCGCGCTGAGCGGCTATGTGCAGCAGCACCCGAAGAGTGGTCATCTTCGGGGTGGGAGAGAAGGTCTGAAAGTAGTCAACTCCCTGCCGCTGACTGAAGCCACGAGCGACGTACCGCGCCTTGAAGACAGGTGGAGAGCCCGGCGGCCGCTTCACCCTGAAGATCCACATGCCACTGACGATGTTCGCCCCAGGAGGGGGAACCGCGTCAACGTAGGTGCCTGTGGACTTCCAGGACGCCATCTCTGCATCCATAGCTGCCTGCCACTGAGAGGAGTAGGGACCCTCTACGGCCTCCGCGTAAGAGCGCGGAGTCGGGATGTCTAGTGCATCCGGGTCTCCCTCAGGGGCAAGTAGTACGGACGCGAGATGAGGTGAAGCAGCAGCCAGACACCTGAACTCCTCCTGCCTGTCCTCAAGGACGTCCGTGCCAAGAGCACACTCACCCCCGACGGACGGAGGACAGACAGACGCAGACTCAGCAACAAGACCGGCAGCGTAGTCTAGACGACAGCGAGCAGCAAAGTCGACGAGCTCAGCAACAAGCGCAGACGCAGCAGTGGACTCAAAAGAGGGGTCAGTGACGACAGTAGCAAGGAGACGTGTGACAGCAGGACTGGCAGCACGAAGAGAGTCCGACTCCGGGTCAGGAAGAGCAGGAAGAGAGGACTCAGGAGGAGAAGGCAAAGGGGCACGCAGAGGAGCAGTGGACGGACGCAGAGACATCCGGTGCGTGCCAGGGACAGGAGGAGGACGCTGACGCGAACCACGACCACTAGTGCGAGCAGCACGGACAGGCGACGCAGGGCGAGACGCAGGCTCACGACGCTCAGCAAGACCTCCAGTAGGACCAGTGTAGGGAGAAGGAGCGGGCAGTGGGGAGGCCGGCTGTAACTGTAACTGTGACAGGACAGGCTGTGGACACTCTAAGGGAGGAGGAGGACCAGTAGAAGGCGGGAGACCAAGAACCTGCTGAAGGAGCGGAACGAAGTACGGTCTAGGCCGCGCGGCGACTCCAGACACAGCAGGGACAGCACCAGTACCCCCAGCGGCAGCACCAGCGCCAGCAGCACCTCCAGCTCCAGGACCTCCAGCAGCACCAGTAGCACCCCCAGCAGGACCGCCTCCAGGACCGACAGCAGTAGCCTCAGCGCCAACGCCCTCAGCAGCTCCAGCTCCAGCACCTCCGGGACCCGCGGCACCAGCACCCTCAGCAGCCGAAGAACCTCCAGCTCCAGCAGCACGCCTCCAGCGCCGGGCAAACCACTCGCGCAGCTCCTGTGGAGAGAGGGGCTCCCGCCGAGGCGAAGCACCCGGAGAACCGCCAGGTCCCGCACCGCCAGACGCCACAAGGGGAGGTCCAGTGGCCGCAGGCTCCGCAGCTCCAGGCTCAGCACCTCCAGACGCAGCACCCCCTGGCTCAGCACCCCCAGTAGCAGCACCCCACGGCTCAGCACCCCCAGACTCCGCACCCCCAGGCTCAGCACCCCCAGTCGCAGCACCCCCAGGCTCAGCACTCCCAGACTCCGCACCCCCAGGCTCAGCACCCCCAGTCGCAGTACCCCCAGGCTCAGCACCCCCAGACTCAGCACCCCCAGCAGGACCAGAGTCACCAGCAACCTCGACCGGCTCGACTGCGTCTACCTGGGACACACCTGAAGGGGCAGGACCCTGAGGGGGAAGGGGGTCTACCGGGGGGGGACCTGGCACAAGGAAGTGCGGTGGCGGGGGGAGGGAAGGAGTGCGGTAGGGGAAGAGGCGGTAGAAGGGGACTGACTCGTCGAACGTGACGTCCTGGGAGGACAGAACACGACGAGAGGAGGGGTGGTAGAACTGCCACCCTGGAGCGTCAGGGGGGAAGCCGAGGAAGACACAGGGAGCAGCACGAGGGGACAGCTTGTCCGCAGACAAGTCGCGGACAAACGCCCGAGATCCCCAGACACGGAACGCAGACGCATCGCCGACCTTCCCCGTCCACAGCAGAGCTGGGGAGGTCTCCGGCCGGGAGACCCTGGGGTGAAGGTTGATCTGATGCGCCGCGTACCGAACCGCAAACGGCCACAGAAAATGGGGGGCAGCCGCATGCATCATGGACGTACGAGCGACGTCCATGACCATGCCAATGCGGCGCTCAGCAATCCCATTTTGCTGTGGAGAGTCCGGAAGCGTAAAGGTCTGGCGGATGCCTCGTGCACGACAGTAGGCTCGCAGAAGGCCAGAGGAGAACTCTCCACCTCGGTCAGAGTGCAGACGCAGAACAGGAAAGTCCGAGCCGAAGCTCCTCCTGAGCTGGAGACGAGCTGCGCGGATCCAGTCGATCAACACCTCAGTGACATCACCCTTGCTGCGCAAGGGGAAGACTGTGGTGTAGCGCGAGTAGTCGTCAACCACCAGCAGGAAGTAGCGCTCGTGACCCTGCCCACGGACGCGGGCGGGGCCCCACACGTCCATGTGAAGCGTCTGCAGAGGAGCCTCTGTCGGGGGAAACTGAGAGGAGTGAGGGGCAGCCCGGAGCCGCCCCTCGACACAGGGGACACAAGAAGGTCCGGGTCCCGAAGGGAGGGGAGGGAGAGACCGGGGAAGACCAGAGACAAGGACACGGGAAGCCATGCCCCGAAGACGAAGCAAGGAGGGGTGGCCAAGACGGTGGTGCCACAGGAGAGTCTCGTGAGACAGGCGGCGACACGAGCAGGGGGCAGACTCAGGACCAGACCTGGACGCAGCAGCAAACACCTGACCCGACGCAGCTACCTGGCCAGACGCAGGGACAGGAGGAGACTCAGTGGTCAGGGTGTAGAGACTCGACCCCGGCCGACGCGAAAACGTGGCCAGGTGTCGGCCTGTGCGGGCGTCCGAGCAGTGGGTCACCCGCTGACTCGCAGGAGTAAACTGGTGAACCCCCGCATCCTGCAGGTCAGCACCACTCACCAAGTTCGTCGAGAACGAGGGGAGGTACAGACCAGACAAGGTGCCCGAGGGGGCAGCCGGACACGGGAGGACAGTGGAGAAGTGAGAGAGGACAGGACCCCCAGAGGGGTCAGCCAGGGAGACTGCAACCGGCCGGCCAAGCGGCGTGAGTGTGGTGCGGTCTCGAAAGAAGGAGCGAGAAGCCCCTGAGTCAAGTGTGAAGGTGAGGGAGGCCGAAGCCGACGCAGTACCTGAGAGCGCAGCCTCACCAGTACCTGAGAGTGCAGACGCACTGGCACCTAGAGCAGCAGCCGCAGTAGTACCTGGCGCAGCAGTACCAATGCCCGGGTCGGGCGGGAAACACTGGTAACAGTCACCCTCCTCACTAATAGTCACAGCATACATGGCAGCAAGGATAGCATCAAAGTCAAGATCAAAGACAGCTACGCCAGCCCTAGACAGCTCTCCCCAACGGGGAATCTCACTGGCCTCGGGGAACTGCTGACGCCAAGCGTCCGTCAGGCGGGCAAAGCAGCGCTGAGTGGGGTGCGCACCCCCACACTGCTCACCCGCTCGGTCACCGGAACGAAGGACGTAGGTGCATGGACCAAAACCCCCACCCCGCTGACGCTGCGTGTACCACTCACGGAGCTGCTGGGGCGGGGGGATGTCCCGCGAACGCTGCTGCTGCTGCTGCTGCTGCTGACGCTGGCCACCACCAGGGCCGCTACGCTGCGGGGCACCACCCCGACCAGCTCCACCCCCTCCGCCACCGCTGCCTCCACCTCCACCACCAGCGCTGCCTCCGCTCCCACCGCTGCCGCCACCGACGCCTCCTCCTCCGCTGCTGCCACCTCCACCACCGCCCCCGCCACCACTCCCACCGCCACCCCCACTCCCTCCTCCGCCTCCACCGCCTCCTCCACCGCCCCCGCCAGCTCCACCCGCGCCCTTGCCCCCCTTGCCCCTGCCAGGGCGGCGTCTCCCGCTAGGGGCAGACGCCGCGCAGACCGACTCAAGACCAAGCAGGTCGGCAGCAGCAGCAGAGGCAACAGAGGGCAGCAGGGGGGAAGGAGAACACCCCTCAAAGATGGGGGTGCGAGGGTCACCACGAGAGGCTCCTACAGCGACGATGCTCTTCTCCGCCGCCAGGAGGGACTTCTCGAGGAGGTCGACAGTGAGAGTGGTGGGACAGACCGAGAGGTAGTGGTCCCTGACTACGCGAAGGGAGTCAGGGAGGCGTGTGACGATGTAATAGAGAGTGATGTACATGGGGGGGGGGTTCTTGGCGCAGAACTCAGCAGGAAGGGCGGCGCGGTAGCGAGTGTCACTAGTGCGGAGGTGCGTAATGAGGTCAGCGACAGTGGGAAAGGCAGCAAGGTCAGGAAAGAGGTACGGTAGCATGAGGCGGCTCAGGGCAGCAGTGGCAGGGGAAGAGTAGCGCGCAACTACAGCGTCGTACAAGGTCTGAGCACTCTTGTACTGACTAAAGTGCGCGCGCTCAGTGGTAGGCAGGTGGCGACGCACAGCAAGACGTGCAGCAGCATCGCGGGTGGCCCACTGAGAGCGAACAGTGGGGTCAGCATCAGTAGCAGGGGCAGGAGAGGCGCCAGAGGTGAGGTCAAAGAGGGAAAGACCGTCCGCCCTATCGCACTGTAAGAACAGCTGCAGGTCGTCGACCCAGACCTCAAAGTCAATGGCTCGACCCTCAGCGTCAAAAGCGAGGACGCTAGGGGTAGCCATGACGACGACAGACGAGCAGTGCAAGCAGTAGGGGAAGGGCACGCAGTGCCAGTGGGGCTGTGCTCACCGGACAGGGCAGGTCGGGCGGCCCGGCAGTAGGGCGGCTCGGCTGCTCAGCGGCTCGGCGGCAGTGCGGCTCGGCGCCCGGGCGGCTCGGCGGCAGGGCGGCTCGGCTCCCGGGCGGCTCGGCGGCAGGGCGGCTCGGCTCCCGGGCGGCTCGGCGGCAGGGCGGCTCGGCTCCCGGGCGGCTCGGCGGCAGGGCGGCTCGGCTCCCGGCGGTTCTGCTGCTAGGCGGCTCCCGCAGGTAGGGCGGCGGTTGGGCCGCAGGTAGGGCGGCGGTCGGGCCGTAGGTAGGGCAGCGGGCTGGCCGCAGGTAGGGTGGCGGGCGGGCCGCAGGCAGGGCGGCGGTAGGGCCGCAAGTAGGGCGGCGGGCAGGCCGCAGTTAGGGCGGCGGGCGAGCCGCAGGTAGGGCGGCGAGTAGGCCGCAGGTAGGGCGGCGTGGGGCCGGGACGGGCGGCGCGCGGGCGTCGAGGGGCCGGGACGGGCGGCGCGCGGGCGTCGAGGGGCCGGGACGGGCGGCGCGCGGGCGTCTAGGGGTCGGTCCGGGTGGCGCGCGGGCGTCTAGGGGCCGGGACGGGCGGCGCGTGGGCGTCGAGGGGCCGGGACGGGCGGCGCGCGAGCGTCTAGGGGCCGGGACGGGCGGCGCGCGGGCGTCTAGGGGCCGGGACGGGCGGCTCACGGGCGGCGAGGGGCCGGGACGGGCGGCGCGCGGGCGTCGAGGGGCCGGGACGGGCGGCGCGCGGGCGTCGAGGGGCCGGGACGGGCGGCGCGCGGGCGTCTAGGGGCCGGGACGGGCGGCGCGCGGGCGTCTAGGGGCCGGGACGGGCGGCGCGCTGGCGTCTAGGGGCCGGGCCGGGTGGCGCACTGGCGTCTAGGGGCCGGGACGGGCGGCGCGCGGGCGTCTAAGGGCCGTGACGGGCGGCGAAAGGGGCCACTAGGGGCCAAGAGAGAGGGAAGCGCGACTCGGGTAGGGGCAGAGTGCGCTCCGGGCAGGAAAAAAAAAACGGTGGGCCCTAGGAACAGTTCCCACGAGGGAACCTGCTCGATACCATGAGAAAAGTAGAATGAGGATGAATGAACTATGAATGAAGTGAGTACATATGGGAAACCCTAATTGGGTTGTACCCCCTATGGGATACCCCACTATAGCCTACACAACAGCATAAGCTATATATATGTTCTGACAAATAGGACTTAGGACGCGTTGAAAGTGCAAATATCGCAGGATCGTCTGCATATATCGATCCCCACAATCGAGTGGGTAGATCGTTTGGCGAAACGTGGCGACCGCGGCGTTGTAACGATCGCGGCTGAAAATTGACAGATTTCCCGCGAACAGTGATTAGTCGCATTCTCACACTGTACAGAAATTTTGGCCAGAAAGCGTACTGTAGCATGGTTACAGCTAAGTTAATAGGGTAACCGATCCGCACATCGATCGCGACTGACGATCGATCGTCTACTTTCACCGCGTCCTTAGCCAGGGATCGGCTCAGGGTTGATCGCAGGTAGTTTGTTGCAGCGAAATTGTTTGGAAAATGACTGAGATGATAATAGCAATGCATACATCGAGATATATATGAGTACAAAGGGAAAACGAAACGTCCTATCTAGCCATGTACTTTAAAGGGTGCATTCCCTTATTACAGCGAATTCAAACCGTGCAGCACGGGAACCTGTTTCAAACCTGTTCCCGCCATTTTCACTTCGAATGTTTCTGCCTGCATTGGTCTCGATCTGACGGTTGCAGATGTCGCTTCGACTCTTCTGACTCCTCGACTTCGTACTCGGTAAAGTCGGCTCCTGTAGCAAACAGGAATGTGTCAAACTCATATGCTGCTTATTGTATAGGCTATAGTGGGGTATCCCATATGGGGTACAACCCAATTAGGGTTTCCTACTTGTACCCATCTTGCTGCTAGTTCATCCATTCTCGTTCGTTATTCTGACATGGTTTCAGAGCAGGTCCTCTCCTAGGACCGGTTTTTTTTAGGGCCCACCGAATCGCGCTACCCCACGAGTCGTGCCACCCTGTTCGTGCCGCGCTGCCCTGTCCTGCCATGCGTCGCGCTGCCCACGCAGGCCCTGCCCTGCCCTGCCCTGCCAGCGCGCAGCTCGCTGCTGCGCCGCCGCCCTGCCCGCGCGCCGCTCACTGCCGCGCTCTCTGCCCTGCCCTCGCGCCGCGCGCCGTCGCATCGCCTTGCCCGCGCGCCGCTCGCTGTGCCGCGCCGCCCTGCCCGCGCGCCGCTCACTGCAGCGCGCCATGCCTTGCCCGCGCGCCGCGCGCCGCTGCGTCGCCCTGCCCGCACGCCGCGCGCCGCGCCGCGCTGCCCTGCCCGCGCGCTGCCCGACGCCGCGCGCCCTGCCCTGCCCGCGCGCCGCTCACTGCCGCGCGCCCTGCCCTGCCCGCACACCGCGCGCCGCCGCGTCGCCCTGCTCGCGCGCAGCTCGCCACGCAGCTCGCCGCGCCGCGACGCCCTGCCCGCGCGCTGCTCGCCGCCGCGCGCCCTGCCCTGCCCGCGCGCCGCTCGCCGCCGTGCGCCCTGCCTTGCCTGCGCGCCGCTCGCCGCCGCGCGCCCTGCCTTGCCCGCGCGCCGCTCGCCGCCGCGCCGCCCTGCACTGCCCGCGAGCCTCCCTGCTTGCCGCCGCCCTTCCCTGACCGTGCGCCGCCCCGACCTACCCCTGTGCTGGTCGCACATCTCCTTCCGTTTCCCGCTATGGCGTCTCTTCGAGGTAGCGGTGGGAGTGGTGACGGCGGTGGTGGCAGCAGTGGGAGTGGTGGCGGCGGCCGTAGTGGCAGTCTCGGTGGAGCTGTTCGGTGGGGAGTTTCTGGCGGTGGCCAGATGCAGCTCCAGCGAAGTCCGCGCGAGTCCCTCACGCCCCAGCAGCTTAGTGAGTGGTTCGCTAGTTGGAGTAGTGGAGGCGGCCGTCGTGGCAGTCGCAGTGGAGCTGTTCAGTCGGGAGTTTCTGGCGTTGGCCAGATGCAGCTGCAGCGGCGTCCGCGCGAGACCCTTACGCCCCAGCAGCTTCGTGAGTGGTACGCTCAGAGTAGGGGGTCTCGGAGTACTCATCGCTGCCCGTACGTCATTCGCACAGGTGATCGGGCTGGTCAGACTTGCGGGATAGTTGGTCACACACAGTCCCGCTGCTTCGCCTGTCTGAGCGACGCCTGGCGTGCAGAGTTTGGCGACGCGGCTGAGCTCCCCCGCTGGCTGGAGCTGCTTAGGCAGAGGGTGGATATTTTTGCTCTTGAGTATGATGCTATCCTCACAGAAATGTATGCATTGACTGTTAGTGCTGAGGGTGGCTTTTACCTATGTGTGCTGCCCGACCCAGGTATAGAGTCTGATGCTCTAGGTGCTAGTGAGTCTGCTGCTCTAGGTCCTGGTGAGTCTGCTCTCTCTGGTACTGCGCCTGCTGCGGCCTTGCACACTTTCACGCTTGACTCAGGTGCTTCCCGCTGTTTCTTCCGCGATAGTACCACGGTCACACCACTCCCTGCACCTCTTGCAGTCTCTCTGGCTGACCCCTCTGAGGGCCCAGTCCTTGCACGTTCCTCCACTGTTCTCCCGTGTCCGGCGGTTCTATCTGGCTCACTGTCAGGTCTTCACCTCCCCTCGTTCTCTACGAACTTGGTGAGCAATGCAGTCCTTGAGGATGAATGGGTTGACACCTTCACCCCTGGCGGACAGCGTGTGGCGATCTGTACGTGCTCCCGGACTGGCCAGCACCTGGCCACGTTCACCCGTGCGCCTGGGTCGAGTCTGTACACACTGACTACTGTGTCTCCTCAGGTAGCTACGTCTGCGTCTACGTAAGGTCAGCTAGCGGCCCCCTGCTTGTGTCGCGCCCTGTCACACTGGACGCTCCTTTGGCACCACCGCCTTGGTCACCCCTCCGTGCAGCGCCTCCATGGCATGCACTCCCGTGTCCTTGTCTCTGGTCTCCCCAGGTCTCTGCCTCCCCTCCCACCCTCGCCTGCCCCTCCCTGCCTTCCCTGTGTCGAGGGGCGGCAGCGCGCTGCTCCCCACTCCTCCTCGTTTCCCCCGACGACTGCTCCCCTGCAGACTCTGCACATGGACGTGTGGGGCCCAGCCCGCGTCCGTGGACAGGGCCGCGGGCGCTACTTTCTGCTGGTCGTTGACGACTACTCGCGTTACACCACGGTCTTCCCCTTGCGCAGCTAGGGGGAGGTCCCTGATGTTTTGATCCCTTGGATCCGCGCTGTCCGTCTCCAGCTCCGCGAGCGGTTCCACACGGACCTTCCAGTCCTGCGTCTGCGCTCTGACAGAGGTGGTGAGTTTTCCTCCGACCTCTTGCGGGAGGGCATTCTCCAGTCGTTCACGCTTCTGGCCTCTCCGCAGCAGAATGGGGTTGCTGAGCGCCGCATTGGCTTAGTCATGGAGGTCGCTCGTACCTCCATGATCCATGCGGCTGCCCCCCATTTTCTGTGGCCGTTTGCGGTCCGGTATGCTGCGCATCAGCTCAACCTCTGGGCCCGTGTCTCCTTGCCGGAGACCTCGCCTACACTGCGTTGGACGGGGAAGGTTGGCAATGCATCGGTGTTGTGGGTTTGGGGTTCTCGTGCCTTTGTCCGCGATACGTCCGCGGACAAGCTCTCCGCCCGCGCCATTCCCTGTGTCTTCTTTAGTTTTCCCCCTGACGCGCTTGGCTGGCAGTTTTACCACCCCACCTCGCGCCGTGTCCTGCCCTCTCAGGACGTCACGCTCGACGAGTCGGTTCCCTTTTACCGTCTCTTCCCCTACCGCACTGCCCCTCTCCCCCCCCCTGCCGCTCTTCCTCGCACCAGGACCTGCTCCGGTAGACCCCCTCCCCCCTTAGGGTCCTGCTCCCTCAGGTGTGTCTCAGGTAGACCCTGTCGAGCCTGTCGAGGTAGCTGTCGACTATGGTGCTGCTGGGGGTGGTGCTGCTAGGGGTGCTGCGTCTGGGGGTGCTGAGCCTGAGCGTGTGGAGCCGGGGGTTGCTGAGCCTGAGCGTGTGGAGCCGGGGGGTGCTGAGCCTGAGCGTGCGGAGCCTTGGGGTGCTGAGCCTGAGGGTGCGGAGCCTGGGGGCGCTGAGCCTGAGCGTGCGGAGCCTGGGGGTGCTGAGCTTGGGGGTGCTGAACCTGAGCGTGCTGCGCCTGGAGGTACTTTGTCTACTGGAGGTTCTCCGGGTGCCTCGTCACGGCAGGAGACTCTCTCTCCACCGCAGCTGCGCGAGTGGTTTGCTCGGCGCTGGAGCCTTCGGAGTGACGCTCCTAGAGCTGGGGGGCCTGCCGCTGGAGACCCTGGAGCTGGAGGCGCTGGAGCTGGAGGTACCGGAGGTGCTGGAGCTGCTGGTCCTGGGAGTGCTGGAGGTACTGGAGGTTCTCCGGGTGCCTCGTCCCGGCGGGAGCCTCTCTCTCCACCGCAGCTGCGCGAGTGGTTTGCTCGGCGTTGGAGTCTTCAGAGTGGCGCTGCTGGAGCTGGGGGGGCTTCCGCTGGAGGCCCTGGAGCTGTAGGCCCTGGAGCTGCTGGTCCTGGAGGTGCTGGAGGTGCTGGAGCCGCCGGTCCCGGAGGTGCTCGTACAAGAGGTACTGGAGCTGCTGGAGCTGGAGGTGCTGCAGGCGTTGGAGGTGGAGGAGCTGGAGCTGGAGCTACTGGAGGTACAGGAGCTGTTGGAGCCGGAGGCACTTGAGCAGGAGCTGGTGGTGCTACTGGAGTTGGAGCTGGAGACCCTGGAGCTGGAGGTGCTGGCCTTGGGGGTGCTGGTGCTGTCAGTGCTGGTTCTGGAGGCGCTGTGCGGCCGCGACCGTACTTCGTTCCACTGCTTCAGCAGGTTCTTGGTCTCCCGCCTTCTACTGGCCTTCCTCCTCCCTTAGTGTGTCCACCGCTTGACCAGTCGCAGTCGCAGTTACAGCCAGCCTCCCCACTGCCTGCTCCTTCTCCTTACACTGGGCCGATAGGAGGTCTTGCGGAGCGTCGTGAGCCTGAGCCTCGTCCTGCGTCGCCGGTTCGAGCTGTACGCACTGGTCGTCGTGTTCCGCGTCCGCGTCCTCCTCCAATCCCCGGCACGCACCAGATGGCACTCAGTCCTTCCTCTGTTCCACAGCGTGCCCCTCTGCCGTCTCCTCCTGCGTCCTCTCTTCCTGACGTTGCTGACCCGCCGTCAGACCTTGCTCGTGCTGCCAGTCCTACTGTCACATGTCTTCTAGCCAGTGTTGTCACTGACCCTTCGTTTGAGTCCTCTGCTGCGTCTGCCCTAGTTGCTGAGCTTATTGAGTTTGCTGCCGCCTGTCGCCTCGACTACGCCGCTAGTCTTGTTGCTGAGTCTGAGTCTGTCTGTCCTCCGTCCGTCGGGGGTGAGTGTGCTCTTGGCACGGACGTCCTTGAGGACAGGCAGGAGGACTTTGAGTGTCTTGCAGCTGCTTTACCTAATCTCGTGTCCATGCTGATTGCACCTGAGGGAGACCCGGGTGCACCAGACATCCCGACCCCGCGCTCTTACGCAGAGGCGATAGAGGGTCCCTACTCCTCTCAGTGGCAGACAGCCATGGACGCAGAGATGGCTTCCTGGAAGTCCACAGGCACCTACGTCGACGAGGTTCCCCCACCTGGGGCGAACATCGTCAGTGGCATGTGGATTTTCAGGGTGAAGCGGCCGCCTGGTTCTCCGCCTGTCTTCAAGGTGCGTTACGTTGCACGAGGCTTCAGTCAGCGACAGGGAGTTGACTTCTTCTAGACCTTCTCCCCTACCCCAAAGATGACCACTCTTCAGGTGCTGCTGCACGTCGCCGCTCAGTGTGAGTACGAGCTTCACTCTCTTGACTTCAGCACAGCCTTCCTACAGGGCAGCCTGCACGAGGAGATCTGGCTGCGCTGCCCACTTGGCTTCACTGGGTCATTTCCTGCACGTACCCAGTGGAGCCTCTAGCGGCCAGTCTACGGTCTCCGCCAGGCGCCTCGCGAGTGGCGCGACACACTGAGGACGACGCATGCGGCTCTTGGGTTTGCTCCTTCGACTGCTGACCCGTCGCTATTTCTACGCACCGACACTTCTCTGCCGCCGTTCTACATCCTCGTGTACGTCGACGACTTTGTCTTTGCCACTGCTGACACTGAGGGACTCGCCCACGTGAAGTCGGAGCTGCAGAAGAGACACACGTGCACAGACCTGGGTGAGCTGCGCAGCTATCTTGGCTTGCAGATCACCCGGGACAGAGCACAGCGCACCATTACCTTGACTCAGTCACACATGGTGCAGCAGGTCCTTCAGTGCTTCCGCTTCACGTACTCCTCGCCACAGTCCGCTCCTCTGCCTACCGGTCACTCGCTCTCAGCTCTGCCTTCGGATGAGTCCGTAGAGCCGAGTGGCCTGTATCCAGAGCTTGTGGGCTGCCTCATGTACCTGATGACCTGCACTCAACCTGACCTTGCTTACCCTCTTAGCATCCTGGCTCGCTACGTTGCGCCCGGGAGACACCGACCAGAGCACTGGGAGGCCGCTAAGAGGGTGATGCGCTACTTGTGCAGTACGTCGGGCATGGGGCTCGTGCTTGGAGGACGGGCTCGAGTTGTCCTCACTGGTCACGCAGACGCTTCTTGGGTTGACGACTTGGCTACGCAGCGGTCGTCATAGGGTTACTCCTTCAGCCTTGGCTCCGGCTCTGTTTCTTGGCGGTCTACCCGCTCGTCTTCTGTTCTCAGTTCCAGTTGTGAGGCTGAGATCTACGTAGGGGCCATGGCTGCACAGGGTTTAGGAGCTGACCGACTTGGGAGAGCCGCCTCGTTCTCCTCCAGTTCTGTACGTCGACAACAAGGCCATGATTGCCTTGTGTCAGGAGCACAGACTCGAGCACAGAACGAAGCACATCGCTCTGCGCTACTTCCTTGCTCGAGAGTTGCAGAGTACCGTGGTCAGCTTCGTCTTGCTTACGTGGCCTCTCGGGCCAACACTGCTGATATCTTCATCAAGGCACTTCAGCCTTGTGATCATCAGCGTTTCTGTACTGTTCTAGGCCTTGTGCCTACTTGGCCTCACTTGCTCACTTCTTGACTTTGCTTGTACTGTGATCTATATACTTATACCTGCATGCTTACACTTGCTAGGTTGTGATCACTGTACTGCTTGTTCTCTTTTATATAACTCTGCATGTGAACTGACATTGTGGCCATTTGCTTGTGCTCAGAATGCGTGGTGACTTCGTGATCCACCCTGAGCTTGCTTTGCTTTTCTTGACCGGTCTTGTGACCTCTTGTTCTCCCCCACTTTGCCTATGGGGGTGTGTCAAACTCATATGCTGCTTATTGTGTAGGCTATAGTGGGGTAGCCCATATGGGGTACAACCCAATTAGGGTTTCCTACTTGTACCCATCTTGCTGCCATCTCGGTAGTGGGGCAGTACGTCAGGTCAACTTTGCCTTGATCGATTTCGTCCTTGACGAAAAAATATCGCAGCGCGATGTGCGTTGTTCGGTTGATGAAGCCCGGATTGTTCGCGATCCTGATCGCACTCTGGTTGTCGCAGTGAAGACGAAAGGTGGGCGAAGTTGGGATTTTCGCCTCCAGCAGCAGTTCTTGAAGATAAAGTCATTCGTGTGTATTGTGTCAGCTGGCTTGCAATGTATGAAAGGTCGGGGCGGCAGGTATCATAGGCGAACAGCAGGCACCCCAGTTGCTGCTGGTAGGTTTGGAGTCCTACAGGCGAAAGAGGTTTGTTGTTCGGTTTGTAGTTGGCGCTGGGCGTGCGGTAAGGAGTTGAGAGTGGCGCAGGTGGAATTTTTATGCGCTCGCTGTACTTAGAGGTTGCCAGGTGAATTCCATCTTGCGCGTAAGTGATGTTCAGCCCCAAAAAACTGCGTGACCTTGTGGTTGATGGTGATGTCAACGCGTTGCGCCAGGTTATGCTCGAACTGGTTGAGGAGCGTGTTGCCGGTGCCAGTGTACAGCATGTCGTCGACGTACACTGGCAGCAGGATGTAGTCGCCGTTGAAGTGAAGGCGGTACATTCCCGGGTCGTGCGGTAGCTGCTTGAAACAGATTTCAAGAAGTATCTTGTGCAGGTGCTGCTGCCAGAGTCGAGGCGCCTGATTTATCCTGTAGAGGGATTTCTTCAGTTGGCAGACTCTTGGATCTCCTTCTCCGTAGGTATGTGGCTGCTCAACGAAGATGGTCGCGTCGACCAACGCGTACAAGAACGCGTTCTTCACGTCGATCTGCCGCAGTGGTAGGTGCTTAGCGGTGGCGATGGCGAGTAGAATTCACACAGAAGTGTGACGGCTCACGGGGGCGAAGGTCTGTTCGAAGTCAATCCCGTGGCGCTGGTCGTACCCAGGTACAACCCACCTTGCCTTGAAGCGCTCGATAGTCCCGTCGACGGCAGTTTTCAAGCGAAATACACATTTCCTAGATAGCACCCTCCTCCCCTTCACTGCTACACGATCGACTAGGACCCAGGTGTCACGTGACTCCAACGCCTTCAGCTCAGCATCCATGGTTGCACGCCACTCCTTGGCGTGGGGGCCTGACATTGCCTGTCGCGGGTTCTTGGGCTTGACAATGTGCGGGGCGGAGGATGTGGCGGTGTGTAGGCCGAGTAGTTGTAGTCCGGTGACGTTCCCCACGTCTTGTTCTTCTTGAGTGGTTAATTCAACCACATCATCATCATTGCTCTCATGTCCATGTGAGGCGCTTGGTGTGGGATCGTGGCGCCGAGAAGGTCCAGGCGCGTGGTCGTCGTCATCGTCGTCATCGTCGTCATCACGAGGACGAGGGGGTATGCTGGGATGCTCGTCAGCGTGGTCGCGGTCGAGAGCTGCTGCTGCTGCCTTGTCTTCTGGAGAGGCGAAGCTTCTCCCGCTAGTGGCGTAGGCACGCGTTTCTCCTGCTCGTTGGTCAGCCAGCCAGTTGTTGAGGGTGAGGCGCTCGTAGAAGATGATGTCTCGTGCAGGTACGATCCTGTTGGTGTTGATATCCAGGAGCTGCCAGCCCTTGAACTCATGGCTAATCCCCAGGTGAATCCCCCAGCGCGCGCGGTCGGTGAATTTTCCAATTGTCGCGGAGGTTGGCGTGTATTGTACCATGCAGCCCCAGACCCTCAGCATGGAGGTGCCTCCCCTTGTCCCTGTCCATTTCATGTGAGGTGAGAGGTAACCCCTGTTGGCAGTGGTTTACAGAAGATTATGAAGTCTCGCCGCATGGTGCATGGCATAGGGCTAGTACTTGAGGGGAAGGCCAGACTGCTTTTGGAGCGCGCGAACTTTAGTCATGAGGGTGCGGTTGATGCAATCGGCGACGCCTTGTTGCTGATGAGCGTATGGGAGTGAGATGTGGTGCAGGATACCCTTCTCCGTGAGAAAGTTCTGCAGCTCGTTGCTGCGGAATTCCTTTGCACCGTCCGTCAACCATATTTTCAGTTTCTTTCCCGACTGTTGATGCGCGTGTGCCAACCAAACCCGAAACACTTCAGGTGAACGTCAACGTTTGCGACCCAAAAGTAGGGCGAGTTTGCCTCCACGAAGGTGAGAGTGTAACTTTCGTCGTTGACCCAGCCGTATCCAACGACAATGAAGTCGCTGTACACCTTCTGCAGCTTCTTCTAGCGATTGGTGCTTGGTTCGAGCGAGGCGTAGGCGTGATGCGAGAGAGCGGCTGTGGGGCAGACGGTGCAGATTTGCGGCTGTGAGGTCCTCCGAGGTTCTGTGCCGTCAGGGCGCAGCAGGGCGCCAGGCAGGAAAAACTTGGCAGTGAGGCAGTTGTTGACGGTCTTGCGGTAGGGGTGGCCGAGGCGTTGATGCCAGAGGTCATCGTCTACGCAAACACCGGGAGTGCGCAGGTATCGTGCGTGGTGCGCTTCCGCCTCTGCTTCTGTTTCGTAGGGGATGCTTACCACAGGCCCTTCCTCTTCTCCAGGTTCCGCCTATGTTTCTGCTGCTTCTGCTTCTGCTTCTGCAGGTGCCATTGACATTGCCAGTGCGAGAAAGTTGCGGTCGGGGATGGTGAGCAGCGGAGTGGTAGTTCCCTCGACGAGCCGTGCGAATGGGTTGGGGCGAGAGATGGGTCCGTAAGTGTCGCGCGGTGGTGTTGATGGTTCGTTCCCCCGATCGAGTTCAGACCATGGCGAGTGCCAGCCTTGAGGCGAGCGGGGTGGTGATGGCAAGTTGCGCGGACGTCGCCCGAGGGGAACTACTGTTCTTTGTGGAGTCCGCTCGGCTTCGACCTCCTTCTCTGCCTCCTCTAGTTCTTCTCGGGTGAGTTCGCCTTCAGCGATCCCCCAGCCTCCTCCGCTGGTACCCCAGGCACCAGTTGATGATGCCCATGTGCCACCCGTGTCGCCCGCGTTGTCTCCTCCCCATCCCCATCCTCCGTCGGTGGGGGCGGAGCGTGCCGATTCGGCGTCCCATCTAGCCGCGATCCGCTCCTCGAGTATTCTTTCTCTCTCCGCTTGCTTAATTTTCTCTTCTTCTTCCTTGACGCTAAGCTCATCCGGCTTGTCAGGATCTTTCCAGTCCTTGTTTTTCTGCCGATGAATCTCCCTGGTGTAGGGGAGCATCTGACCTTTCTCATCTTTTGTCCCTTTCGACTCTCCTTCCAGGATCCAGCGAAGATGATCAGTTGCAGAGTCGGGGCATGGTTGTGGTGGTATGGCGAGTTCTATATGTTCGGCGCCGAAGACATGGTAGGAGGCAGTCGTGAGTTCTGTCTCTGTCATGCCTTCATCCGGCGGTGCGGCGCTTTCCGCTTCCTCGATCGCCGCTAAATCTCTTTTGACTGTCTCGGTGCGGCTCGCAGTGGGTATGAAGCAGCTGGTGCAGCGCCCGTCTAGTCCAGGTGTGTGGTAATTAGTCTCACGAGGGTGAGAGCTGCGTCTGATCCAAGGTCGCCTGTCAGGGTGCTTCCATGTATTTTCGGACGTGTACGCGAACTCCAGTGGGATGAGATCCATCATCTCGTCAGAGGTAGCATTGCAGTCAGGGAGATCAAAGTCTAGCAGGTAGACTCCGTTGATGGAGAGTGCTCGTCCGAGATATTTCGGCTCTTGGTCGGGGGGAGCGAAATGAAGCTTGATGTCGTGCGTGAGAGGGTCAGTGGTGAGCGTGACTCCGCACTCAGAGAGTTGCCCCGCGGACAGTAAGTTGAAGCGAAGGTTCGGCACGTAGAGCACGCCATTGAAGGTGATGTGAGTGTTGCTGTCTTGCGCTTTCAGCACGACGAGGCCTTGCGCGTTTGCGCGGAGTTGGTTGTTGTTGGAGACTGTGACTTAGGTGACGGTGGGAGTGCGGGTCGCGCTTGAGATATATCGTGTTGACCCCACCATATGTTGTCCGCAGCAGCTATCCAGGTACCAGTTGTTGTGGTTGTCATTGTTGCCGTGTAGGAGCAACGCGAGTCGCGGTGTGACGATTGTTGCCGTGTCGACTGTAAGAAATGCTTCTTGTTCGTTCCAGTCCAGAGGAACGGGTCGCTGATCATGGCGGTGAGGAGGGCTCTCGTGCAGCTAGTTAGGTAAGTTCCCATCTTGCTTGTCATCATCATAGTAGTAGTGGTCGTCGGAGAAGGGATTATTGTAGTCCACTTCAGGCTCAATTACCTCGCCGACGGGTTCCTCTTCTTCGTCGGGCGAAGTAGCTCGTGCACGGCGGCGCGTCGCCATATTGCGGATTACGTTTCTCGTTCCTCCTGTCTGTGGCGCTTGTGTATGCTGTTGGTGTTGCTGTGCAGGTGGACGGGGAGCTTGAGGTAGAGACTGACAAACGTCTTGTCGGCCGACCCAGTTGTTTTGGTGAGTGGAGTTGGGGTGGCGATTGTTGGACCGGTATCTGCATCGATCCCTTGAGTGTCCAAAGATTTTGCAAATTTTGCAATAGTGGCGCCGCGGTTGTCGTCGCTCTTCTTGATTGTCAGCGTAGAAGGCAAGTCGTTCTCGTCGCGGCGCGGAATTTGCTTTACTTGAGTCCATGTCCTGTTGTTCGACAAGAAGGCTGGCGCAGAGGGCAGCTTCTGAGATTGCCCCTTGCTGTCGGAGTAGCGCCTTGCAGGGCTTCCACTCTGGCCCGAGTCCGGCGAGCACTATGTTGACGAATATCTCCTTCGAACATTGCAGAGGCTCGTCCGGCGCCAACTCTTGATGACATTCTGGCCGGAGAACTTGCGTTCACACTCGACTGTGCTGATTGGCAAAACAGCCACCGCAGCCCACCGACGGACTAGGTTGGGGTAGTTTCTCTGCCAGTCGCTTGTCTGCAAGATGGCTAACAAAGCGGCATGAAACGACTGCTCCTCCTTGGAAGCATAGGAGAGAACCGGCAGCAACGTGCACAGCTCCGCACGTGCCGTTACCGCCACAAAGACACAAAGGAGAAGATATTCAAGCACACATGGAGCAGGAAAGTGCCTGGAAAACGAAACACAGGATGTCTTGAAACGGAACGCGTCTGTATCATGCAAAACTGGAACCAGAAAAGGGGACGAGAATTGCTCACCCGGTAATGGTGTCTCGGTTTTTTGCCTGAAAGAGATAAATATGGCCGTGCAAGTGCTCCGTGCACTCGGCGTCTCTCGCCTCGACGCCCCTCGGCCACGTGCGGGGCATGAAGAGCTTCGCCCCGTTCAAACGTGTCAGGTCCCCCAAACGCAACTCCATGTTATACACGAGCTCGCGGGCGAATGAGTGACAGCAGGTGGTACATCCTCGCATGTCGCCGCTGCTCGTGGTATATCCCAGCACAGAGTCTTCGTGCAGGTGAAACTGATGTACACGGGGCTGACCGTCCATGTCCACCCCCTCCACATTCACTTCACGGCATTCAGGCGAGCCGTGTCGCGCGAGGAAGGCCGACAGCAACTCGCTGGTCCCTCCGCCGAACTGCTGGCCACAATCGAAGTACCTCTACTCGATGTAGATGATGGTGCGCCTCACTTGGGAGTGGACTCCAGTGAGGTCTACCTGTTGGGCGGGAGGGATAAGGGACATTTAAACAACAACATTAGTAGTCGGTACGGGTCATGAATCATACAAACATAAAACAACAACTCACTTCGCGTCTCTGGAAGAGTAGGTTCAGCGCGTTCAGTGCCGTGTGCACATCTGCTAGGAAGTACAGGAAGAAGTGGAATTTGAACGATGTGACCAAGCGGTACATCGTTTCGTCTGTCAGCTCGAGCAGAACGATGACAGCAGGCAGAACCCGGACGAGTCGTGCGATTGCCTCGCCTCGGCTCAACCAGCGGATGGCATGAATCCCCTGGACTTCGAGGTTTGTCTGCGTGAATATCTCCTGCAGCTCTTTGAATTTGAGGTGGGAGTAATTCGACCTGTCAAGATCTTCCGCCACATAGCGGGTAACAGCGTCGATCATGCCAAGCTCTGGGAATGCTCTAGCAGCAGCACGTGCTGCTAGCGCCTCCCTGCCAAGGGGAAAAGAGCTTAATCGGTGGGTTAGTGTCAAGACATGTACAGGAACAAGCAACAATGATAACTAAACAAGCATACATGTGCGTGATGCAGTGACTGGCCACCAGATGTGGAATCTGCAGCCGAAGACGCCCAACAAGGCCCGTGTCCTTGCCAAGCATCACCGGAGCCCCATCGGTGCTGATGCCCACCACCTTCTCCAAAGGAAGGCTGATACTGTCGAGATATCTACTCAGCACGGCATGAAGTGAAGCTGCATCACACTTCTCAATGGAAAGGTGCGTTAGAAACTCGGTGACGACCGCGTGTTCACGAAGAAATGTTACAAAAACTATCATGTGCTTCCCTCTGACGCCGTCTGTGCTCTTGTCGCAGTTCAGACCAATGTACGGACTTGAGTCAACGTACTCTCTTTGGCGCGCACGAAGGTAAGACGCAGTTGCGGCGGTAAGCTCTTGGAAACCGTACCTGCACGGTCGGAAACAAAGTTAGTTAGTTATATCAAACAACACATCCAAAACTGCACAGATATTGCATTAAATTATAATATTTACGTAGTGTAATATGCACCGTAACCGTTCTTTGGCCCGGAGTGCCCCGCTTCGCCAGATGACGGGCAAGATCCACCCACATCTCGATGGGTGCGACCGATCTCGCAACGAACAGCAGGGTCTCAAGGAGCGCGATCACGCGCTCCTTCTCAAGGTCCTTCGCCTTCGGATTGTCGTCGATCCGACGGTTTGTCTTGAGTGCTGCCAAGGCCGTCTTCCTTGTGCGCTGGTGCTTTCGCATAGCTTGGGTCTGCACATCGGTCGCCCCTTCACCTTTGCGGCCGAAGTTCGTTCCAACGCGAGCGTGCTCAATGCAGACCGTGGACTTCATGGACGGAAACCCTGCGCTCGTCTGACAAATAACAAGCCACGGATAGTCGTCAAACCATTGTTTCTTGTACATAAACAACGCCTCCTGGTATTGTTCCTCTGCAATGTCAGGCAGTTCAGTTTCAGAAGTGACATCAACTGCTTTCGACACGACTTTACGCTTTGGAGCATTCGGGGAGGAGTTTCCGACACCAGACGTGGGCGACGCTTGACTAGCACCCCACTGGATCTTTGTCTGGTGGTACTTCACTTTGACTCCCTTTTTGAGAGGCTGGCCGACGCGAGTAGAACCGGCAGCGATAGGCGGACGGTCCCGTGTAGAACCGGAAGCGATTTGAGGGTCGACGGGGGTTCAAACGGCAGCGACATGCTTCGAACACTCTCCTTGCGTCCAAATCGTAGGTGCCTCGGGGCCCGAAGAATCGATGACGGGGCGGCTGGAAATCAAGTCATGTAAGGCCTACCTCCCTGTTGGAAGCTTTGGAGTTAGGGCCATCGCCTGCGGGCGACGGGTCCGCCATGGCCGCTCAGCTCGGCCGAGCGTGCCGAGCTTGAGATACCTAGCGTGCCAAGAAACCTAGCGCTTCGTGCCAGGAAAGCTAGTGCTGCAACCAGGCCTCTGGTTAGGTTTTGAGCTACTCTTTCGCGTAAGGCCAACACCCAGCTTTCACCTTTTCTGTAAGGGTACATCGCAAAACTACTCTTTAAAATCAGGGTGAAAAAAAAATAGTTATATATACTTATTCATTGAGTCTCCTCTTTGTTCTTGGTGTTGCAGTGAGTTGCGTCATCACAGTTGTGCGTGGTACACGAGTTCGATACCTGACGTTGACCTTCAACGGAGACTATGTTGTACGCGACCAATATTACTATCCTCTGTTAGATCGAATTCAATATCATCAGTGTTACTACACCACCTAGCTCTGAAATATCAGTGTTGTGTAACCAAACACTTTTTTTGTAAGGGTTAAAAAAATGACCACTCTGATAAAAAAATGTG
The DNA here is from genome assembly GCA_947471745.1 of Closterium sp. Naga37s-1. NCBI lineage: Eukaryota > Viridiplantae > Streptophyta > Zygnematophyceae > Desmidiales > Closteriaceae > Closterium > Closterium sp. Naga37s-1. The sequence continues at coordinate 2,537,091 of CANJKZ010000169.1, read as the reverse complement.
CTTAGCAAGCCTCTGATTATCAGGGTGATTCACCCTTATGACACTTACTATAAGGCCGGGTTTGACTATGCACCCTTATTTATCAGACTCATTTTTTTTTAGACCCTTACAAAAAAAATGATCGTTTATACGACACTGATATTTCAGAGCTATCTGGTGTAGTAGCACTGATGAAATCGAGTTCGATCTAAGAGAGGAAAGTAGGACTAAGGGCGCGGAAAATCGCGCGACTTTTCAATTCGGCCAGGTGGCCGTTGCAAAAGTAACCAGATAGCGAACGTCGTCGAAAGTTGTGCGACATTCGCTAACTTCGGCCATGCAATTTGTGTTTTGGTGGTCGAAAATACGTCGACACCTTTCCGACGCATGAACGACTTCAAAACGGCCCCCATGTCGACCGTGCTGGCTACAGTGAAATGGAGACTTCGCATACATGGTTACATTAAACCGACGACGTCGCGTGTTTGTGTACGCCGCCGTCGCTACAAGTCGTCAAATAATCCAAAACGGGATCTTCAGCGTCTATTACAACAGCCAGCAAAACATAGCAAAATTGAAGGCCACCCTCAAATGGCCGAAATTGTGACGACCTGGCTGTGACCATTGTGTCGACGTTCGCAAAGGAAACAGTCGACCAAATGACCGACAGGAAACGGCCAAGCCCAGTTTGGCGCGATTTTCCGCGCCCTAAGTATGTTTTCCGCATCGGATGCTCGCGTCAGGTATCGAACTTGGGTCCTCCACATAACTATGACGACGCAACACACTGCAACACACACAACTTACGTATTATTGAGTGTCAAATAGTCAGTGGATGTTTCTGATTTTTTTTCACCCTGACTTTTAAGAGTAGTTTTTGTGAAGTACCCTTACAGAAAGAGTGAAAGCTGGGTGTTGGCCTTACGAGAAAGAGTACATCAAATCCTATCCAGAGAACTGGTACTTAGTCAAACCCAACCTTATAGTAAGGGTCATAAGGGTGAATCACCCTGTTAACCAGAGGCCTGGCTGCAACGGTACAGTGAGCACGAGAAAACGAAGAGCTGAGTGAGGGACCTCATAGGGGTACCCTCTCTCGCGCCGCTATGGGAGGAATCTTGTTCCAACCCACTCTCGTCGTGGCAGTGTTTCGAGGCAAGATGGAGACAAGAAGTGCGCTGCCATCCTTTGCCGTGATGACGCGTATCTTGCCTCCTGTAGTGTGCTGTCCCTCTTCTTATTGGGCAGCCTTGAACACGGTGTGTGGCCCAGTGGGCTGGTGGCAGTTCCAGCGATGCAAATCACGTCGGCGCGCATGTCCTGTCTGTACAGCACATCGAAAAATTTTCCAAGTGTGTGGGTGGGGTTTCGTGAATCTCGGCCCAGGTACAGACTGTACACGAGTACCTCACGTCAATATGCTTCACTCTGCTCTCCAGTCGAGGCTCTCGACATAGGAGGATCATGGCCTTGTTGTCAGCGTACAAGGTCGGTGCAGAGCGAGGCCGCTCACCAAGGTCGGCGAGCAAGAAGGTCAACCAGCGAAGCTCCTGTGCCGCCATGGCACCAGCGTAGATCTCTGCCTCTGCACCGGACGAAGCCACAGACGACGACCGTGTACACCTCCATGACACAGCACCAGCACCCAGACTGAAGCAGTAACCCTGAGTCGAGCGCTGAGTCTCCACGTCGTCAGCGTAGGAAGAGTCGTAGTGACCGGTCAACACAACGGGCTGTGTCCCTCCAAGCATAAGCCCTATGCCTGATGTAGTCGCCAGGTACTTCGCGACCCTCACAGCAGCTGTCCAGTGAACTGGACGGTGTCTCCCAGTCGCAACAAAGCGAGAGAGGACGCTGAGGGGAAAGGCGAGGTCCGGCCGAGTACAAGTCATCAGGTACATAAGGCAGCCCACAAGCTCTGCGTAGGGGACACTAGACTCAAAGGGCTCATCGGGAAAAGGGCCAGTGAGTCGGTGGTCAACGGCAAGAGGAGTGGGCTGTGTGGTGGAGAACTGAAACCCGAACCGCGGAAGGACCTGCTGCACCATGTGTGACTGAGTCAGTGTGATGGTGCGAGCGGCTCTGTCCCTGGTGATCTGCAGGCCAAGGTAGCGTTGCGGTTCACCGAGGTCAGTACACTTGTGTCTCTTCTGCTGTTCGGATTTCACCTCAGTCAGAGCTGCCCTGTCTGCTGTAGCAAAAACCAAGTCGTTGACGTACACTAGTATAAAGAAAGGAGTGGAACCAGTGCGAACAAACAGCGACAAGTCGGCAGAGGAAGGACGAAACCCAAGGTCACGAAGCGTGGAGCGAAGAGTGTCGTGCCACTCACGGGGCGACTGGCGGAGACCGTAGACTGGCCGCCTCAGGCTCCATTGGGTCCCAGGTGGGAAGGTGTCAGTGAAACCAGGAGGACGGCGCAGCCATATCTCCTCGTGTAGTCGGCCCTGGAGAAACGCAGTGGAGAAGTCAAGGGAGTGCAACTCGTAGTCTTGCTGTGCTGCTACGTGTAGTAACACCTGAAGAGTAGTCATCTTTGGGGTCGGGGCGAAGGTCTGGAAGAAGTCAACTCCCTCACGCTGACTGAAACCCCTAGCCACGTTGCGCGCCTTGAACACAGGCGGTGAACCAGGCGGCCGCTTCACCTTGAAGAGCCACATGCCATCGACAGCGTTCGCCATGGGAGGGGGAACTGCGTCGACGTACATGTCTGTGGATCTCCAAGACGCTAACTCTGCATCCATAGCCACTTTCCACTGAGAGGCCCACTTCCCTGACATTGCCTCACGGTACGTGCGAGGTGTCGGTATGTCAAGGGCGTCGGGGTCTCCCTCAAGGAAAGCAGCATGGCGCAGAGAAAGGGGGAAGCGGCTGCTAAGAACTCCAACTCAAATTGCCTGTCCTCTAGGACGTCACCGCCAAGGGCAGACTCACCCCCGATGGACAGAGGAAGGGGAGGTGGAGCAGCCACCACACGCGTGGCGTAGTCAAGACGGCGGGTGGAAGCAAAGTCAGCGACAGCGACAGAGGCACGAGGGTCAGTGACAAGAGAGGCGAGAACACGAGAGACAACAGGGCGAGCAGCACGGTAGTAGTTGTTACAATGTAAGAAATTGACTAGAATGACAAAGTTACAAGCAATATGTATGAAACCCTAATCTAGAGGTAGGGCAAAACAGTAACACCTATACTAAACCAAGTACAACATATGAAATATATGTTGACACACCCCCATAGTCTAGGTGACAGTACCGTAGTTCTGTGGAAAGAAACAAAAATCTCAGGGTGGGTCTCAAGGACACACACATTCTGAGAGCAAACAAGGGTCACATGACCAGTCAGCAAGAACAAGCAAGAGTCACAAGACCAGTTCACAAGAACAATACAAATCTCAGGGTGGAGCTCAAAGTCACCACACACTCCGAGAGAAAGCAAGGGGCCACAAGGCCAGTCCACGTGCAGGTATATAGAAAATAGAAAGAGATGCAAGAGTACAAGACATGCAGGACAAGGCATCTCTACGTAAGCAAGTGAGGACGGGCAAGCACAAAGCCAAGCTGGGTGCAGAAATGCTGGTGGTCACAAGGCGGCAACGCCTTGGTGAAGATATCTGCCGTGTTGGCCTCAGAGACCACACGTCGAACGAGTGACTGGCCACGTTGCTGCAACTCAAGCAGAAGGAAGTAACGAAATTGGATGTGCTTCGCCTTCCCAACCAGTCGGGGCTCCTCACACAAAAGGACAGCAGACCTGTTGTCGGCGAACAAGACTGGGGGAGAGCGAGGCCGCTCACCAAGGTCGGTGAGAAGGAAAGACAACCAGCGAAGCTCCTGAGCGGCCATGGCCGCAGTGTACAACTCTGCCTCACACCTGGAAACGGGGACGGACGACGCCCGAGTCGACCGCCACGAAACAACACCTGTCCCGAGGCTAAAGGAGTACCCCTGTGTAGACCGATGCGTCTCCGCGTCGTCGGCCCACGACGAGTCCGGGTAACCTGTGAGTGTAACTGGCTGCTTCCCTCCAAGAACAAGTCCCATGCCTGATGTACTCGCCACATACTTCGCCACCCTCTTAGCCGTGTACCAGTGGGATGGTCGGTGTCTCCCAGGCGCAACAAAGCGCGCAAGGGTAAGCTAGATCTAGGCGAGTACAGGTCATCAGGTACATGAGACAACCCACCAGCTCAGGATATGGACCACTGGACTCAAATGACTCGTCCGAAGGTGGAGCCGTGAGCCCATGATCCACAGCAAGAGGGGTGAGCTGTACCTTGGAGAACGGGAAGCAAAACCGCGTGAGGATTTGCTCGACCATATGCGACTGGGTCAGCGTAATGGTGCGAGCTGCCCTGTCCCTGGTGATCTGCAGGCCAAGGTAGTGCTGCAGCTTACCAAGGTCAGTGCAAGTGTGTCTCCTCTGCAGTTCCTCCTTCACGGAGGCCAGCGCTCGTCGGTCGGGAGTGGCCAGGACAAAGAACGGGGTCGAGCCACGGCGGACGAACAGTGACGGGTCGGCAGACGACGGAAAGAAGTCAAGCGCTGCAAGGGTCGAGCGAAGTGTGTCGTGCCACTCACGTGGAGCCTGACGCAGGCCGTAGACCGGTCGACGCAGCTGCCACTGGGTCCCAGGTGGGAAAGAGCCAGTGAAGCCAGGCGGGCGACGTAGCCAGATCTGCTCGTGCAGGCTCCCCTGAAGGAACGCGGCGGAAAAGTCCAAAGAGTGCAACTCGTAGTTGCGCTGGGCTGCAATATGCAGCAACACCCGAAGAGTACTCATCTTCGGGGTGGGAGCAAAGGTCTGGAAGAAGTCCACCCTGATGACTGAAGCCTCTCGCCACATAGCGCGCCTTGAACACTGGTGGTGATCCAGGCGGTCGCTTCACCTTGTAGAGCCATCGGCCAGTGACGACATTCGTCCCAGGAGGTGGGACTGCGTCGACGTAAGTGCCTGTGGACCTATAAGATGCCATCTCTGCCTCCTCAGCTGCTATCCAGTACGAGGCCCAAGGTCCCGAGATTGCCTCTGCGTGATTGCGAGGGATCGGGATGTCAAGAGCGTCTGGATTCCCCTCAGGGGCAAGCAGCATGCCGCAGAGATGAGGAACAGCGGCTGCAAGGAAACCAAGCTCAAACTACCTATCCTCTAGGACCTCCAGGGGAAAGACAGGAGCAACCCCAGAGGACGGAGAACGAGCAGGGCCACTCACCAAGTGAGCGGCGTAGTCAAGGCGGTGGGAAGAGGCAAAGCCAGCGACAGTGGTAACAAGTGCTGAGACAGACGATAGGGGTGCAGTCGGGTGAGTGACCAACGCTGACAAAACACGGGAGACGACAGGACGGGAGGCACGGAGGTAGTTGGACAACGGGTCGTGAAGCACAGTGAGGGACGACTCAGGAGGCTGTGGAAGGACTGGAGGAGGTGGAACACGAGAGCGGAGAACAAGGTGAAACGGGCCGTCTGCACGGTAACGAGACCGACGGGGCTCTGGAGACACAGCACGATTGAGGGGAGGACAACGAGTCCACTGGGACGAGGAAAGGGACTGGACGGGGGGAACAGGAGGGGACGGTAGGGGACCACGAACCAAGCGTGCAGGCGCAGGCGCAGGCGCAGCCGCTGCCGCTCCGCCTCTTCTGGCGTCTGCTGCAATGGTACCTGTCCCTACTGCTGCTCCTGTGGCTCCTCCCCTGCCCTCTCCTATTGCGGCTGCAGCTGCACCCGCTGCTGCGACCGGGACTCCTGCGCGACCCTCTCCTGCTGCGGCCGTGACTCCTCCTCTACTCTCTCATGCTGTGTCTGCAACTGCACCTCCTGCTTCGGGCGGGACTCCTGCTCTACCCTCTCCTGCTGCGACCGGGACTCCTGCTCTACCCTCTCCGGGCGGGACTCCTCCTCTACTCTCTCCTGCTGTGTCTGTAACTGCACCTCCTGCTGTGGCTCCTCCTCTACTCTCTCCTGTCGCTGCGACTGAGACTGCTCCTGCTCCTGCTGCGGCTGCGGGTGCTGCGGTTGCTGCTGCTGCTGCTGCTGCTGTGCCCTCTCAAACCGCTCACGCTCCTCCCTCTCCAACCGGAGGAGACGCTGCTCACGGGTCCGGAAACGTACAGTGCCCGGTGTAGGCGCCATAGTGCCAGTGCCTCCAGCTCCAGCACCCCCAGAACTAGCACCTCCACCACCGCCACCCCCGGAGCCTCCAGTACCTCCCGCAGGAACACCTCTAGGCTCCGCAGAGAAGAACGAGGAGGGAACTGTGGGACGGACGGGAAGCCAGGGGGTGACGCGGGGCCAGGCCGCCGACTCGAGGCTGACGTGTCCTCCACGGGAGTGACCTCCACGCCCACAACCCGTGCCCCCCCAGAGCCGACACCACCAGCTCCTGCAGCCCCAGGACCCTCACCCTCCGCAACTGCACCTCCCGCACCCCGAGACACGACAGGGACTGGACGCTGCGGGGGGGACGAGTGCGGAGTGACGTGCGACACACCTGACGGGGCAGGACGCGAAGGGGGGGGGGGCTACCGGGGCAACTTGGGGGGGCTCAAGGGTGAGGAACGGCGGGGGGAAAAAGACCTCAGTACCTCGGTGGGGGCGACTCCTGTAGTAACAGACAGACTCGTCGAACGTGACGTCCTGAGAAGCAAAGAGCCCGCAGGTGACCGGGTCGTAGAACACCCAGTTGGAGGCGTCCAAAGGGAAGCCAAGAAAGACGCAGGCACGAGTGCGCGGATTCAACTTGTTCGCGCCAGGGGCGCGAACGTGAGCCAGACAACCCCAGACGCGGAAGTCAGCTGCTACGCCCGGTAAACCTGTCCAGAGGGAGACCGTCGTCACCCGCGGCCGTGCGTCACTGGGCCACAGGTTCAGCTGGTGCGCGGCATAGCGAACTGCCTAAGGCCACAAGAACTGAGGGGCACCGGCATGGCACATGGAGGTCCGGGCAACCTCCATGACCAGGCCGATGCGTCGCTCGGCTACCCCGTTCTGCTGCGGCGAGGCTGGTAGCGTGTAAGACTGAATGACTCCCCGAACCTGACAGAACGTCTCTAGGCGAGTGGAAGAAAACTCACCACCACGGTCCGAGTGTAGGCGAAGCCCACACAGGCCCTGGGCACCACCCCACGCTAGTAGCCATGGCTCGAGGACCGTAGGCACGTCGGCCTTCCGTCGCAAGGGGAAAACAGTGGTGTAGCGGGAATAGTCATCCACCACAATCAGGAAGTAGCGCTCCTGACGCGGGCCAAGGACCGGGGAGGGGCCCCAAACGTCTAAGTGCAGGTTCTGTAGGGGAGACGTGATGGGGGGGAACGAGGAGGAGTGAGGGGCAGCGCGCTGCCAACCCTCGATGCAAGGAGTGCACGGCGGCGCAGGCGAGCGAGGAAGCGGGGCAAGCGACTCTGGGAGACCTGAGACCAGACGGTGACGTGCCATCCTACTGAGACGTGGGAACGACGGGTGACCTAGACGGTGGTGCCAGAGGACCGACGGGTGGGTGAGGGACCGACAGTTACACGACACAGCAGCTACCTGACCTGACCTGACCTGGCCTGACCTAGTGTGGTGGGACCCAGTGTGTAGTGAGTACAGACCAGAGCTCGGCTCCCTGTGAAAGGTGGCCAGAGGGGCCCCAGTGGTACCGACTGTGCAGGAGGCAGCAGGCTCGTCCACTGGGAAAGTAGTGACTACTCCTAGGTCGTGGAGGTGACTGACACCCACCAGGTTCCTGGAGAACGAGGGGGTGTAGTAACCTGTGAGGAACCCAGAGGGAGCCGCCGGACACGGGAGAGTGGTGGTGCTGCGGGCAACTACAGGTCCCACAGAGGGGTCAGCCAAGGCGACAGTGACTGGAGTGTGCAGTGGTGTGAGGTCAGTACAGTCGCGAAAGAAACAGCTGGACGCTCCAGAGTCTAGGGTGAAGGAAAGCTGTGCAGTCTGTGAGGTCGCACCCGGACCAGCTACAACGGCTGGTGCTAGACTAGTGGTAGCTGCAGCTCCTACAAAAAGACCCTCAGAGGTGTTATAGTCACAATAGGCTTGAATGTGCCTAAAACGAAAGATAGAGAGCACAGACGGATTTCTGCACAGCGGCTTCAAACGTTGATAGCGTTCTGCTCACAGCTGAAAATGACTTGATTCAAATTGGATCTGGAGCGTCTTCACGTCGTCTACAATTAGCAATTTAGATTGCACGATTTGATAAAGAATTGACGACACAGCGTCGGTTTGAACGAACGGTACTATGGCAGCCACTATAGTCTTAGAACACAAGATAGGAAGAGTTACGAGTTGGGAATGACTCCCAGCTCCTACAAACCCCAAGAGCCGAGGTACAGTGATGTGGAACAGTGCCACACTGTCCCCAACCACGAAGGGTCTCGAAACTACCCTTCACTAGGGCCTACACCAAGTGAAATGTTACACTACACAAAGTAATGTAAATATCTTCAATATCTTGAGGTGTACCCTTTTTGGCGAGCTTCGAAATCACTTGAGGCTTGACACCAAGGCTCGGGCTCTTCATCACAAACTCATCCTTGAGTTCTTGATGGGTCTGCTGCACACACCTGCGACACGCCGAACGTTCGACACAGGACAAAATAGAAACCGCGCACGACAAAATAGAAACCGCGCGCGAGACACAAACGACCGCGTAACACGCGTCTAGCGATAACTCGCTATTGACTCGACACACACACTCGACATCATGACTCAACATTCACACACAATTATAAGCATGAAATATATATTATCCCATGCCCTCATACCATTCCATACACACACACATTCACGCACACGGACAACAAGCCGAGTGCAAACCGTAGGGTTGCACCAACAAACTCCCCCTCGGATTGTTGGCCTTAGGATATGTTGCTCTCTCAGTTCAGAGCCATCCCAGCCAGCTTGCAACACTTCCAATGCTGCTGCTCCACCAGCCTCTTGGTCATCATGTCAGCCGGCTGCCCCGTGGTCTTCACGTAGCGCAACTCAACTTCACCCGCGGTTACCATGCTCCTCGTCCAATGCCACTTCACTCTCATGTGCTTCGTGAGTCCATGCAACATAGGGTTCTTAGCAAGAGCAATGGCACCCTGGCTGTCACAGTACAGTGAGGTAGGTCCTTGCTGCTCCTCCCCCAATTCAGCCAACAAACGCCGCTGCCACACAATCTCCCGTACGGCACGGAAGAGTGCCATGTACTCGGACTCCACCGAGCTCAAAGCTTGGTCAACCTGCTTCTTGCTCTCCCAAGCAGTTGGGCCTCCACCAACACAGCATATGAAGCCTCCCACACTTGTCATGTCCTCTGGTTCTGATGCATATGAAGCATCCGAGTAGGCGGTGAGGAACAAACGCCCGGGTTCAACACCATCCGCGCCCTTTTGGCGCCTTTGTGCCGCCGCCGAGTATTGCAGCCCAACGGTCGGTGTTTGGCCAAGATACTTGGCCACCCTCATTCCAGCTGCTACCTGCTCCTCATTAGGGCATTGCACAACCCTAGCCAGCTGCCCGGTAGCAAACGCGACGTCCGGTCGGGTGTTTACCGCCGCATACATGAGGCTGCCCACCAACGAGTGAAATCGGCGCCTCTCCTCTTCACCAACGCTCTCCTCCTCTGGTCCCTTCACACACTTGAACCCAGAGGGAAAAGGGTGTAGCCACATGGCCTTCACTCTGCCCAAAGTTGGCAGCCAATGCCTCCAGGTACTTTCGTTGATGCACCCGCATGCACCGCTTCTCCACATCTCATTCGATGTGGAGCCCAAGGTAGAAGCTCACGTCACCAAGGGCCTTGCACTTGAACTTGTCTTGAAGCTTCAGCATCACCTCCTTCACAAGATCAGAAGAGGGTGAGAAAATGAGGATGTCATCCACATAAACCACCATGAAACTCCTCTGCTCCCCCTCGCCAAGCATGAACAAGGAGTGATCGGCCGTTGAGGGAGTGAAGCCGATCCCCTCCAACACTTCGCGCAGCTTCATGTACCATTGCCTAGGGGCCTGCTTCAGCCCATAGAGGGCCTTCTTCAGCTTCCACTCTCTGCCACTACCATCATCAAACCCCTCTGGCTGCGCCATAAAAATCTCCTCCTCAAGGATGCCGTTAAGGAATGCCGTTACGATGTCCATTTGCTTTACTACCCATCCTTTGATGGCGGCTCCCGCGAATAGGGTTCGCAGCGTCGTCGGCTTCACCACAGGGGCAAACAGCTCCTTGAAGTCCACCTTCTCCTTCTGCTGGTACCCCTTGGCTACAAGCCTAGACTTGTAGCGCTCGATCTTGCCGTCGGCATCCGACTTGATTTTGAAGAGCCACTTGGACGTTATCGCCGTACGCCCCTCCGGTAGCTCCACCAATTCAAACGTGTCATTCTCCTCGATGCTCTTCAGCTCACTCTCCATGGCCTTCTTCCACTCCTCAGCATCACTACTCTCCAAAGCCTCCTTGAGAGTTGCTGGTTCTCCCGGCATCTCCACCGGAGAGAAGAACGCGAAGGCACACTCCTCGTAGTCACTCTCCTCGTCGTCTCCGACCATCATTGCCGCTCCGGCCAGGGCTGTCTTGCCCTGCTTTCCCGGCGCATCATAGGTCAGCCTATTAGGGGGTTGAACTCTCCTCTTCCCCCTTCCTTCCTCCTCAGCTGCAGGGACTTGAAGGCCTTGGCGTTGCTGCGGTGTGGCTCGAATCCGTGGAGCACTCGTAGTACGGGAAGGGAGTGACGGTGCACGCTCGCTCACTTGCTGCACCTCCTCCTCTTCTTCCTCTGCATCATTGGCCTCCTCTCCCCCATTCACAAGGGAGGATTGCCTTGTGGTTGTGCTGCCGCTGCTCAGCTCCAAAGGCAGCTCCACATGCTCCAAACCGGAACTCTTCACCTCCCCAAACCGCACGCCTATCTTCGCCTCATTCTCCGCCTTCCAATCCTTGTACATGAAGTTCTCCATGAACTTGCAGTCCCTGCTCACCAAGAACTTCTTGGTGAATGGGTCCCAAAGAAGCCATCCCTTGCTGTTTTGAGCCATGCCCAAGTGCACGGCCCACACCGCCTTGGCACCAAGCTTGTTGTGCCGAAGATGCTTAGGCACGAGCGCCATGCACATGCACCCGAACACCCGAAGCATATCCACCTTTGGCTTCCTTCCTAGCCACTCCACATAGGGCACCCATTTGTCTGCTCCCACATGAGTCAAGGCTCTGTTCTTGGCCACACACGCGCTCCGCACCGCATCAGGCCAGAAATAGTCGGGTAGCCCGGCTTCAATGAGCAACCCGCGTGCCGCCTCCGTGATTGTGCGGTTCGCTCGCTCGGCGATGCCGTTCATTGCAGGGGAGTATGGCATGGTGAGGGAGTGCCGAATACCATTCTTCTTCAGCCACAACCCAAACTCCTTGCTCAGGAACTCTCCCCCTCGATCGGTGCGGATTGACTTGACTAGACGGTCTTGTTGCCGCTCCACCATCGGGAACCAATCCGTCTTCAACGTTTCAGCCACGTCGCTCTTCTTGGCCAGCACGTACACCCAAGTCATGCGGGTGTAGACGTCGACAATGGTGAGAAAATACTCAGCTCCAACAGCTCCAAGCTTCAGGGGGCCCACCACGTCCATCACCACCTCATCAAGCGGTGCCTTTGCCGTTGCCTCCGAACTAGGGAACGGAAACCGGGTGAACTTGGCTTGAATGCACGTCGGGCAGCCAAGCACCTCATCGGGCTCCCCCTTCACACGTATGCCAGCAACCATCTCATTCTTCACTAGCTGCTGCAAGATGGGCAGGGCCACATGCCCCATGCGCCGATGCAAGGTGAGCCAATCACACTCCCCCGTACCCGAAGTTGGATTGGAGAATGCCGCGCTCGCAATAGCGCCCCACATACTCTCTCCGTAGTCCTCCTCCGCTGCTGCCTCTGGGTTCTCCTCACCCTTTTGCTGCTCCTTGGTTGCTGCACCACTCTCCTTAGGTTCACTGAACTTGCTGGTCCCTCCAGGTTTGCTCTTCTTGAGCTCATTCTCCTTAGCGCGACCGTTCGCGCCATCGTCGCTACCGACCGCTCCATCCTTGGTGCTGATGCTTGCTGCCACTTGCCTCTCCTTAGGCATAGGGACCACTGGGATCTGCCACATCTCGTTGTAGACATCCCTGTCTTCATGAAGGTCCCAAAGAATTCGATCGCCAAGCCTTGCGGTGTAGGTCTTGGCTCCCTTCGAGTTCGTGTCCATGCCGGCCTTTGCCAACCGCCGCACGGAAATCAGGTTTGCAGCAAGGCTGGGCACCCAAAGCACGTTCTTGAGGCCCACCATCTTCCCATCAGCACCCTTGAACATGGCCTTGCCCATGCCTTTCACCTCTGCTCGCTGCCCCAAAGCCGATGTGACATGCTTCACCGGTGACGGCTCGAGTTCGGTGAGCAAGTCCGGGCGAGGTGTCATGCTATAGGTAGCGCCACTATCAATCACCCAATAGTCCAGGGGGTGTAGGGTCACCTTCTCCACAGCTGCTGGCTCCTCAAAGCCTTCATCCTTCTCTGGACCAGCCGGTACTTGCGTCGACACGAAGTAGAATAGACCCGGGTATCGATCGTCGCTCGGGTCCTTGTCGTTGTCTCCGCTCTTCATGTTTGCAGCTCCGCCACCGCGACCGCCACGGCCTCCACGGCCTCGTCCTCTCCCTCCTCCTGCTCCTCTACCCTCTTGGCCTTGAGCAGGGGTCCAACCATCAGGGAGTTTGTAACAGTCGCGCCACATGTGTCCGCTCTTGTGGCAATAGTGACACTCGCCGTCGAATCGGCCGCGACCGCGTCCGTAGCTCTTGTCGTCGCTGCCGTAACCGCCACTCCTGCGGCCTCCGCCGAAGTTGCTGCCACCAAACCTTCCTCCCCCTCGTCCTCTGCCTCTTCCTCGACCATATCCACGGCCGATGCTCGCTGCCCCAGCGCCATCCGCACTCGCCAACTCACGGCGGCGGAAATCCTCTTGAAGGATAGCTCGCTTCACGTCTTCAAGCGAGAGGCGGGGCAAGTCGCGATTAAGGTTGATGATGAGCGAGGACCATGACTCTGGGAGTAGGGCCAGCAACTTGGTCTTCTTTTGGAGCTCACTGTAGTTCAAATCAGCTCCCTCAAGCCGCGTCAACAAGTCGAAGAATTTCTGCACCCCTTCTTCAACCGCTTCGTCTTCTTCAATTCGTAGTGCCGCCATTTGCCGTTCCAACACCACCGCTACCGCCGCTGTTGCAGGAGCATGTACACCCTTGAGAGCAGCCCATGCCTTTGGTCCTTTCTCTGGTTCACGCTGGAATGGCTTGATGTGACGGATCTGACTGCTCCCCAACGCTTGCCCAAGTAAGAGATAGCCTTGTGCGCTCTTCCGCACCCACGGGCTCTTCTCCGGGTCGTTCTCGGGGCGCTTCTCCGTTCCTTCCATCACCTCCAGCAGGTCATAGTGGTCAAAGATGTTCTCCATCTTGAAGGACCATTCAGCAAAGTTGTCACCGTTGAACTTGTCAAGCCCAAACACCCTAGGCTCATCCCTAGGTGGGCCAAGACTTGGTTGCATGGGCGCCATGGCTGAATCACGGGGTTGGCCTTGAGCTTGAGCTTCTCCACTGCCACCAGCACCTCTGCCACCCCTTTCCTCAGGTCCAGACATTGTCGAAACTGCTCCAAGGGGCTCTGATACCACTTGTTATAGTCACAATAGGCTTGAATGTGCTTAAAACGAAAGATAGAGAGCACAGACGGATTTCTGCACAGCGGCTTCAAACGTTGATAGCGTTCTGCTCACAGCTGCAAATGACTTGATTCAAATTGGATCTGGAGCGTCTTCACGTCGTCTACAATTAGCAATTTAGATTGCACGATTTGATAAAGAATTGACGACACAGCGTCAGTTTGAACGAACGGTACTATGGCAGCCACTATAGTCTTAGAACACAAGATAGGAAGAGTTACGAGTTGGGAATGACTCCCAGCTCCTACAAACCCCAAGAGCCGAGGTACAGTGATGTGGAACAGTGCCACACTGTCCCCAACCACGAAGGGTCTCGAAACTACCCTTCACTAGGGCCTACACCAAGTGAAATGTTACACTACACAAAGTAATGTAAATATCTTCAATATCTTGAGGTGTACCCTTTTTGGCGAGCTTCGAAATCACTTGAGGCTTGACACCAAGGCTCGGGCTCTTCATCACAAACTCATCCTTGAGTTCTTGATGGGTCTGCTGCACACACCTGCGACAGGCCGAACGTTCGACACAAGACAAAATAGAAACCGCGCACGACAAAATAGAAACCGCGCGCGAGACACAAACGACCGCGTAACACGCGTCTAGCGATAACTCGCTATTGACTCGACACACACACTCGACATCATGACTCAACATTCACACACAATTATAAGCATGAAATATATATTATCCCATGCCCTCATACCATTCCATACACACACACATTCACGCACACGGACAACAAGCCGAGTGCAAACCGTAGGGTTGCACTAACAAGAGGCTCCTGGACTGGAAACAACACACGCACCAAGACTGGAAACACAGGTCTCTACTCGTGCAGCTGGGAACGGTCCTAGACCAGGTAGGTGAGACTCAACTGGTGCAGCAGTGCGCTGGCGAAGTCGCGAGGGCCAGTGCGGTGTAATAGCGTGAGGACCAAAACGCTCACGGTGGAGGTCGTCGAGTCGACGGTAGCAGCTGGACGCAGAGTGGTCAGGACTCCAGCAGGTAGTGCCAGCACTAGGGCCTGTCAGGGCCCGGTATCCGCAGGGGCCGACGTCTCGCCCACTGCTAGCTGAGCCACTGCTGGGGGCTCCACACTTTGGACCCGCAGGTCCCCACTGCCGGGAGTGCTGCGGCTGGCCCTGCTGCTGTAGAACTCTAGTACACGCCATGTGAGTAGCTAGAAACGGGGGGGGTGCTTATAGGTGGGCCTAAGCTGCTGCTGGTGCTGCTGGCGGCAGCCTAAGCTGCTGCTGGTTCTGCTGGGGGGCAGCCTAAGCTGCTACTGGTTCTGCTGGTGGCAGCCTAAGCTGCTGCTGGTTCTGCTGGTGGCAGTCTAAGCTGCTGCTGGTTCTGCTGGTGGCAGCCTATGCTGCTGCTGGTGTTACTGGGGGTAGCCTAAGCTGCAACTGGTACTACTGGTGGTAGCCTAAGGTGCTGCTGGTTCTGCTGGTGGCAGCCTAAGCTGCTGCTGGTTCTGCTGGTGGCAGCCTATGCTGCTGCTGGTTTTACTGGGGGCAGCCTAAGCTGCAACTGGTACTGCTGGTGGCAGCCTAAGCTGCTGTTGGTTCTGCTGGTGGCAGCCTAAGCTGCTGCTGGTTTAAGTGGGGGCAGCCTAAGCTGCTACTAGTTCTGTTTTGTGCGGTTCTGTGCGGTTCGTACGGTTTTGCACGGTTCAGTGCGGTTCTGCGCGGTTCTGTGCGGTTCCGTGCGGTTCTGCGCGGTTCAGTGCGATTCTGCACGGTTCTGTGCGGTTTTGCGCGTGGAGAGTACCGGGTGGGGCGGCTGATTCCGGGTGAGGTGACTGTAACGGGTGGGGCAGCAGGTACGGTTTTGTGCGGTTCTATCCGTTTCCGTGCGGTTCTACGCGTTGGAGAGTACCGGGTGGGGCGGCTGATTCCGGGTGGGGCTACACGGGCGACGTGGGGCGGCGCGCGGACTGCACGAGCTGCTGCGCGTGCGTTCGAGCGTGCGGCTGCGCGTGCTGCTATGCGGCTACGGTGGGGCTCCGGGAACAGATGGGGCGGCGGTTGACTGGTGGAAAACGGGCGACGGGTGGGGCAGCGGGCGCAGCTAACGGACTGCGCGTGCGTGCGACTATGGCTGCGCGTGCGCGTGGTTGCACATGCGGCTATGGCTGCGCGCGCTCGTGCGTCTGCTGCGCGCTAGTGGGCTACCGAGCCACTCGTGAGGCAGAAAACGGATGGCGCGCGGGGCAAAACAAGTGACGCGCGCGGGGCTAAACGGGTGACGCGCAAGGGAGAAGGGGCGCGATCTACTCGGGCGCTACTAGGCAGGGCGCTTCGGGCTACGGGGCGCTACGAGGCGCACGGGTGGTGGGCCCATGACTAGTGTCGAGAGAAAAATCGCCTAAGGGAAGGAAACCGCTCTATACCATGTTTCAATGTAAGAATTGACTAGAATGACAAAGTTACAATCAATATGTATGAAACCCTAATCTAGAGGTAGGGCAAAACAGTAACACCTAGACTAAACCAAGTACAACATATGAAATTTATGTTGACAGTAGTCAGTGATAGGGTGAGAGGAAACGGTGAGAGACGACTCAAGAGGTGAGGGGAGAACAGACACAGGCGGAGAACGACAAGGAGGAGAACGAAACAACACGGTGCGGAGGTCGGCAAGAGGAGACGAGGGCCGAGCACGTGGAGGACAATGAGTGGTCCAGTCGTGCCGGACTACAGGAGGAGGCGACTGTGACTGAGGAGGAGAGAAAACAGCCAGAGTCGAGTCCAGAGGAGGGAACGTAGGACCGTACGCTGTAGGAGACTGTGAGTGAACAGGAGGAGAGGAAGGAAGACCAAGGGCCCGAAGGCCACTCACTGGAGGGAACAGCTGCTGCAAAAGTGGCGGCTGCGGCGGCTTCTGTTGCTGCTGCTGCTGGTCCAACTGCTGCAACTCCTTCCTCTCTTGCTCCAACTGCTCCTGCTCCTCGCGCTCAAGCCGGCGAAGGGCCTGGAAACGGGTGTCGTGGCGGTGGGGAGGCATAGTGGGCGACGCAGTAGGCGAGCCTCCATCTCCCGTCTCCTCAGTACCAGCTCCTACAGCGCCAGCACCTCCTGCTCCAGCACCCCCTGAACTAGCACCGCCAGTGCTAGCACCTCCAGCTCCAGCACCCCCAGAATTAGCACCTCCAGTGCCAGCACCTCCAGCTCCAGCACCCCTAGAACTAGCACCGCCAGTGCCAGCACCTCCAGCTCCAGCACCCCCAGAACTAGCACCTCTAGTGCCAGAACCTCCAGCTCCAGCACCCCCAGAGCTAGCGCCACATGCGCCAGCACCTCCAGCTCCATCATCCCTCGAACGAGCACCCCCAGACCGAGTACCGCCAGCGGCTGCACCTCCAGCTCCAACACCAACCGAGTCCACAGTAACCTGTCGCGGAAGTGCCGAAGGCTGCTGAGGGGACTGTGAGGAGGACTACGGGGAGGGAGACGCTACCTGGCGCGCGACCGAGGGTAGAGGGGTAGCGTGAGACACACCTGACGGGGCAGGACCAGGGGGGGGTGGGGGTACCGGAGGAGCGGGAGCAGGGGGAAGAGAGGGTGCGAGGAAGAGGGGGGGAGGGGGAACCGGGAGACCTCGATAGGGAGAGTGTAGTAGGACACTGACTCGTCAAACCGGACGTCACGAGAGTCTAGAAACTGGTGGAGGGGCGGGTGGTAAAAGGAGTAGTCGGGAGAGCCCACCGGGAAACCAAGGAAGACACAAGGGATGGCGCGAGCCGAGAGCTTGTCCGCAGAGGTGTCGCGGACAAGCGCAAGGCAGCCCCAGACTTGAAAGGCCGACCCAACACCAGGGGACCTAGTCCAAAGACTGGTCGGTGAAACCTCTGGCCGCGAGACACGCGGCTGGAGGTTCAGCTGGTGCGCGGCGTAGCGCAGTGCGAACCACAGAAAATGGGGCGCACGGGCATGGATCATGGATGTGCGGGCGATGTCCATGACCAAGCCAATGCGGCGCTCAGCAACCCCATTATGATGTGGGGACTCCGGCAGCGTCCAGGACTGTCTGATGCCCTGCTCGCCGCAGAACCCGGCAAGGACGCCGGAGCGAAACTCACCCCCATGGTCGGAGTGGAGACAACGGACACGACTACCACAGTGCCCTCAGTGGCCAGAAGCCACCGGATCAGCGTAGAAGTCACCTCGGACTTCTTCGCGAGAGGAAACACCGTGGTGTACCTGGAGTAGTCGTCAACGACCACTAGAAAATAGCACTCCCTCTCAGGTCCCAGCGTAGGGGCGGGGCCACAGACGTCCAGGTGGAGAGTCTGGAAGGGAGCAGTGGCCGGACGAAGGGAGGAAGAGTGCGGAGTGGCGCGCAGGCGGCCGGCGACGCAAGGAGTGCAGGGTGGGGCAAGCGAGGGAGGGAGCGATGGAAAGACGCGCGGGAGACGTAAGACAAGACTGTGACTGGCCATGCTACGGAGGCAGGGGAGAGACAGGTGGCCAAGGCGGTGGTGCCACAAGACGGTCGGGTGGGCTAGGGACCGAGAGGAGCAAGACGCAGCAATCTGACCAGACACCTCTACCTGACCAGACACAGCAACCGGACTAGACACTGGGACCTGAGGGGATGCAGCGACCTGAACGGAGGAAGCAACCGGGGAGCGCTTGGTGTGGAGAACGTAGAGACCAGAGCGGGACTCCCTGGTGAACGTGGCAAGAACAGCACCCGTAGCGGCGTCTGTACAGACCGCAGTCCTCCCACCCCCCACAAAGGTAACTGTGATCCCCTTGTCCTGGAGGTATCCAACACCCACCAAGTTCCGAGTGAACGAGGGGATGTGGAGGCCGCGCAGGACACCAGAGGGGACCACAGGGCACGGGAGGGTGGTGGAGCTGCGCGCAACGGCTGGTCCTGAAGAAGGATCAGCCAGAGCTACCGGAACCGGAGCAAGGAGTGGTGTGAGGGTCGTGTGGTCGCGGAAGAAACACTGCGACGCGCCAGAGTTCAACGTGAACGACAGAGATGCCTCAGCCGGAGGCGTGTCAGGCCCGAAGGCTACACAAGCACCTAGAGCAGAAACACAGGCACCTAGACTAGAGAGGCACAGGTCTACACTAACAGGAGGCAAGCATCCTAGACTACGAACACACGAGCACACAGATCCATCAGCACTATAGTCAACATCAGCATACAAAGCATACTGACGAGCATCGTCCATAGACAGTTCAAATAAAGGAATCTTACGGGCTAGCAGGCGAGCCCAGCGCGGGGTGGTCGCCTCAGGACCCCAGCGCGCACGGTAGAGGTCGTCGAGGCGGTGGAAGCACCGCGCCGCAGAGTGGTCGTCGCGGCCGCAGACACAGGGACTGCCCGGTCCGGTGACGCACCAGTGGTCGCAGGGGCCGGTGTCGCGCCGCGGGGGGCGAGGGGCCCAGCTGGTAGTGCTGCTGCTGCGGCCAGTGCTCCCGGGTCCTCCAGGTCCCCACTGCGGCGGAGGGCCCCAGTGCTGCTGCGGACCCCACTGCAGTGGTGGTCCCCACGACTGAAACTGCTGTGGTGCCTGCCACTGCTGCTGTCCCTGCTGCTACTGCTGTCTCTACTGTGGCTGCTGCTGCTGTGGTTGCTGCTGCTGGGGCCCCGCACCGCCGCTGGTCGAACCTCCTCCAGCAGGCGGGTCAGCACCTCCTCCAGAGCTCCCTCCGCCTGAGGCACCACCGCCACCACCACCACTGCCGCCCCCAGGGCCGCCTCCACCACCGCCACCTCCTCCACCGCCGCCACCCCCCTTCCCCCCTTTCTTGCCTCCCTTGCCCCGTTTCTGCCTGTCAGCGGCAGAAACAGCTGCAGTGTCCTCAGATACCGACACAGCAGCAGAGGCACGAGTAGCAGTGAAGGTAGGAAGCTGGGGGACAGCACACCCCTCAAACAGACGAGGGGCAACTGCGTCAGTGACTGAGGCAACAGAGAGGAGGTTACTCTCGATCTTCCCGAGAGTGGTCTCGAGAAGATCAATCGTAAGCTCACTGGGGTGCTGCTGGAGAAGTGCGTCACGGGCAGAGGAGAGGCGGTCAGGGAGACGAGTGACTACCCAGTGGACGGTGAGCCAGACAGGGGGGGGAGCAAGAAGAAGCTGAGCCTCAGTGCAAGCTGCTCGGTAGCTAGCGACAAGGGAGCGCAAGTGTGTGGCTAGGTTGGAGACAGTCGCAAACGAGCCGAGGTCGGGAAACACGAACGGCATGAGGATGCGGCTGAGGGAGGCAGAGGAAGGGGTGGAATAGCGTGCAGAAATAGCATTATACACCTCCTTCGCAGTCTCTACCAGGTCGAAGTGAGCAGCCTCAGTCGGTGGAAGGAGCTCGGTCAGCGCGAGTGCAGCCGCAGTGTCACGTGAGTCCCAAAGGTCCCGCGCCAAGACGAGACGAGCGTAGTCCGCCTGTGCCTCCGGAGTTGGGGGGGGCACGGCAGGGAGGGGCTCGGGACGCTGGGGTGCCTGGAGGGCGCCCGACGCGTGGGCGTACAGGGTGGCGCCGTCCTGGCGCTGACTGGTGAGGTAGCGCTGAGTCTGGCGGAGCCATGTGCCAAACTCTATCGGGCATCCCTTCGCATCGAATCGAAGGTGGCGGGAGTCCATACTGGAGGCTAGGCTAGAGGCGGCTGGAGCACGGAGCAGGCGGAGCTAGAAGCGAGAAGGGAGACAAGAGACAGCTAGAGACCGTCGGAGGAAACTAGGCTAGGAATGGCATGGGGCCGGGGATCAGGTTAAGAGGAGGGGCCAACGGTTGGGCAGAGTGAAGGCGCACTCGGGTAGCGAGCTAAGGGGCGCGGGCTAAGGGCGAGGGCGCGGGAAGGGCGCGTGAACGGGCTAGGCGCGGACGGTGCGAGCTAGGGCAGGGCGCGGCCTAGGGCTAGGGCGTGGCCTAGGGCAGAGCGCGGCTCAGGGCAGGGCGCGGCCTAGGGCGAGGGCGCGGCCTAGGGCGAGGGCGCGGCTTAGGGCAGGGCGCGGCCTAGGGCGCGGGCTGTCGCTAGGGCGAGGGCGCGGGTTAGGTCGCGTGCGAGGGCGACGGTTTAGGTCGCGGGCTGGGGCGACGGGCTGGGGCGTGGGCTGGGGTGACGGGCTGGGGCGCGGGCTGGGGAGACGGGCTAGGGCGAGGGCTGGGGCGACGTGTCAAAGTATATGCATGTTATATATGTGTAGGCTGTAGTGGGGTAGCCAATATGGGGTACAGCCCCTTTTAGGGTTTCATATTTGTACCCAATACTTTCATAGTTCAATCATTCCTACATAGTTGATTCTGACATGGTTTCAGAGCAGGTCCATCCGTAGGACCACTCGTTTAGGGCCCACCGTTATTTCCGTTCTGGCCGTTTTTTTTTTCTGCCCGAATCGCGCCCCTAGGCAGGCCTTTTCTCCTGCCCGAATCGCGCCCCTAGGCGAGCCGTTTTTCCTGCCCGAATCGCGCCCCTAGGCAGGCCGTTTTTCCTGCCCGAATCGCGCCCCTAGGCTGGCCGTTTTCCCTCCCCTAATCGCGCCCCTAGGCAGGCCGTTTTTCCTCCCCGAATCGCGCCCCTAGGCTGGCCGTTTTTCCCGCCCGAATCGCGCCCCAAGGCTGGCCGTTTTTTCTGCCCGAATCGCGCCCCTAGGCAGGCCGTTTCTCCTGCCCGAATCGCGCCCCTAGGCGAGCCGTTTTTCCTGCCCGAATCACGCCCCTAGGCAGGCCGTTTTTCCTGCCCGAATCGCGCCCCTAGGCTTGCCGTTTTCCCTCCCCGAATCGCGCCCCTAGGCAGGCCGTTTTTCATCCCCGAATCGCGCCCCTAGGCTGGCCGTTTTTCCTCCCCGAATCGCGCCCCTAGGCAGGCCGTTTTTCCTCCCTGAATCGCGCCCCTAGGCGACGCTTTCCCCGTGCGCCCTGCAGCCCGCACGTTAGTGCGCTGCCCTGCCCTGCACGCCTGCGCGCTGCCCTGCCCAGCGCCCTGCGCGCTGCCCCGCCGTCGCCGCCGTCGTGCGTCTGCCCTTCCCGCCACTGGTGAGCACCTGCCTTGTTCGCGCACTGCCTGCCTGCCTGCCTGCCGGCCTGCCGCGCCTGCCCTGGCTGCTGCTGCTGCTGCTGCTACTACTGCTGCTACTGGCGGTGGCCAGATGCAGCTCCAGCGACGTTCACGCGAGTCTCTCACGCCCCAGCAGCTTCGTGAGTGGTACACTAGTTGGGGTTGTGCCGGTAGCAGTCGTGGCTGTCGCCCTGGAGCTGGTCAGTCGGGAGCGTCTGGCGGTGGCCAGCTGCAGCTGCAGCGGCGTCCGCGCAAGACACTTACGCCTCGGCAGCTTCGTGAGTGGTACGCTCAGAGTAGAGGGTCTCGGAGTACCGTTCACTGTCCGTACGTCGTTCGCACAGGTGCTCGGGCTGGTCAGGCTTGCGGGACGCTTGGTCACACACAGTCCCGCTGCTTCACCCGTCTGAGCGACGCCTGGCGTACCGAGTTTGGCGACGAGGCTGAGCTCCCCACCTGGCTGGAGCTGCTTGAGCAGAGGGTAGATATCTTTGCTCTTGACTATGATGCTATTCTCACTGCCATGTATGCATTGCCTACTAGTGCTGACCGTGCCTGTTACCTGTGCGTACCGCCTGACCCAGGTATAGAGCCTGCTGATCTAGGTGCTGGTGAGGCTGCTGCTCTAGGTGCTAGTGCGTCTCCTGCTCTAGGTGCTAGTTAGGCTACTGCTCCAGGTGCTGGTGAGTCTGCTCTCTCTGGTACTGCGCCTGCTGAGGCCTTGTACACCTTCACACTTGACTCAGGTGCTTCCCGCTGTTTCTTTCGCGACAGCACCACCCTCACGCCGCTCCGTCGGCCGGTTGCAGTCTCCCTGGCAGACCCCTCTGGGGGTCCAGTCCTTGCGCACTCCTCCACGGTCCTGCCGTGTCCGGCGGTCCCGTCTGGCTTCCTGTCATCTCTTCACCTCCCCTCGTTCTCTACGAACTTGGTGGGTGGTGCTGACCTCCAGGACCAGTGGGTTGACCAGTTCACTCCTGGAGGTCAGCGCGTGACCCACTATACGTGCTCCCGGACGGGCCGGCACCTGGCCACGTTTACTCGTGCGCCTGGCTCGAGTCTGTACACACTGACTACTGTGTCCCCTCAGGTAGCTGCGTCTGCGTCTGTGTCAGGTCAGCTAGCGGCCCCCTGCTCGTGTCGAGCTTTGTCGCACCAGACCCTCCTTTGGCACCACCGCCTTGGTCACCCCTCGGTGCAGCGCCTTCGTAGCATGCACCGCCGCTTCCTTGTCTCTGGACTTCCAGAGACTCTGCCTCCTCTACCACCCTCGCCTGCTCCTCCCTGTCTTCCCTGTGTCGACGGGCGGCAGCGCGCCGCTCCTCACTCCTCCTCGTTTCCTCCCACAGAGGCTCCCCTGCAGACTCTCCACCTGGACGTGTGGGGCCCAGCCCGCGTCCGTGGACAGGGCCACGAGCGGTACTTCCTGCTGGTCGTCGACGACTACACGCGTTACACCACGGTCTTCCCCTTGCGGCGCAAGGGAGAGGTCCCTGATGTTCTGATCCCCTGGATCCGCGCTGTTCGTCTCCAGCTCCGCGAGCGGTTCCAGTCGGACTTTCCTGTCCTGCGTCTGCACTCTGACAGAGGTGGTGAGTTCTCCTCAGACCTCTTGGCAGCCTTCTGTGCGGAGCACGGCATCCGCCAGACGTTCACGCTTCCGGCCTCTCCGCAGCAAAATGGGGTTGCTGAGCGCCGCATTGGCTTAGTCATGGAGGTCGCTCGTACCTCCATGATCCATGCGGCTGCCCCTCATTTTCTGTGGCCGTTTACGGTCCGGTACGCCACGCATCAGCTCAACCTCTGACCCCGTGTCTCCTTGCCGGAGACCTCGCCCACACTGCTGTGGACGGGGAAGGTTGGCGATGCGTCGCGTTTCCGGGTCTGGGGTGCTCGTGCCTTTGTCCGCGATACCACCGCGGACAAGCTCTCCGCCCGCACTGTTCCCTGTGTCTTCCTTGGCTTTGTCCCTGACGCGCCTGGTTGGCAGTTTTACCACCCCACCTC
Source organism: Closterium sp. Naga37s-1 (assembly GCA_947471745.1). Classification (NCBI taxonomy): domain Eukaryota; kingdom Viridiplantae; phylum Streptophyta; class Zygnematophyceae; order Desmidiales; family Closteriaceae; genus Closterium; species Closterium sp. Naga37s-1. Next base: position 2,513,358 of record CANJKZ010000169.1, on the reverse strand, counting down.
GCGCCGTGTCTTCCCCTCTCAGGACGTTACGTTCAACGAGTCGGTTCCCTTTTACCGTCTCTTCCCCTACCGCACTGCCCCTCTCCCCCCCTCGCCGCTCTTCCTCGCTCCAGGTGCTCCCCAGGTAGACCCCCTCCCCGCTCCCGGTCCTGCTCCTTCAGGTGTGTCTCAGGTAGACCCTCCTCCCTTGACTGCGCCGGTTGAGGTCACTGGTGACTCAGGTCCTGCTGAGGGTGGTCCTGCTCGGGGTGCTGCTTCTGGGGGTGCAGAGCCTGGGGGTGCTGAGCCTGGGGGTGCGGAGCCTGGAGGTGCGGAGCCTGGGGGTGCGGAGACTGGAGGTGCTGAGCCTGGGCGTGAGGAGTCTGGGGGTACTGCGTCTGGGGGTGCTGCACCTGGGGGCGCTGAGGCGTCTGGTGAGCAGTCTCCCTGGAGAGGCCGTCTCCATGGTCGCTCTGCTGGTGCCTCGCCGCTGCACTCTCGTAGTCGACTCCCTCTCTCCCCACAGCAGCTGAGTGAGTGGTACGTTGGCCGTCAGGGTCGCGCTGCTGGAGCTAGGGACCCTGCTGCGAGAGGCGCTGGAGCTGGTGACTCTGCTACTCGGGTTGTTTCTGCTGGAGGTTCTGGAGCTGCTGAGGGTGCTGGAGCTGGAGGTTCTGGAGCTGCTGGAGGTGCTGACTCTGGTGGCGCTGGAGCTGGAGGTTTTGGAGCTGCTGAGGGTGCTGGCGCTGGAGGTTTTGGAGCTGGTGCGGGTGCTGGCGCTGAGGGTTCTGAGTCTGCTGTTGAGCGGTTTCCTTGGAGTAGCCGCCTTCGTCCGCGTGTGCCTCTCACCTCACAGCAGCTGCACGACTGGTACGGTCGCCGTCAGGGTCGCGCTTCTGGAGCTCGGGTCTCTGCCGCTGGAGGTACTTCTGCTGACGTCACTGGAGCTGGGAGTGGTGCTGGTCCCGGAGGTGCTCGTACTGGAGGTACTGGAGCTGCTGGGGCTGGAGGTACTGAGCCTGAGGGTGCTACTGCTGGAGACCCTGGGTCTGGGGGTGCTGCTGCTGGAGACACTGAGGCTGGAGACCCTGGGACTGGAGGTGCCGGTTCTGGGGGTGCTGCTGCTGGTGGAGTTGGTCCTGGAGGAGCTGGCGCTGAGGGTTCTAGAGCTGCTGGAGGTACTGGAGCTGCTGGTGCTGGTGGCACTGCACAGCCGCGCCTGTTCTTCGCTCCACTGTCTCCGTCGTCTCAGCCACCGCCTGACTCTGTGCTTCGCCAGGTTCTTAGTCTTCCTTCATCTACTGGCCTTCCGTTACAGCCTGGCTCACCGCTGCCTGCTCCTTCTCCTTACACTGAGCAGATAAAGGGTCTTACTGAGCGTCGTGAGCCTGCGTCGCGTCCTGTCTCGCCTGTCCGTTCTGGTTGGTCCGGTCGTCGTGTTCCTCGTCCGCGTCAGCCGGACCTCGTAGTCCGTCGTCCTTCCTCTCCTCCGCAGCGTGTTCCTCTGCCGTCTCCTCCTGCGTCTTCTTTGCATGTCGTTGCGAACACCGAGTCTGACCGGTTTCGTGCTGAGCACCCTACTGTCACGCGTCTGCTAGCCACTGTTGTCACTGACCCGTCGTTTGAGTCTGCTGCTGCGTCTGCCTTAGTCGCTGAGCTTGTTGACTTTGCTGCTGCCTGTCGTCTAGACTACGCCGCTAGTCTTGTTGCTGAGTCTGAGTCTGTCTGTCCTCCGTCCGTCGGGGGTGAGTGTGCTCTTGGCACGGACGTCCTTGAGGACAGGCAGGAGGACCTTGAGTGTCTTGCAGCCGCTGCGCCTCATCTCGTGTCCATGCTGCTTGCCCCTGAGGGAGACCCGGTGTTAGAGACTAAGGACGGAGTCTATGAAGATTAGGAGCCAAAATATCTCAACATCGTTGGGCCTAGTTTCTGAACAGAAAAGTCGAGTTCACAAGAAACGCCGTCGACGAAAAGTGCACTGTCAAAACTTCACTAAACTCATATATGTTGTAGCCCTACTCCGTGGCTACAATTCCCAAGTTAAAACGTATCAAGAGGTGAAGTAAATCTCGACTTATCAATTTCGGCGCACAGGGGGGTATGCTGCCATAAGAACTTAACTCAATCACAAAGTTCACACAAGTTCACACAAGAGAATTAGAGTAGCACTAAACCAGGTGGAAGGGATAAGGAGGACGAGAGGGAAGGTCCCAAGAGAGTCCCCAACCAAGGAAACCCCATGCCATACAATTCCCTTCCCCATAGGCAACCCAACTTTGACCTTTGTCACTATCCCAACCTCCACAATCCACCTCAACCCAACTTGGCCACACTTGCCAACCTGGTTTGGTTTCTCCCAACCATTTGGCAGCAACTACAGTAGAAAAGACGAATTTCCCAACCCCCAAAAGTCTGTACCCCATATTGAGTCAACCCCACAACTTCCCATAGTCACCACAACCAAATATCAAAAGCATACGAACTCCAACGTTCGTAACTTTCTAGTTCGTGCTCCGATTGAAGCGATACTTGGTTCCTCGGAAAGCTCTTGAGCAGAGGAGTCACTTCAGATATCTGCTCAAGCCAAATAACATTCACACACACACTCAGAAAAACCAAACTGCACAAAACACAAATTCTTGCACACACTCACAACACGCATGCAACGCACGAACATATGATGGGAGGCAGACAGACGTGAATGCGAATGGTAGCATCACTCAACAAACTCCCCCTCTGGCTGCCAACCATCATCCCACATGCCATAGCTCAAGCATGCATCCTCAATGCACACTCATCCCAGCAAGCTTCATGCCCTTCCAATGCTCAGATTCAGCCAGGCGCTTGGTGAGAATGTCAGCCGCCTGCTGATGGGTCTTCACAATCTCCAGCCGCACCTCCTTGTCCAGGAGCCTCCTCACCCAGTGCCACTTAGGCCTGATGTGTTTGGTCAGCCCATGAAGACAAGCATTCTTCGCTAGCTTCACCGCCGACTCATTGTCACAGAAAATCACAGTCGGCTCCCTCTGACCAACTCCAATCTCCTCCAACAAACGCCTCAGCCACACCACCTCCTTTGCCCCATGATGCAGGGCCATGTACTCTGTCTCACACGAGGACTGCCCCACCTCATTTTGCTTCTTACTGCGCCAGCTCACTGCACCACCTCCGAACAGGCACACATAGCCTCCAATGCTGGTGCCATCCGCTTTCACCGAGTTGAAGCTAGCGTCAGTGTAGCAGGTCAGGAGCATCTCCCCCTTGCTCAAATCAGCTGCACTCCTCTGCAGCCTCTGCCTCACAGCACTGTACTCCAAACCCACTGATGCCGTTGCACTCACATAGCGGACCAACCTCTTGGCCGCTTCCAGCTGCTCAT